>JACTOM010000036.1:296308-405910 GCA_015832385.1 Elymnias hypermnestra | reverse complement strand
TCATCAGACGTATATTAGAATCAGAGTGTGGAAAAAAATATATAATTTGACGATTCAAAAGTGCTGTAATATGCCTACTTGAATAAAGATATTTTTGATTTTGATTTGATTTTGATAATCGAGAGTTGTAAAAGCCTATTTGAAGCATATTGAAATGTGGGAGTCAAAGTAGAATCATGTAAAAGGAGGAAAATAGTCAGGAAAAGACTAAAGATTGTATGAAATATAATGAGAAGATAAACGATGATCTCACCCCGTAGGTTGTGATTGGTGGTTTTTACAATATTGCGAAAGTCAAATGTAATAGAGATAATCGCGGCATCGTTATAACACATGACAAACATAATGCTAGAAGCGTAATGTACCTATTAATTCCTGACAATCACGATGATACGGTTGTTTCGTTTATTGGAATTTCATCGTTATTCCCATCTCTATTCAAAATAATCAATTGTTTCTGGAAATAAATGAAATGCTTGACTGTAATCTCACCTATAAGAGATGACACGTTCTGGAATGCTAGTGAGCTAACCTGATAAGAGTTAATACTTCTCTTGCGGTTCTAGTTCTCATCTTAAGGTCTACACAGCATCGTACCAGAATTCTATCATTTTGCTTCATCTCTACTGGTATAGTGGTAATTGCTTACGATTTAGATTCAGGTTGAGGATTAGGATGATCTAACGATGAGTTTAGGGAAACCGCTTTCTCCAGAACAACTAATTCACAGAATAAAAACATTCCAGTCTATTATCCGACAGTGGAAATTACTGCTTTTACATATTTTATTCAGTAAGTCGTCGATCAAACTGAAAACTGCCAGGAGGTCATGTTCGGTCCCGATGTTGCACAATTAAAGACACTGTCACCATTTAAAGTAGAACCAGGGAAACCCAGACTAGTCGCTATCACAGTCGCCATAAAATTCTTTCCAATACGTAAGTCAGACAAGCTACTTCTGTGTTTCCACCAGATGACACTGCAGACTCTGGTTGTACGAATGTGTTACTACCATAGGGGTCACCATCTGCCATGTGTTGTGGAGGTATCGGTGTGCTCTACCCCTTTCTCAAGTCGTGAAGGAATTGCAGTTACATCGGTTAATGAGAGTAAAGGAATATAAAGTGCTTATGTACTATAGCTGCCAGTGAAGTAGCTTGATGTATCTTTGATCTAAAAGCCCTCTCTCCTATGAGTGAGGAGGCCTGTGCTCATCAGTGGAACGTTAATAAGTTGCAACTTACCTTAGCTTATCATAGGGTCCAGGTTGGACAGGTGTCCAAGTTGGACATTTCGCGACAATGTCATCACCAAGATGTATTCTCAGCTTGGACAATCCAAAATAGTATCGCCAACATGATGGCTCCTCTCCAAGCTGGTCATTACGCCACCGTGACACAATATTGCGAGAGTGGAGAGAATATGATTGTGACGTAAAAAAAAATCTTAGAAATTTGTAGCTTCACTAGTGCAAACCTAATCAAATTTAGGAAACTGAATTTTCTAATTTATGTAAGTTTGAACTGGTGGGAAGTTTTGGCTTTAGCTTTTTACCTATAAGAAATATGTTTCCAAGCAAATAATTCGCATTCTGATGCAATGCAATACTGTATGGAAATGCTTACGATGTACACTGCCTCTTATCAAGCAAGCTTTCTACCATCTGAGACTGTATCGTTACATTTGGAGATCATAGGCAACGGCTAATCTCTCAGCATTAAAATTAGATGTTAATATGCCAGTAAAATGTTTGTTTGGTCATATGATACGTGACAAGTCAGGAAAGTGCAAAATAGTCGCGGAACGGTATCAAAGAGATGACATAAAATGGTGAAGGAGACAGCACACGAGATAGAAAGATGAGCTCAAAATAACACCAGGAGCTAATTGGAAGAATGCAGCGGATGCTCCCGCTCACCGCCGAAGGAGGCATCCTTGAGGTATCAGGGATGAATGCGAAAGTTGAACACCTGGTGCCTCACTTACAGATGAAGAGGGTTCCGCTGGGTTCCGCTGGGTTTTAGTGGGTATTGCGAGGTCTCCTCCCTCGCAGAGTCCCACACTCCTGACCTGTAGGTCGGGGTTCGTGCCTAAATGCATTTCCCAGCGAAAAAAAAAGGAGCTAATTGGAAAAGAGTGGCAAGAATCTATGGAAAATATTGGAGGAGCTCTTTGTCAATAGGAACGCCGAACTACGTGAAATTTTATTGTCTATTAGCTATAATCCACAATAGTTTTGAGGAAAATTTATAACTTCACCGGTCGGAATAAGGGGTTTATTTATTTGTTTATATCAGTATGATGGCATTTCGTGAAGTATCCATGAAGTATGACTAAGTCTACACATAGCTGGTGGAGATAAATTGCGTTGACAGTTATTCTGTGAATTATTTTTCATGGAAATGACTCCTGATAGCGTGGGGTATTTTATAAACGGTCATTGACACTAAAAAAATCACTTTATCCTCAATACTATACTATTTGTGAAATTTTAATCAAACATACTGCAGATTTATACTTTAAAATACAGTTTATTCGTAAAAGTTTGGCGTTTGATATGTTACGCCCATTTCAATTGTGTTTCTGATTATTAAATAAAAACCTTATTACAATTGTAATATTTTGTAACAGCTAAGCGCTTGAAGCGTTATCAGTTCACATTGTTTATACGACAGACTATACCAGACCTACAAACTAGAAAATATAATATTCAAAACTGTTTCAAAGGTTTATAAACAACAAAATATAAAAAAAAACCCTTCATTTGTTTTACAAATCACTTTAGTAAATAAATAAAAATTTTAACAAAAAAAGAACCGCCTTCAAAACAAACTTACAAATACATTAATAGGCTTTAAAAAGTAAGAAATAATTGCGTATTCTTTTATAGTGCTCTTCGTATTGTTATATTCGGAGTCGGCGTCAGCCAAGGAAGATGTTCCCGCTTGTCCACTTGGCAGCTCCCGCGTCTCCCCCACCTATAGCTATATATGTATATAGTCGTATATTTCTTATATAGCACTGGTATGTATTTATTTGTATATTATTGTATACCCCCTACCTTACTATACACTAGGATTTTTTTTTTATTCGCCCAAAGGTTGCCTGGAAGAAATCGCTAAGTAGCGATAAGGCCGCTTCTTGTACTCGTGTATTTTTAATTGTCTGTGTCTTTGTAATTGTGTATATTTACGGTGTACAATAAAGAGTATTCTATCTATCTATCTATCTATGTAGGTACCTTGGCTGACACCGACTCCGAATATAAGAATACTAAGAAAACTATAAAAGAATACGCAATTATTTCTTATTTGCAATGCAGCAACAAACGTAAGCTCATTGCTATTTGATTACAGACACTTATATTTTTTGCCATAAATCGCACCCTTACTGTAAGCCGTTGAGGAGATCCATTGATCTTCATATTTAACTGCGACTAGCACTTGACCATACCGAAGTTACGGTAGGCAACTCAAATATCTGGATAGCCTATAGAAGATTCTGCCGAATATCGTTGATTTGCTCCATAAAAAAGTACAGACGAATTGATAACCTCCACTTTTTTTTTTAAATCGTTTCAAAACGGAAACATTGACAATCAAAGAAAAATATTATAGACGATTATAATTTTTCTAAAAATATGATAGGTTTCATTCAAATTTAATATCATATTTTCCATTTCAAGTGGATGTCCTCAGATGCAATAAAATGCTTCATGACTTGTATAAATTCAATTAATTATTACATCAATTTAACTTCCACAACATCGCTATTCTATTTCGCTGTATTAATAATTTGAACACTCAAATTTAATCAATATTTTTACAATATTTACTTATAACTAGTACTAGTAGTGGTAGTAGTACTTATAACTATTAGTGCGTTTCGAGAGTATAAATCCTCATCAACTCTGAACTAGAGTTTGCACTTATATATCCAATATAACAAAATTATAGTGACAATATCATGACAAAACATCATGATAAAGTATCATGACAATACATTGAGAAAATATTGTAACGAAATATTGGCAAAGCTTTACGACGATATCCTGACAAAGCTTCACAACAATATCATGACAATATCATGACAAAGTATTGTGATAATATCATGAAAAAGCATCGCGACTATATCATGACAAAGTATTGTGAAAATATCATAACAAAGCATCACGACAATATCATGAAAAAATATCACGACAATATCACAACAATATCATGACAAAAAATCACGACAATATCATGACAAAGCATCACCACAAAATCATGACAAAGTATTGTGACAATATCATGAAAAAGCATCGCGACAATATCATGACAAAGTATTGTGAAAATATCATAAAAAAAGCATCACAACAATATCATAGCAAGGCGTCACAACAATATCATGGCAAAGTATTGTGACAATATCATAACAAAGCATCACGACAATATCATGACAAAATATCACGACAATATCATGACAAAATATCGTAACAATGTAAAAAATTAAGAATTTTTTAACAAACAACATCCAGTATAATTGAATTTATGGTTAGGTAGACGAAGTTGCGCGAGTCAACTACATATATAGTTCAAGTTAACCTAACGCTAACAAATTACATGTAACCGATATAGTATTAAACGAGTAGTGAATTTAACCGCACGTTTAACCAGCCGTCTTCCGAACAATTGATTCCACCGCAAACTGATCACGTGGAAACTGAGTCTGCCTCAGACTGAGTACACCGCGTCATTGTAAATGATCCGACTCTACGAGTTGAATCAACGGGAAACATTTTATACAGTCCAATAAATCGATACAAAACGGATCAAATCGAACCGCAAAATGATGCAGACAATACTGCTCTGACTTTCTTTCACGTTCTTCTTAGAACAAGGAAACGAAGAAACAACTTACAGTGCATTCTGAAACTGTGTTGTCTAGAAACCATAAGGATTGTTTTCTTACTGTATCCTCACTTTCCAATTCAAATCAAGTAGTATCTAACATTACTTATTTAAAAAATACCTAATTATGTTTGTTTTTGGTTCTTAAGAACGATTAATGGAGAGACATTTCATAAAGCGTTCTGATACTATATTGTAAGGAAGCATAAGGTTTGATCACTTATTATTAGCTCCAGTACCTACAATTGAGACTGTATCATCACTTACCAAAGCCCCCATTAGAGATATACCCCATTAAGTTTCTTGTGAATTCTTCTTAGCACAATATAGCACAGAAACATTTCACAATGGTGTATAGTAACCATAAGGATTAATTACTTCTTACCAGGTCAGCGTCTACATTTGAGACTGTATCATCACTTACCGAATTCTCCATTAAAAAGATACCCATTGAGATTTTTGTGGGTTTGTCTTAGAATAGGGCAACAGAGAAACATATCATAATGCGTTCTGATACGATGTTGTATAGAAAGTATAAGGATTGAAACTTCTAATCAGCTCAGCGCTTACATCTGAGACTGTATCATCACAAATCAAGTAGAATCTAATGTTCCTCATTTAAAAATACCTCATTGATTTTGTTTTGGGTTCTTCTTAGAACCGATTAATGAAGAAACATTTCATAGTGCGTTCTGGTACAAAATTGTAAAGAAGCATAAGAATTCATTACTTATTCTCAGCTTGTCACCTTCCGATTCAAATCTAATAGAATCTAACATTCTCCATTGAAAAACCACTCCATTGAGTTTCTTGCAGCTTCTGCTCAGAACAGGGAGACGAATAAAAACCTCTTCGTTACCCTGTAAAGGTAACTTCATGAATATTTCTTGAATAAGTAGATAAAATAGTATCAGTTTAATACAGGCTGGGGCTTATAGAAATATTTTAATTTCAAATTTCATAACAAATACATACAAAAAAAAATGCCACAACTAAATTTAGTCAAATTAAATAAAAATGACTAAAGTGAAATACAGTTAATTCAAAATAACAGTATTATTAAAGCACTACATAATAAGGGAACCTTTTAGCAACAATTCCCTTAACAGGCCCCTCAATGGTCTTAGGTGTTATCATTATCATCACTTGACATTAGGTGTTATCAGATTTAAACATTAAAGTGTCAGCAATTATGAAAAAAACTTTACTATCACCGTGAACTGTTCTGAGATGAAACCACAACAAACTCAGTGGGTTATTCTTTATATCGTTATAATTGCAAAGTTATTATAAATTAATTCAATCTAACTATCAATCAATTTTATAAAGTATTGGTAACTAAACAATTGACTCTAACTTAAATAAAATAAACAAGCTATATTAGTATACGACGATGATAAAAAGAGGGTACCCGACTGAGTTTTTCGTGGGATCTTCTCACAGCATGACGCGTAGGTAACATGTCATTTGGTACTTTAATATCATACGTTGTATGAGAACATGCCCATTTTTGACGTCGTAAAAATGTTTGAAAAACCTACCTGTATATAGAATTGGTTGATTCGATTCGATTATGTTATAGAAATCTTTAAAATTCCGACATTTCATGTCTAATCCCATACTGGTTGTAGGAACCGCCACGCAAATATTTACGGGGACGCCACAGCTGAGGTCAATTTTCCCGTTTCCCATTTGGAAAGGTCGTAAATAGAGTGATAATTTTAAAGAAAACTCGACCTTAATTTGATGGTATTAAGCGTTTTATATTCAGTCAAAATTGAACTCATAAAATCGAGAAGGTTATATCAAATACATTGAAAACAATACCTTATCACTTGGTATTAAAGTTTATTTTACTCTACCTCTCTCGTTATACAAATGTGATATATATAAAATTTATTTCAACGTATATTCTACTTTAATACAGTAAGTTAAGGTTGAAATTTCTTTGGATTATGTTTGTTTAAGTGCAGTGCACTTTGCTCGCGGTTCAATGATGCACTCGGAATATGTAGACCGATTTATGGTTATAATAAATACTAGTTGTTCCCCGTAGTATTACCCGCGTAGCCACGAACCCGTGGAAATATGGGATAATCCAGTTTATACAACCTAATCCAAATATGTATGTTAAATTTAAATGTAAATCGGATAATCTTTTGCGCTTCATAATTGTCTCTACATATTCCGATCCTGTACAAATATGTGCGAATCCGTTCAGAGATATCATGAGTAGTTGATTAGGTGGTAAATAGCTTATATGTATATAATTCTAGAGGGATAAAGAGGGAGAGATAGAATGGGTCTTTGGCATACCAGATATTCAGGTTCATCTGATGGAGCCTATAAAAAACCCCTTTACTCAACTCCTAATGTCACGCAATCTCTGAATCTATTGATATTTGGCATAGTTACTCCTGTTGCATTGTAGTCGCTCATTAAGAGAGGGTGTCCCCGTATTCCTCCAGATTCGGGATATAGAGGTGAAAAACGATCACTACCTCCGGGGTTTGCCATACTCTTTGCCCCGTTGCATGCATCTTCCTTTCCTGACGCAAACCATCATTACGAACGGGTTTCCCATATTTCGGACGGGTTCCCCACATTTTCAATGGGTTCACCATATTCAAAACAGGTTCCCCATTTCTCATCGGGTATCCAATATTCCTAACAGGTTCCCTATATTCTTTCTAATAGTCCCAACGGGTTCCTAACGGGTGTTCCATATTCCCAATCCAACGGGTTATCAATATTCCCATCCCAATGGGTTCCCATATTCCCAATGGGTTCTCCATAAACCCAGACGGGTTCTCCGTATTCTCAACGGTTTTCCCAAATTCCCATCGGGTATCCCATATTTCAAACGGGTTCTCCTTATTCCCGACGGTTTCCCCACATTCCCAACGGGTTCACTATATTCCCAACGGATATCCCATATTACCAACGGGTTCCACGTATTCCTAACGGGTTCTCCAGATTCCCAACGGTTCACCATATTCACAACGAGTTCCCCATATTCCCGACGGGTTCCCCATATTCCTGACGGGTTTTCCATATTCCCAACGGGTTATTCATATGCCCAACTGGTTCTCCATATACCCTACCGGTTCTCCGTATTCCCAACGAGTTCCCCATATTTTTACCAATATTCCCAACGGTTTATCCATATTCTCAATCCAACGGGTTCGAGAATTAGTCTGATGAAACCGGCAGTAACCCCTAATAGATAATATTTTGATTAAGATTTATAAATCCAGATTCTGAAACATATTTAACTAACTTTTAAACCAACATTTGACCGCCTATCTGGCGCAATCATACGAGTACTCGCTTAGCTAGCAGAGGTCCTGCGGTTCAATTCCTGGTTGAGCAAATTTAGGAAACTTGTGGGAGGCTTCGACTGCAGCTAGTTACCACCCTACCAGCAAAGACGTGCAAAAAAATAGTAAATACAATGTTGTGTAGAAATGATAAAAAATAATCTCTTACCAGAATAGTGCGCCCTTAATTTAAACTGTATTACCACTTATCATCAGGTGAGATAACAGACAAATTGCAACCTTTCAGCAATAAATAAAGAAACCAACTTGTAACAGTGAATAACTTTTCAACTGTTCATTTTCTTTATAATTAAAATAATCTCGTTATTTCCCGAAGGTATTAAGACCTTACATAAAAGGAAGCCTTTGAAGCCCGTCCGTCTGTCGCGCTCTTTTGAATTTCTAGTATTATCAAAGTGTTAGAAAGTGGACTTTGTTAAAAACTCCCGAAGAGATTTCCTATTTTCTTTGAAGTGTTTAGAAATTACTTACTAATGACGTCAAACTTCGTAAACGTTTAAGATTTCGCGGAAATTATTTCATCCTCGTTAAAAATTTATAAATTTTCCCCTTGCAGGCGGAAAATACTTTGCTTTTTTAAAATAACTAGCTGAATCACGCAACTTTGTCTGCGTGAACTCAAATGTGGGTCCTCTGTGACTTCAGAGACCACACGAATGACCATGATATCTTCTAAGATTCTCACTTTATTTTTACTAGCAATAACGATCTCCAGGCAGTGGAAAGTCTACTATGTCGGACTATAGTTATGTTTTGTTAACACAAAAGTTTTATTTAGTTTTTAACTTTATGACAGTTATACAAATACTAAATATTGCAGAAGAATTGTGCTAACGAATAAAAACAATCATTCTGGGATACATAAAGTCTTTTCTGTCTATATATGTGTGTGAACTAAATTAATAAAACCATCGCTGTATAACGTTATTTATAAAGTATTTTACAGGTAAAAAAAATATAATTTAATAGGAGAAGGATTAATAAAGAGGTATGATCCCCAATGGGACCTAAGGGCGGAGGTCATTGCGGCTGCTTACCAGTGCAGAGTCGTGAGAACTAGAGGGCAGTTATTAGTCAGGGTTCTAGCCAACAGAGCCTTGATCGAAAGATGAAAAAAGACCTTGAGTCTCCAGTAGACGGCAGGGTCATTGTGGGGGCGTTTCGCCCTTATCTGGAGATATGGCTGGGCAGAGGGCACGAATCACTTTCCTTCAGATTCGTACAGGTGCTTACCACGTTCACTAGTCACGGTTGCTTCGGGAAATACCTGTTCCAAATCGTAGGATGTGAAAGATCGGCCATCTAACAGGAGTGCGGTGCACCTGTAGACACAGCGCACCACACGGTAACCTGGGGACCGCAGTGATATATTATGACGTCGCTGATGTCGTATGATCGGCACTCATCTCTCACTGGCAGGTATTATGGATGCAATACTCATCAGTGAGCAGGACTGGAGAGCGGTTGCCTCCTTTTGCGAGACTATCATCTCGCTAAAGGGAGGGAGTGAATGCCGCCAAGGCACTCTAGTTCCGAAAGAGGGGAGTAGGAACCAGAAGACGGAGGTTTTTACAACCTCTCCCCTTATGGAGAAACTGTAAGCCGGCGTCATAACTTATTTATCAGGAAAAGAAAATATTAGCGTGCCACCATCTTAAAATATATAATCATTTTAACTGCGTACAAAACCTATTAATATAAAACATGAACCCGTCCAAGCCTTGGATTTGTCCGTGGCAAGGTGATTCCCAAATCGCATGCAGGCGTCATATAAACAAATGCAAAAATAAAACAAACAAAACGTTTACAGCTTCCAAATATACGAGTACTTGTTGATGTGAAACATCTAAAGTGGCAAGTGTGACTGACGTATGCTATGGCGAAGCGTCGCCACGTCGTCTCTACGGTACATGTAACATATCTTATTATCGGAACGGTGCACCTATAAAGAATGTTTAGAAATCGAGATTTTCTTTCTATTTGGGAGCTTTCGCTACATAAATGGCTTAAATGTGTTCCTTCTCTCCCTTATAGTGTGCCAATGGAACTGCGGTCCAAAAAGAGTTTTTACTCTTGAATAGTCCATTTATTAAGGAAGACTATAGGCTATATGATACGACGAAAGAAATGATCAATGAAAATTTTGGAAAATCAATGCGTAATGGGAAATGGGAATTTCTTTTTAAAGCTTCCACTGCGTGCACGGATTAAGCGTTTAAAGTTACGGAATCCTCTTAAACTGTTAAAGAAAATCTTGTAAAAAGATATATTTTTGTTGCTAACAGATCAGCGTTTGGCTGTACTCTTACCTTATGGTAAGTGATGATAGAGCCTAAGACAGTAACGCCTTATCTTTTTTTGCTAGGCGACACGTCTGTCCTTGTGGTGTAGTGACTAAGGGAAGCAGCAGCCAATTAACGTCCCACTGTGGCAGGCATAGAACACAAGTGCACTCTCATAGTCCGATGTGACGGGAATCCGTCACAACTGAAGAGAGATCAGGCGCAGGGCCGACGGCTTAATGTGCTCTGAGAGGCACGGGGGTAGATCACACCGCCAACTTCCCGACTTCGGGCTAATATTGAGAAAATCTTAAAAGAAAACTCAATATTGATTCATGTCAATTGCACCAGCGAGTCCGTTGAAATTACATCGAATTGGTAGTATCCTTGGTGCCCTCTCCTCCTTCCCCAGGAAGTAAATTCCAGGCAAACATAGATAAGAGAATATTAATTGTAAGATGAGGATGGAAATAAATACATGTTTGAGTGTAGTTGAAGATGAAACCTTGAATACAATATCGGGCGCAGTTTATTCACTTGCGGTACCGTTGACGCCGCCTACGGTTAGTGCGTTGACCTTCAACCTTCGCTGCAGACGCCGCGAGCACTGATTCCACACGACCCGATCACTCATTCTCATTGCCAGATTATTTTACTTTCAACTACGTACCGAGAACTACGTAAGAAAGCCAAAAATACCATCTCTTTATCGTTGGGGGTTGTTTTTACTTACCCCGACCAGAACAGCCTTTTGGTCTATTGGTTAGCATGTTCGACTACAGACATGAAGTCCCGGGTTGGGTTAATTCAAAAATCAATATTGTGTTTTCTATTAAGATTATCTCAAAATTTGCCCGAAGCGCTGGGCTCCACCCCCGTGCCTCGGAGAGCACGTTAAGCCGTCGGTCCTGCACCTGATCTCTCTCCGGTCGTGTGAGATTCCCGTCACATCGGACTATGAGAGTGAAGGGATAGTGAGTGCACTTATGTGCTATTCCTGTCAATCCGCAGTGGAGCAGCGTGATGGATCTATGCTCTAAAAGCCCTCTCTCATATGAGTGAGGAGGCCTGTGCCCAGCAGTGGGACGTTTATCGGCTGATACAAGTAGTAGCACAAACTTACCTCGACCAGACGGCAGTGTGGGACTTACTAAAGAGCATAACACGCAGTAAAACCTATAAGACCTTGTAAGGGCCAGCGGTTCGTTTGCGCATTCCAATCGGTATTCCGGATGAGGCCGAATCGATACTCAGGGCTATGGCACCAGGTCATCTGCGAAGAGTAGGAGATTAAGAGTCTCCTACCTGCTTCGCTGGCGATCATTGCATCCACTATGCCGGCCAAAGAGAAATCTTCGCCAATCAACGACACCAGGTGTTGTCAATAAGCTCCTCACACTGGTGATCGGTCGGTTTAATCTTTACTGATATTGCGATCAGTAAACGTTTTAACTGCCTCATTGGCCTAATGGTCAGCATGTTAGGCTACAGACATGAGGTCCTGGGTTCGAGTCCCGGAAGAGAGTCAGGAGTATTCAAATATCAATATTGTCTTTTAAGCTATGTAAATATTTTTAATTATTACTGTAGACATTTGTTTGACTGTTGCTAATGACGTTTGTCAAAATCATGATTAAAAATTATGTCTATTTGACTGATAGGAAGCGTTTCGAAGGGGAAGCGAATTTACTCATAATCCAAAACCAACGTTAACCAAGTCAGTCCAGCCGCTCTCCAGTTTTAGTAGCGATAGTAACCATTTTTATATATAAAATTTATCTTACACAAATATCTAACGTAACGAAGTGTTTCCATACCATACTCTCAATTTAACCGATGGACGTCCACTGCTGGACAAAGGTCTCACCTAATGATGCTCACTGTGACCGACCTTGTGCCACCTAGCTCCAGCGGCTACCGGCGACCCTCCTTACATC
The DNA here is from genome assembly GCA_015832385.1 of Elymnias hypermnestra. Lineage (NCBI taxonomy): Eukaryota > Metazoa > Arthropoda > Insecta > Lepidoptera > Nymphalidae > Elymnias > Elymnias hypermnestra. The sequence continues at coordinate 393,461 of JACTOM010000036.1, read as the reverse complement.
GTTGGTCCAACTTGTGGGGGTTCTTCGTAACTCCAAGTGTAACCCTCTCCATCTCACGCTGTGTGACCCTGAGCTTTCAAATGAGGCCCATAGACAGCGACCACGTTTCCGATCCGTAGGTGAGCACTGGCAACACGCACTGTTCGAAGACTTTGGTCTTCTGGCACCGAGTGATAGTACTTTTAATACCCTCGTAAAAGTAAAGCAGGGAATAGGTATAAATAATTAAAAGGTATTTCGACTGAAGTAAACTCTCACCCGTCTACGTTACAGAGGTACGTGACGTTACTGAATTTGGCTTATTAACACACAAACATACACGTCAATCACACGAGTCCTGTCGAGCTGGTTTGCAGCTGAGTACGGAAATTTTTAATTTTATGAAGTGCTTATTAAAGTGAAACGTTTTTCTTTCGATTCTTATTTTTCCGTTCATGTATCGCATGTCGCATTACTGCTAACCGGCTGCAAGTATGGCGACACATAAAACCTTTGCTCAATGGTATACCCCGGTATTCTTTCGTAGTGAGCGTCTTCATCGCCATTGTAGTCGCTTTGATAAATATCAGAATCAATCAAGTGTATAGTTTTGGAAAAATCATCCAATCGCTTGTATATTTATGCACAAGAGCATTTTTATTTAATGTTGATACAAGATACTTTGTTCTTCTAAAATAAATGAAGCTCAGTTACTAATAAATATAATGCCGAAGCCTGACACCGTCCACATTCAGACACTTACAATTTTCCCAGCTGGAAATCGAACTCAGAACCTCTGCTAACGAAGCGAGGACACACACAATTGCTACGATAAAACCATCAATATTACACGATCTAAAAATGGTTTAAATGCCTATTCTGATATGCAAAATATATGTGAATATTCATCTTCTGTAACATGTAAAGGGTTAATTTCCACTCACTCGATTCTAAATGAAAACCTGATAGGTATATTGTCTTAAAATATACACCCATTCTTCTCTTGTTATGCAAATGAATTGCTACGGAACCCTCGAGACGCGGGTGCGTCACTCACTTTATTGGCATAATTTCATTCACGTCAAAGCAGACACGTAATACGTTTAAAAAAGTATCTAGATGGATATTTTGACACATCTTGGCATATTTTTCACTAATTTTCCACTAATATACTACTTCACTTGATACTAAACAAATATTAACCCTGCTATGGTCCAATTACTGACAGCAGCTAATCCATTATATTCTAGACGTATACTTTGTTATGTAATGGCATATAATTCACTCACAAAATGGCACATAAATATCTTATAACTCGAATTGCCAATGTCAATGTTAATATAAACACAGGAAAAGTGCAGCTGTAATCCATCCCTGACTGCAGGTCGTCCATAATAATCTGAACGTATATTTTTTCAGGGGTTGTCCATATATTTCATCCAAAAATGGCATATAAAAATATCAATTCTTCAATTGCCAATAAGTATAAATAAATACAGTTAAAGTCTAGCTGTAGTCAATTACTGCAGCTATTTTAATATAATCAAAAGGTATACTTTGTTATTACATGGCATATAATTCGCTACGAATGTGGCTGTGCCGTTGACACGGCCCAACACAAGCTTGAGGCTTGCCCAGCCTGGACTGTTCAGCGTGCCGCGCTCGTAGCGGTTATTGGTGCGGATCTCTCGCTCCCCACCGTCATTAGAATGATGGTGAGCAGCGAGAGAGCGTGGTGTGCTACGCTCTCCTGCTACGGGGATGTCATGACGCGGAAGGAGATGGCGAAACGATTGAGGGAGGCGAACGTGACCACTACGACCGTTCGCAGGAGAAGACCGGGAAGGAGGAGAGAGGCCCACGATCGCCCTCCCCCTCCTTAGTGGTGACTTTTGGGTAACGGAAGCGGGGTCCCTTGCCCAACAAAGAGGAGTCCCATGAGGTGGTTGGCGGCTTGCCAGGTGCTCCACGCAATCCACCTTCAGAGTAAGTTTTGGTCATTGACTGAGTTGTGCCTAAGCAGGCACATCGCTGGCGGGGTTGCGAATGTCTGTTAGTCGCGTTCTCGTGACCCCGTCTCCGAGGAGCACCGCTGGGTTTTAGCCGGTATGAGTCCGGCATACCCTGGAACATCCTCCCGTGTATTCCAAGTATCCACGAGGATTTCCCAGCGTTAAAAAAATGGCATATTTTTCGGAGGGCAGGTGTCTGTGGAACGCTGGCGCCAACTATCGGCGTGGGACGGGGGGAGTCTCTCGGCAGTTATCAAGTGGCGCTCGACCGGAGCGGTCTACTGTTGGAACTGTCCCGTTCCTAGCTATTACTGTTAATGAGTTTGTGTAAATGGATACCGGGAACATTAAGTAATTGAACATTATAATCCGAGTTAATTAACAAAGTGTTTGATTGCACCAACATTACCTACAAAGGCCCACAGTATAAGAAATTAATAACGATGTCGGCGGAGAACCCTACGCCCCTGTGCTTTATGCTTCTCCATTCTCTTTTATTCTTCGACATATAAATATCTTATAAATCGAATTGCCAATGACAATGTAAATATAAACACGGGAAAAGTGCAGCTGTAATCCATCCCTGACTGTAGGTCGTCCATAATAATCTGAACGTATATTTTTTCAGGGTTTGTCACATATTTCACCCAAAAAATGCATGTAAATATCTTATGATTGCCAATAAGTAAAAATAAATACAAGTAGAGTCTAGCTGTAGTCAATCACTGACTGCAGTTCTTCCATAACAATCTAGACGTATCTTTTGTTATCTCATGGAATATATTTCACTCACAAAATGGCATATAAATATAATAATTCTTTAATTGCCAATAAATGCAGTTAGAGTCTAACTGTATTCAGCCACTGACCCTTCTGTTAATGTATTGAAAATTCATCAAAATTGGTTTAGTTTAAGCGTCAAAAATTATAGATAATCTTATAAAGGTAAAATTTTACATGGATTTCTTTGGTTCCCATGGATATTTTCATCCATTATTTCACCGAATTTAAATTATATTTTTACGATAAATAAGTATTTCATGTCCCTAAAAATCTATCTTCACGTCATATGGAATTTTTAATCGTCACCAGTTTCTTCTTTCAGTAAGTAATCTTTGACCAACGCGAAGAATTCTACACCTACTTTCACATTGGAAATATTGATCGTGTTTCTTTTAAAAGGGGACCAATTATAATAATAGGCTAGTGTTTACAATATTTTATTAAAATATGTTTAGGTAGATGAAAATCCTTTAAGTAGTCTAATTAAAACTAATCCCTTTCAAAAAGGATAAAAGATCATCTGATCTATATCCTTTTTGAAGGAGATTAGTGTCGTTATTGAATTAAAGCAACTATATTTCAATTATGAACTACAAATTTTTAGTAGAGAAATTGGATCAAGTATCAGATGCGATTCATTACAAACTAAATCTGTTAATGGATTTGTAATTGAAAAAATTAAAGAAGAAACTTTTACTATAGTAAAAGAACCATGTGATTCGTCGGAGAAGGTTAATAGGCTATTATATTATTGAAAAATCCCTTAGATACCCCAAAAGCCTTTATCAATATTAGTACAAAGGCACCCAAGTTAATTGAAAGTGAACCCGGGGTTTGTTTTTCTATCCTTAAATCAATCATTGTTAACCTGAACGTGAAAGCTCGCTTGCCACTTCAAAAGATCAGGCATGAACCGTATCGTTGGCAGGTGAAATAAGAAAAATCCTTCAGAGAGTTTCCTGGAAAGCCTTTAAACACTTGGAAAAATTGCTACAACCTACTTTGAATCGTATAACTTTTCATTAAGTACGAGAATTATGCGAGCAAATTTGAAGTGTACAACCGTATCTTGAGTGTGTAAGAGGTTTCTAAAGAACATTGTAACATCAAAGCGATGCGTTACAAAGAAAGTCAACAGTAATTTGTCATTTTACTTTGTGTACACTCGAATATGCACCCGTTTTGAAGCCCCCTGTATTTTCCAAGAAAAACAATTATTACTGAGGCCGTGTGTACGCTGGTGTCCCTATTTTCTATCGTTGTTACATTCCCTTTAGTAAGTAGCAGCCCATTAACGTCCCACTGCTGGGCACAGGCCTCCTCACTCCAAGAAGCGAGGGTTTTTAGAGCATAGACCCACCACGCTGCTCCACTGCGGATTGGCAGGCATAGTACACAAGTGCACTCTCTATTCCTTCACTCTCATAGTCCGGTGTGACGGGAATCCGACACGACCGGAGAGAGATCAGGCGCAGGACCGACGGCTTAACGTGCTCTCCGAGGCACGGGGGTGGATCACACCGCCAACTTCCCAACTTCGGGCAAATATTGAGAAAATCTTAATAGAAAACTCAATATTGATTTTTGAATTGGCCCGACCCGGGACTCGAACCCAGGACCTCATGTCTGTAGTCGAACATGCTAACCACTAGACCAATGAGGCAGTTCCATTCCCTTTATAGAAAGAATAGTTTTAATCTGCGATTTCGTGTCTGGCCGATAAGTACTGGACAATGGAAACAGATAGACATGTAGATGGATGGATAGATTATAGTAGGTAATATAGTAGATGTTACGTCATAGTGGACGTGTTGGAACTTTGACACAGCCTTGGCTCCCAAATCGCCAAGTCACCTTGCTTTGGGCGAGGTCAGTGACGCCTCGGGGGTAATGTACGCCCGTGGAGGAGCGTACGTACGGAATCGACTAGATCCACTATTATATTTAGATGAGATTGTATAATATATACTTTTTGTTACATAAAGTTTACTTTGATATATTAAAATTGAATCTACATCGTTGTAAATATTCATAAAGTTACATTGACTGAGCAGTCATTATTTAAAGCACATAACTTTGTTACTGAATTGAAATCACAATACATTTGTTTTGTGAAGTTTCGTTAGCGCAATGATGCTAGAACTTGCTCTGCTAGCGGAGGTTCTAGGTTCGATTCCCAAGAGAGATTTAAAATATTATAATTAACTTTGCCCCGCCGGTCGAATGACGCTAAAGTGGCTCTTGGGACTTAAATGTTCATGAAAGACTACCAAATATTATGATTTTTATGTTTGCGAATAGTTAAGCTATGCAACGTTGTCTTTTGTGTGTTAAATTAAGACTCAGGTGACATCATGTTGCACTAAACTTTAAGATAGTGAAAAAAGTCCGTCTTGTATTTATAGGCTCATATCTAAAAAAATAAAACTTACCTCAAGGGTTTTAATTGTTATTCACATCTCTTCTATAACGAAAAATACAAATAATCATTAATAAACACTCACAATTTATAAAATACCACAAAAAAATTAACGACCTCTAGTAGCGGTCACTTTGTAACCGAGTTATTTTTTCTATTGTCTGGTGTTATCTCTGTGTATATTTTGTTACGAGAGTTACCGAGAAGCAAAACAGATAATACAGATTATGACTTAAAAAGAAGATGCTTATATTTCCGATTGCATGAGTTGAGACAGAACTATTGCATCAACTAGTAGTTGACACGGGCAATCTACTATGCCAAAAATACATTCATTTATCGAGCATGTCACATTTACAATGAAACTTGTACTTATATTGATATTAGGCACGATAAAATGGATGTATTTAAGGATGGTCGTTTTCAATGTGTAGTATAAAATTATTTTGTTCTTTTTTTGTGTTCCTTCCCTATTCTTTTTGATTTTCATTTACATACATTGTAATTAATATAAAACCACTTTAATATATTGTATATGTTTTAGTTATTAGTGGAAAATTGACAGATTTTCGTGTATTTAGGTGTAATGTAGTTTTTAAGGTATATAATTATTGTCTGTATTCTTTAACCAGTCAGCCCGCTTCCTTCTTAGACAGTATCACCTATTACCATCAGATGAGATCGCAGTTACACGCTTACTTGTGAACAATTTAAAGACAAACAAAATTGTTTTAACATTCAACGCTATTTAGAACATTTACCAGGTTAGACTATATCATCAGGCGAAGAATAAATTCATTTATAGCTGAAAAGTTTATGATGAATGATAAAGTTTTAACATCTAATACGACTAATAACGTTGCTGGCAATGTTTTGTAAAATCGATTCAAGGGTTTAATCTCCAGAAGAAGTTCTAGATGTATTATTGATATAGATAGATTTATTTTTTGCGTACAATAACTTACTTTAAAAGTAATTAAATGTGCAAAGGTTTCCTTAAAGCTATCTTTGACAAGTAACTCGTGACGAGTTTAAAAATTAGTGAATAGATTTACAAAGGAAATTGATCCACTAAAGAAAATTGAGTCTACAGTATTCTTAAGAACATCTTTAGACTCTGGACTTCAGTGACATACACATACGAGGACTTTGGCAAGTAAACTTAATGCAGCTGCATTTGCTGTTAGGAAAGTTAGACAATACACTGATGTTGAAACTGCTAAAATGGTGTATTTCGCTTATTTTGATAGCATTATATTTTACGGCATACTGTTATGGTTTAAGGCGACGGATATTGAAACTATCTTTATATTATATAACACATGTTGAATAACATTTTATATATAGTTATTTACACAACAAAAAGAGTGGTATATACAATTTAAATACAAGAAATAAAAACAAACTTGTAATACCATATATTAGGGTAAAAAAAGTTCACAAATCATTTGTCGGATTGAGCATACGTATTATAATAAGATACCGGGATCAGTTTTGGATTTGCCTCCACATAATTTTGAGAAATGTGTCAAAAACATTCTTTTCCTAAAGGCATAATGTTTATGATTATTTAATCAATAGAATAGTGTATGCAGGAGTGTTGGTGCTAACACTTATGAACTTATGACTAGTGAAAGTTGGGTATGGCAGAAGAATCACAAAATTAAATAAATGCGGTAGAGATGAGAGCGTTGAGAAGCATGAGTGGAGTAAAACTGAGTGACAGAGTAAGAAATGGTGTGATAAGAGAACGTTGTGGTATAAAAGAAGACGCAGTGATTAAAATTGAGAAAGGTAAGCTTAGATAGTTTGGGCACGTACTGAGAATGAATAAAAGGAGACTGACAAAAAGGGTTTATGAGTCAAGAGTGAATGCGAAAGCAGGAACGTGAAGACCAAGGCGAACGTTCCTGGACCAAATCCAGGACATTTTAATTAAGAGCCAAGGTAATAATACGCTAAACCGATGAACTTGTATGAAAGGTTTAATGAGAAAGAAGCGAAGGAGATTTGCAAGGATCGTGGCAAGTGGAAGGATGTTGTCTCTGCCTACCCCGAAGGGAATGAGGCGTGATACTATGTATGGATGTGTGTAGTTTATGTTTGGACTCGATTCCAGTTGCATTGTAACCAACAAAACTATATTTAAAAGTGTAACCGCTGAATTTGTTACCGGTTTCTTCTCAGCGGAATCAACTTTCTGAACCGGTGGTAGATGTATTACCAACGGACAGACTGCTGACGATTCATAAGTGCTTTTTGAACCTACTTCAATAAATAATATTTTGGTTTTGATTCAGGCATTTACGAAGAAGACACAATTGACCTATACAAATAAAAAATAGCATAGATTTGTTGCCGGTCGTGCAATACCCTCGGAACGTCAGTGACCTGACACCTTCGCAGCGAGGTGAAGGTTGCACAGGCCATTAGTAACGAAGGCTTTGTTACTTATAACACACTTTTTATTTACATATTTTACACTTCTTTACACACATTATATAATAAACAATAAATTGATAACCAAAAATACTTAAAACGAGCAGGCATTTATATATTACGAGTATATATTGACTTCTTGTGTCTTGTTTTTTCCTCATCATCATTACATTCTAATATATATTTATTTTAAAGCAATTTATTTATCAATAAGTCTTCTCAATATTATAAATGCGAAAGTAACTCTGTCGCGTTTTCACGACAAAACTAGTGATTAGATTTCAATGAAATTTGGTACACAGGTAGTCTAGAGCCTGAGAGAGGACATAAGCTTCTTTTTAACGTAGACAAAGTAGACGCTCACTAAGAACGCGTGCCGATATATTCACACGGGATCCGGATATAAGCGAAACTTACTGAGAGATTTCCCTTACCGTTTGATTGGACATTCGTTATACCATGTCACTTTCACGACTTAGACAATAAAAATAAAATAAAAATAGGTTTTTATTGCTGTTTTATTAATATGTAAACTTGAGCAATATTCTCGGCGATCGATTCCTCCTTCCTCACAGCTTGTCGTTCGACAAAGGCCTCCTCTAATACCTTCCATCTGTACTTATTCTTCAGTTACTATTTTCGTCCATTTTTCCTTCTTTTCTCTCATCATCTGTCCCATCCATTACTATTTTAATTTGCAAACTACCTGTACTTTTCTGAATTTGGTCTTCTCTTTCTAAATTTATTTTATCTATTCGTCTTACTCCCAATAGACTTCTCACTATTCCATTCTGACCATAATTATTTTATGTTGTTATTGCTCGGTTAGGGAAAGCATATGTCTGACATTGGCATCTTACACTATAGTACTTAGCATCTCGCCTCATTTCCATAGGAGTAGGCAGAGACCACGTCCATCCACTTGCCACGATCCTTATAACACCTTTCATACTAGTTCATCGGTTTAGAGTCCTCATGACCTGGCCCTAATTTAAAATGTCCCGAATTTGGTCCAGAAACGTTACCCTTGGTCTTCCCCTTCCAATTTTCCTGTTCACTCTTGACTCATAAATCCTTTTAGTCAGTCTCCTTTCATTCATTCTCTCTATATGCCCAAACCATCTAAGCATACCTTTCTCAATTTTAGTTACACTAATAACTTACTTTAGTCCTACATTAATAACGGAGTAATGGAATCCAATAACTACGCGGGTATTAAGTAATATAAATATGTATAGAGTGTTAGAGTAATTTGAAAGCCACGCTGGAGTAATAACACAAGTGCTTGGTTCGCTTGAAAGATGCATTTTCTAATTTGTCTGGGTCTGAAATGGTGGAAGGCTTCGGCCGTGGCTAGTCACCATCTTACCAGCAAAGACGTGGCGCCAAGCAAAGAGATTTGTGTTCAGTTAAGATGCTGTGTAGAAACCATAAGAGATAAATAAATTATCTCCTACCACATTAGCACGCATCCATCTTAGACTGTATCATCAATTACCAGCAAGTAAAATCTTACAGGATCTTCAAGTTTTGTACCTTTCCTTTATCTTTTCTGGCAGAAGCTATATTTGTTATTCCAAATTGTATACTAGAGTCTACCAGAATTTTATTCTGTACTCACGGGGTTACCTCTGTTATTCGGAATGCCCTCATGATTCGAATGTGAAGCTACTGAAATCTAATTTGTAATACTTAAAATGGGCTTTCTTAAAAGCCTATATGTGTCTATAATTTATCTATAACACAAACCCACTTAATCGCCTTTCAGGTTTATTAAAAAAACAGTATATATGCTTTAATTATTAATTATAAACAGTAGTGGAAAGTTTTATCTCTCTCGATGTTATTGGTGTAATTTTCTTTTATAAATACGACCTTGGATAAATTTAAAACTGTAAGGAAAGCCCGGAATATCGATTAGCGGCTTCCATTGAAATGTATTTATAAATCTAAAATTGAATTTTAATGACTGCTTGTCATACAAAAAAATCTCAATTTAGTTTAAATATAGTTAAAAAAAACGCTTTGTAGTGATGTTTGGCAAAGGCTACTTTATTCTAGGTAGAGTTACGTCAGATAGTCTAATGGGTGTGTTAAAATTTCAAACAGCTTTGGCTGCCATTAGAATGTGCCACCTTCACCTTGTTTTTTTATACGTTAGCAAACTCTTGAACTTGCGCTCTCCTTGATACGAAATTAACTACAAGTTCAAAGTCATTCAGTGAACTAACATTTATTTTTAATTCTATACAAAACCGAGTAATAAGCGTTCCTCTCACGTATCGTGTAGAGCTCTGTATAAAACCAATGATGGTCCTATTTTTCTTATCTGAGAAAATATGGGGAAAAGAAATTGGATTATCTTGTAGCTAATTTTAATACCTTCTGAGAGGTTGCACTGGTACCGTTGTCACCCATGCATTAAATGTCTCAGTTATCCTGGAGCTGCTAGAGTTCCCCTCATAGCTCATCATCACAACCTTTTAGCAAAAGTTCAAGTGAAATGCAGTGGCAGACAGAGAACGCTATAGACCTTCTTCTTCTGGAGGTTGGGAGATTGGAGGCGTAGTATTGTACTTTTCCTGCCTCCTACAGTCTTCCAAAGTCGTCGTCCTCTCGCCCGATGGATGTCCAATGCGGGACAAAGGTGTCTCTTAATGAATTCCACTGGGCCAAATCTTGCGCCGCTTGTACCCAGCGGCTCCCGGCAACCCGCCTGATGTCATCGGTCCACCAGGTGCGGGGTCTGCCAAGGCAACCGCCTTCGGACCCCAACGTCCATCGGTTCTGCGAACTATGTGCCTGTACCTATTGCCACTTTCACAATTCGGTAGGGTACGTCAATGACTTTAGTTTTCCTACGGAATTTCTAATTTCTGATTTGATCACGCAGAGAAACCCCGAACATAGCCCTCTCCATTGACCACTGAGTGACTCTTGAGTCTTTTTACGAGGCACATAGTCAAAGTCCATGTCTCGGAACCATATGTAACCCCTGGCAACAGGCACTGTTCGGAGATGTGCTTCCAAAATATTAACGGACATTGCGGCTACCGATCCTCTTGCGCTCCACTTAAAAATAGGGAAGGTATTCTGGCTTATTGCCAGCGAGTCCCTCACTCCCGATTAGACTTTACCTGATCGGGGTGTGTAAAGGCATTTCCCTACCATAAAAAGGTATAGATACCACCTCAGAAGTTCGCTTCCACCAGCGGTATAAACATTCTCATGGAATCCTTTGGCAGGCAAAATCTTTATGGAGGATTCCTCTTCACGCTCTTAGGTTTATAAGCATTGCTGCGATTATTACCTGTGCAAAGAGATAGCTTTCTATGTTATTTACCAAGAAAGATCATTTAGAATGCCATGCTTTACACTCTTTAAGAGTCAATAGAACGTTGTCTTGGTCTATCTTTTAGAGATGGCATCCAGGATCTCTGACTGCCTCATTGGTCTAGTAGTTAGCAATCTCGGCCACAGTCATAAGGACCTGCGTTCGTGTCCCGAGTCGAGCCAATTCAAAAATTGATATTGAGTTGTCTATTAAGATTTTCTCAATATTTCCTCGAAGTTGGGAAGGTGGCAGTCCTGCACCTGATCTTTTTCCGGTCGTGTCGGATTTCCGTCACATCGGCCTATGAAATCTGCCAATCCGCAGTGGAGCAGCGTGGTGGGTCTTTGCTCTACAGATCCTCTCTCCTGGGAGTGAGGAGGCCTATACCCAGTAGTGGGACGTTAATGGGCTGCTACTATCCAGAGTCTACTTCCCGTCCAGTCCAGTATCTGTACGAAAATAACATCACTTGTCTTGTGAACATCAATGGCAGCCTGAACGTGACATACCCATCACTCGTCTCTATCCAAACTTCAGATTTTGCTAAAATAATATTGACGTTACCTTGGTGCATAAATCATTCCTCCATGAGATATAGAGGTGCATTGTTTTCAGGACAGGACAGCATGATGAGTCTATGCTCTTAAAACCCTGTGAGTGAGAAGGCCTGTGCCCAACAGTGGCACATTAATAGGCTACTTAACTTTACGAACGTATTCTTCTTTGTAGACGTTAGTTCTATTTATACGCAAAGTCTCGGGCGTCAATTAGTCCGGCCTAATAATACATTGAATTAGTAATTAAAGTCACGCATACGGACAGTATATGACACACGGACTTGAGAGCTGTTCCAGGAAGCTGTAGTGGCCTTGGAGCGCAGCCGGGTGAAGGTTACAAGCGGCCGACGAACTACTGTCTAATAAATATGAGGAAAAACGTATGTTGAACGTCTAGAAGTGAATGCATACATGTATTTTTAATAAATATCGCTGTGCTATTGAATTTGGCTTCATTATAAAACTACCAACACTATTGCAATTGACAAGGAGTTAAAACATTTATATCAATGACCTTCCTTACTTTGTTAAGGGTGATCATGAAATTGTTCTGTTTGCTGATGATACTTCGCTATTGTTTAAAATTAATAGACGACAAACAAATTATGACGACGTGAACAGCTCTCTCAATAAAGTGGCACAATGGTTTGAAGCTAATAATTTATTGCTCAACGCAAATAAAACAAAATGTATTAAATTTAGTCTGCCTAATGTTAAACAAATGCAAACCATTGTTAAACTTAATAATGAGGAACTAGACCTTGTAGACAGTACCGTTTTCTTAGGCATTACGTTAGATAACAGATTACAGTGGGGGCCCCATATAAGTGGTCTATCGAACAGGCTCAGCTCTGCGGCTTACGCAGTTAAAAGAATTCGTCGTCTGACAGATGTTGATACTGCCAGACTGGTATATTTCAGCTATTTTCACAGCATTATGTCATACGGTATTCTACTTTGGGGTAATGCTGCTGATATAGATGCAATATTTGTGCTGCAGAAAAGGGCCGTTCGTGCGATTTACAATATGGGTCCAAGAGAGTCGCTAAGAAACAAATTCAAGGCAGTTAACATAATGACAGTTCACTGCGTATATATATTAGAAAACTTGTTGTACGTACACAAAAACATTGACTCTTTTAATATAGTAATCTAATATGTTATTGTAATGATGATGGTAAAAAAAAATACCCGACTGAGTTTGTTGTCGGTTCTTCTCGGATCAGGGCGCGAAGGAACCCTCGTAACTTTAGATTTTAAGCCGATCTTGCGTACCATCATCAGACGTATATTAGAATCAGAGGGTGAAAAAAAATATAATTTGACGATTCAAAAGTGCTGTAATATGCCTACTTGAATAATGATATTTTTGATTTGATTTGATTTGAAACTGTATCTGTCCATCAGTAAACTTCTATTGTTACTCTGTAATCATTTCGAGAAATGGCAGTTATTTTCGTATGCATTAATTATTTTTGCGATAACTCCTAACATATTCATTCGGTGATATGGTGCAAAAGGTAATAATGATCTGAATTATTTAAAATTTTAAAGAACGATACTATATTCATCTGAATTGTTTTCCAATTATTGCATTGTAAGTGAACATTTTTGTAGAAAATAAAATTGATATCGTAAGTAATCCTTAATAGATATCTATATAATATCTTAGACTTTTTTGTACCTATATAAAAGCTAATTTAGGGACTAGCAAGCGATTTCGATGAAACGACCCCAGCGGCAAGATTTTTTCAGTTACTACCAACGTTTATAATTATATGTCTACCATTTTATACTACACCTTTCCAAATTATACATCTAAACCTTCCTCAAAAATTGTTCTATTTGTTAGTAAAAATTTCATGAACATTCGTATAGTAGTTTTTGAGTTTATCGCGATAGAGTAATTAATTTTGGTATTTTAAGGATATACACATTAGTCTTTTACATGGATATAAAGAAGTGATTTATTTACCTCTATTATGAACTGATTTAAAATATTTAACAATATATATTCATTAATAAGAAACACAAACACATAATAGTAGGGAAATCGATTGTTGTGCTGAGCTTGCACAGTTTTAGCAAAAGATAACAAAATGTATAGTAGTAGAACTTTAAAAAAGTAAGTAACGAGGATCTTGGAGGTTTCTTATCAGTAAAACAGAATAAATGGATATACCAATGAAGATTTATAACAGCTTTGTAAACCTATATGTGTAAAGAACTATTTGATTTTTTTGATATAAGCTATTGATTCAAATCAATAGCTTATATAAAATCAATCAGAGTGACAGCTGACAATTTATATTGGCTATTTATTCGTTTCCTTTACAATTAATTGCGTAGCAAACGAAGGTCAATGTAAAGCAGTACACCATTTTAAACTAACAGGTGCATTTTAGTTTTTTTATATGCAAATAATATTCTTATAACAAGTTAATTTATATAATATGTATTAATCGCAATTATAAATAAAAAATCAAGACCAGAATAGTTATAATTTTTAAAAAAGTTATAAGCAACCTTAAAAGATAGAGATATGCTACTCATGCCTTTTTTTTAGAATACTTTAAGTAGAACAATTCTATTATACATGATGGGTGCGTAACTTTAACCACATATAAAGTAAGCTCTCAAAACAATTAATTTTTTTCCGCTTTTGCAACATTTTTGTTTGATACGCCTAATCAATAAATCTAAAATATAAAAATGAATTGGAAAATTTGTTCGTAAGTGCATAACTCAACATGCCTGCGTCAATTTTGCCAATTCTTTTTTTTTAATGCTCGTTGAAGTCCAAGAATGGTTTTTACAGCGAGAAAAGTTTGAATAATTGCAGGGGAAACCTACTAAAAACAGCCCTTTACTGTTTCCATACAAACGTTTTCTAACTTCGATTTAGAGTCAATTTGACCTTTATTGCTATTCAATAAAGTTCATGTTAAATTACAAGTATTCACTGTTGTCTGACTGCCTCATTGGTCTAGTGGTTAGCATGTTCGACTACAGATATGAGGTCCTGGGTTCGAGTCCCGGGTCGGGCCAGTTCGGAATAGATATTGAGTTTTCTATTAAGATTTTCTCAATATTTGCCCGAAGTTGGGAAGTTGGCGGTGTGATCCACCCCGGTGTCTCGGAGAGCACGTTAAGCCGTCGGTCCTGCGCCTGATCTCTCTCCGGTCGTGTTGGATTCCCGTCACATCGGAGAGTATATGAGAGTGAAGGAATAGAGAGTGCACTTGTGTACTATGCCTGCCAATACGCAGTGGAGCAGCGTGGTGGGTCTATGCTCTAAAAACCCTCTCTCATATGAGCGAGGAGGCCTGTGCCCAGCAGTGGGAAGTTAATGGGCTGCTACTTACTTTTTTTTACTGTTGTCTAAGTAATATAGGTGTTTTCCTAACGTCAACGAGCCAATTTGCACTTTATTATCGCTGCACAAAGTTCAAAATCAATTGAGTAGTTACAGCCCGACCAAATTGAATAGTCACAAAATATAAGAGCTATAGATCATTAGTACTGCTGTAATTTCATTTCGAAAATCGTTCGTAAAACTCTGCCACATTTCAAATCTTTTTGACAGAACGAAGTCTGTCGGGTCTACTACTGGTTGCAGCTATATAATACTAAAAGAATTTTGCGATTCGATTGACCATTTTTCTATATATAATAAAATAAACACGCGCCACATCTAGTATATTTATAGGCACGTGGACGCCAAGATGGCGTCTCTTGCGCAGTGTTTATGATCTATTTACGTTGATGCACCAATATGATGAAATTTTACAACCACTTATATCTGTTTTATAACAACATTAGTTAAAAAACATACTTGTTACTTATATAGCTTTATAAATTAACAGGAAACCTATCCTATTTCTTAATGTGAGCTATCAAGATTATTATATTTGCTAGATTACTATAATGCTATTGCGGTTTCATCGCAACTTCCGATTGAATTTGTCGTTTTAAGTAAATATCGAATTCGAACGGGTTCTATTGATCATCAATCATCATACTTGACTATGACAATCACTTGCCCATACTGACGTTGCGGTAGGTGACACGAATATTCGGGAAGCCTATAAAAGATTGTGCCGAGTATCGTTAATTTGCTACTAAGAATTGAAGAGCTCCGTCCCTTTAACATGGATTCCATGATGAAACCTAACCAAACTATCATCAAACAACCGTTGAAGTATATCTTATCCATTAAAAAATTGCGACGCGATCTTGAGCTATTCGTCCATTTGTCGCGCTCATGCTTTTATTTATTTTTTTTTATTTTATTGTAATCAACAGCTACTATTACAAATATACGTACAGTTAGAGATATTATACAAAATAAGGCCACTTCAGATTACACATTGATAAAAACAAAAAGAAGAATAAGATATAAAAAGTTGACAATATGTATATAATATGAAATTAAAAAGTCACAACTGAAATTTGTGTGAGTGATGTGTGTGCGTGTGCGTGAGTGCGCAATTGCGTTTGAGGGGAGGCGGGGGGTCTGTGTATAAGTGTGTGTGTGAGTGTGTTTGAATGTATTTAAAGCTTGCTTCATGCAGATTTAAGACTTACACAGTTTTCTCATGGATAGCGTCATCAGAACTAAACATATGGGACTCTACAAGCACCACCTTTCATATAAAAAAAGAATCATCAAGATCTCTTCAACCAGTCAAAAGTTATGAGGTAACAAATATAAAAAAATACAGACAAATTGATAACCTCTTTTTTTTTTGGAAGTTTGTGAATATATAAATAAAAAATTGTTAAAATAGTTTCGCAATTCATCGCGTTAAGACACTGTGTGGTACAGTTTCTTTCTAAAATACAAAATTTGCTGCTAAATATACTTGTAATACATAGCAGTACAATTTAAACGCTTGATAAATTTAACATTAGCTAACACTTCAGCAGATAACTATAGAAAAGTCCCAGTCTGGTTACGAATCCCTTTTTAAAACTACCCACTACCCTTCTTTCTTCGACTTACAATACTAATTTAAAATTTGATTCATTATACTATCTCCCGTATGGTCTAGTGGCTAGGATACCTGGCTTTCACCCAGGAGGCTCGGGTTCGATTCCCGGTACGGGAATATGTTTTTATTTTTTTTGGTCATTTTAACATTTTATTAATATCCTTTTATAAGTGTCAACTGTATGCATTTTTTTAAGGGAATCTTTGTACTCAATTTTCGCGCAAAAATGTCTGTATAAATTTAAATTTAAAGAGTACATCATATTATTTTTACTAGTACCTAACTAAAAGAATGTGTGTTTTTATGACACAGCCGATGCGAGGCATAACCATATTGGTCTTGGCTTCTTTGGCAAACGCTTTTCGCGTTATTTCCATGCGGCCAGCTGAAATATGACATGCGATAGATGGACAGAAACAAGAGCCGATGGATAAAAGTTTTACTTTAAAATTTTTTATTCTTGACAGATTAGCGCTTGCCTGTATGGAACTCAATTTGTTAAAGCCAGGGCCGAAGCTTTCCAGTAGTCCAGACTTCTGACCATTTAGAAAATACTATATCTTAAATTTGCACCAGCGGGATCGTTCAATTTAAGCTCTAATATTTCTAGGAATATAATAGAATTATTAACTTTGTATCTGTTACCTGTTGTTGTTTGTGTTGTTTGTGTACACCTATTATCTACGAGCTCCACGATTTTGTAATAATTATATTTATAATTTACAGTTAATATTCCTGACTCGTTACAGTTCATAACTAACACGGTTTTTTGTTGTTCTCTGCTACATTTCTCTATCTAGATTTACGCTGACACTGTAAAATAATTTTAGTATTATTAATGAGACGGTCTCGCCAACACAGTGGTGTAAATATCCGCTTTGGTCTATGGCTTTGGCAGTAGTGGTCCCGGATCGATTCCAGATGGTGCAAACATAGAAAATTACATTTATTAAGTTATCTGAGTCTTGACTGGTGGGGTTTTGACAGTGTCTTTTTGCCACCCTACCAGCAAAGATGTTCTGCCAAGCAAGGTCTGTGTACCGGTATGATACTGTATAGAAACCACAGGACATGTATTGCTCCTTACCATTGCTTTCATTTTAGACTGCATCACTTATCATCAGGTTTGTTCACAGCTAACAGAAAAAAAATCTGGTTGTCTGTATAGTTGATTCACTGACTATAATTTTACTCAACAACATAAGAAACCATCGAGGAGAAATTGTATTTTTAATGAACAGTTTAATTTGCATCTTAGTTGAACGCTAAGGCCGATCGTGCCTCTCTTACGCATGTTCTCTCTTCCACCCTCGGCTCAGGCAGAACGTGACAATTATACGTACTCTCCAGTACGTACCTTGGGTTACCATCGATTTAGAACATGATATCACGTCAGAAACATTTACGAATTTCAACAATTCTCTAATGAAAAAGATGTTGCTGTAGACTCTTAGACTACATAATATCTAAGTCTAAATTGTAATGGTGTGTATAATTCGCCAAAGATCATATCGATTGTAATGTAACGGGTGTGCAATAAAACGTAATGGTTTGTGTATTATCTGTATATTATTGTGTATTGTAGACAATTACAAGCCAATTATGTGGCTATTGTGCTCTCTACATTATGGTTGAGGCGATTCGGTGTAATAACATAAACACACAGACCACGCCTCGTTGCCCATTATACTTATGATTGCTTGCGTGAAACATTCGTGCTCTTGATAAATTAAAAAAAATTGCAGACACCTGGCAGATTAGAAACATCTAAACTATATAAAGTAATGTTTTAACCGTTTCCTTTCATTGGTAGAAGTTCCAAGTTCAATATTCGACAGCGACAAATTTAGAAAATTGTATTGTCTAATTTGTCTACATTTATAAAAACGTTGCAGATTTTTAGCATCGACACTAGATAGCAAACACGCCTTCTCTTCTTTTCGATCGTGTTCATGATGCTTGAAGGTCGTGTCTGTGCTTTAGTTCCTGTGCTATTTTCCTCACCAATGTCTTCCATCCTACTCGGTCCTTGGCTTTCCTCACGGCTGCAACAAATGGAAGATTCATAATTGCTTTTACTTGATCAAACCAACGGCTAGGTGATGGTGTGGTCTTTTGCCCTCAACTTTGCCAGTAATTATCAACTTGTCTAAGTTCTTGGGCTAGCGTCTGTCTAGCAATGTGATCAAAGTAACTGAGAATACTTTGGAAGGACATAGTCGAGAGTTTGGGGTCCACATGGAACAGTTCTAAAAACAGGTAGTAACCCGCAAGTCCAAAATAGAATAACTTTACATAAAAGCCAAAAAATATATGACTTCGTCAGTATATTTGTATTTTATTGCTATAGGATTCTATGAAGCATTTTATTGTAACGTAATTTTTTGCTTGCCATCCGAAACCTTCGATCAGTTACATTATATTATTTCCTGAAATTTCTCATGTTACCCCGTTAAACTCAACAATTCAGATTAAGACTAATTAGAAAATACTATTTCCTTATTTTGCTCTGAGAATGGAAGCCAGAGCACATTTTAATTGCTGGGAAAAGCTTTAAATCCCCCCTACTGAAACTGGTAGGGGATTTTGAAGTCGCTAGCTTTGGGCCGAAATACTAAACCCCAAAGGGCCATCGTCAGTTTGAGATAGAGTTGTCAATGGCTTATCTGCATATTTGCTTTGACATAATGGAGTTTAAGGAGGAGCCAGCGCCTTGCCTGGTGATGACCTCAAAAGCGGAAGAGATGTGGACATATCCGCGCATGTTGACCATTAGCTGGACGGTAAAGATGAAAATGTGGAAGATGTAAACAAAAAATACGCACACCTAGAGTATTATTGATTTCAGATACGAAAGACAGGTAAATCTACAATTCTTGAAGTGAAAGGTGGCTGGCTGAAGAGTTGGCAGCAGAAAGATGTCCTGGTTGAAAAACATCCGTAATTAGACAGATATATGAAACGCTGCCGAACTTTTTCGCCAGATAGAGAGGGATACGGAAAGCTGACTGTTTGTTAGTCGGAAAAGTAGTATAAGAAAGAAGTTGAACGAGTTGACTGACTCTCAGACAGAGGCAACCTGCACCTCATCCCGTCACACTGGCAAACATAACGAAACCCAAGACGCCGGATAGCAAAGTTGTTACTCGCCCCATTGCGCCAGCGAGGCCGTCAACAGGTACAAAATGCATTAATATTGCGAGCTCACGTTCTCGCATTATATGCCAAGGGCGAGCGATGCGATCTGTCTTGTGTCAGTTAATAATATAGCAAATCTGAAACCCTTTCAAAACCGTATATTAACAATCCACTACAGTAATCTATAATATATCTTCTATTGTATAAAACTTGCTATCTCCAGCGGTATCACCCACAAATTCCCGATTCCGAACTCTTATAACTATTATGCATTAAAATGGTATAATGTGAAATTATAACTAGCTGAACCCTAGACTTCGTCTGCGTGGAATGTTTTTTTAGTAGCATTTCCATTAATTTAGGCAAATTGTTTTACAAATAAGAAACATACGTGTAAATACTGCAATGAACTGTTTGGTGTGTATTACTGCAAAGACCTACCTTTTTCAGGCTCTAGATTATCTCTGTATCAAATTTCAATAAATTTCGTAAAATCCGTCCTTAGCTGACCTCTTCTCGTCAAAAGGAATATTCCTACCAAACATATATAAAAGAGATATCCAGGTATCTATTGACTCATATATAGATTAACTATAGTAGCTAAAAGCATTTTATTTATCTTGATTTAAATTCTTAATTTTTCTTGATTTAAAAAAGGCCTTTGACACAGTCTCTGTTCCCATTCTATTACAAAAACTGGAATCAATAGGTGTTCGAAGTACTCCTTTGTTTTTATTTAAAAGTTATTTATATGAGCGTACACAAAAGGTAATAATTGAAAATTCTGTTAGCGAAATTACTAACATTTATACAATTTATATGTAATTCTTTTTTGATATATAGTTAACTCAAATTTCCTAAAGGACTGAGTCCGATTTTGATGAAGATTTCTGTTTAAGAGTGACTTCAAGAACGTTTTAGATTGAAAATTTAGTTCGATTAATAACAGATTTCCCCTAATTCCCAAGGAAGTTGATAACTATGCGATTAAAACAGTAAGTCTTTAAATATAAATACTCTTATTATTTAAGAGGTATCTCTTATGGTTTCTATACAACATCGTACTTCTTTGCTGATAGGTTTGGGAGGTAACTAGCTGCGGATGAAGCCTCTCACAAGTTCAGACTCAGACAAATAAAAACTAACCGGGCCCATGTACTTGCAACATTACATCAATGATTTTAATAAGGGCTTTTCCGAAACAAGTGTGGACACTTGTCTATTGGTACGCATTACTTACAATGTGTCATTGTATTGCTAAAAATTATGCAATAATTCAGTATAATACTGTTTTTAGTTAAGGTCAGCTTTGATAGAACAATAGATAGACATCTAGACCCTTGTAAAGAATTATAGGTTCGAGACCTGGACATACTTACTCGCACTGGAGCAACATAATAGATTTATCCTCTAAAAACACTCTATCCTATTTATTATTAAGGTGACTTATGTCCAGCTGTGGGACATTAATAGGCAGCTACTTACCTTACCTTCAAATATGTATCATATATATCCTCGGATATTATCGTCCACACAAACTCTTCACCTTTCTTTTTGGCTATCATCTACAACGCGAAAGATATCCCTGTAAAATTTCAAGTCTATCAAGCGAATAGTTGTAAAGATCTGGTAATGAGTCAAGGAAAGAGTGAATAATAGTTTTTCGGTTTACTGAACTTCTTTTAAACATCCCGATTGATTTTGATAATTTTGACGTGTTCAAATGGTTGAGATTGATAACTCGTGTTGAGTTGGTGGTACGTCTCTGGTAGCTTGTAACTTACCTCGGCCGAAGCCTCGATAAGAATTATAGAAATAAGGATAATTTCCTAAGTAAGTAGCAGCCCATTAACGTCCCACTGCTGGGCACAGGCCTCCTCACTCATATGAGAGAGGGTTTTTAGAGCATAGACCCACCACGCTGCTCCACTGCGGATTGGCAGGCATAGTACACAAGTGCACTCTCTATTCCATCATTCTCATAGTCCGATGTGACGGTAATCCAACACGACCGGAGAGAGATCGGGCGCAGGACCGATGGCGCAACGTGCTCTCCGAGGCACGGGGGTGGATCACACCGGCAACTTCCCAACTTCGGGCAAATATTGAGAAAATCTTAATAGAAAACTCAATATCTATTTTTGAATTGGTCCGACCCGGGACTCGAACCCAGGACCTCATGTCTGTAGTCGAACATGCTAACCACTAGACCAATGAGGCAGTTCTAATTCTGGGTCTTCATTGCTCTAGTGGTTAGCATGTTAGACTACAGACATGAGGTCCTGGGTTCGATTCCCAGGTCGGGCCACTTACAAAATCAATATTGAGTTTTCTATTTAATTTCCTAAGTAGCTCGAAATCGAATTCGAAACCATTGTCGATGAAGTAACTACCACATAGTCAAGGCCAACAAACTGACAACTGCACGTTATCATGAAGATTAAAAACCTAGTAATTTTATAAACAACATTCAGTTTACAATTAAACGCAATGCAATAGATGGATTGTTTTTTTCCGCTATCAGACGGTCGCAAGTTCGTTTCCGCGACACTTATCTTATCACCAAGGTCGCCCGCATGCCCATGTGCTAATCGCATTTCTTTCCTACGACTTTATTGCGAAAAACATTAATATGCTTTGTAATTAAATTAGAACACAAATAAAACTGTGCTTAAAACAGCACCTAGACAGTTTCATCTCGGTGGAAAAGGCTTTCCAAACGCGTGATAGATTCGTTGCCGAAAGGCAGATTAGGGAAGACGATAATAATGATGGCACCTCAGTTTGTCGTCATGGAGGACATTTTAAAGTAATCTTCTTCACTCCGGTGATGGCACCATTTGGTAGAACATATTAAAAAATGAGGCAGGATCACACTGTGGCAAATTGTGCGGCCTGGGGACCTCAGCGTCACCTCCTGATGGCGTTGATCGGCGGCGACCTCTTGTTGGGGAGCATTGTAGTCGCGATATTTTCCAGTGAGAGATGGTGGGCGGAAGTGGTCTTCTTTTGCGTGACGGTAGTTTTGCTGAAGGAAGCCGACGAGAGACAGAGGGAGAATGCAGTGGATGCTCCCCCTCACCGCCGAAAGAGGTGGAACATAAGGCGGCGCATGTGTGCGCATCTCTTCCCGCCTTCGTAAATCCTCTATCGGACTCATCTGGGACACCGGGGCAGGATTCGAAAGCTGAACACCTGGTGCCTCATTAATGGATGAAGAGGGTTTCACTAGGTTTTAGTGGGTATTGCGAGACCTTCCATCGCCGAGTCCCACACTCCTGACTGGTCATCGGCCCGGGTTAGTGCGTAAATTGCATTTACGCTAGACAGAAAAATTTATTATGTCTTCAGA
Organism: Elymnias hypermnestra; assembly: GCA_015832385.1. Classification (NCBI taxonomy): domain Eukaryota; kingdom Metazoa; phylum Arthropoda; class Insecta; order Lepidoptera; family Nymphalidae; genus Elymnias; species Elymnias hypermnestra. The sequence continues at coordinate 370,454 of JACTOM010000036.1, read as the reverse complement.
TGTGAACTTGATTTAATTAAACACTAATAAAAATACATTAAAATGGTATACTTACGATGTCTTACCGTTTTGGAGAAATATCTTCCAGGCACCCCAGATAATAGCAAAATAATTCGTAGAAAGAATGAACTGCTCTCTGTTCGAACTTGATCAGGATATCCCCGTCAATCAATAGTGAATATATCATTTTTAAATCGTGAAACCTCATCACTCACCTCAGTTTTTGTTTGTATTTCGTTAGTGAGCAAGAGTAATCGCAAGTGCAGAACGACAGTTCTTTGGAATGAGAGGGAAAGGACAGGCAAAACGCCAATTAAACTGGCAGCTGCATGTTGAAAATTCTATTGGTCCTTTAACTTACATATAAACATTTAACAGACCCGTCTCGACGTGGCTAGAATACTTGCTAAAACACTGCAAAAATGGCATCAAACTGAGGTATCATAGGTACGCTTGTATTCTTGACAAGTTCAATAACGAAATTTTGCCAAAAAAAGAACCGCCTTCAAAACAGACTTACAAATATATTAATATGCTCTAAAAAGTAAGAAATAATTGCGTATTCTTTTATAGTGCTCTTCGTATTGTTATATTCGGAGTCGGGTGTCAGCCAAGGAAGATGTTCTCCGGGTATCCACTTGGCAGGTCTCGCGTTTCTCCCATCTATAGCTATATATGTAGGTACCATCATCAGAACTGGATTTAAAGAAAATGGGACCCTATGACGAGCACCACCTTTCATTAAAAAAAAATCATCAAGATCGGTCCACCCAGTCGGGACATATCTCCCGGGTAACAAACATAAATAAAAAAATACAGTCAAATTGATAACTTCCTCCTTTTTTTGAAGTCGGTTAAAAAGGAGGCACCATTGGAGGTAGTTGCAAGATTACAACGCTTAAACCCATTCATATTTCGTGACATTGTTATTTTTATCACGATAGAGGGATTCAGAAGCCTTCCAGTTTCGCTGAACCAGCTTTTATCTATCGGGGATGAGATTCACTAATAAATTTAGGTGAAAAAGATATTGCCAAAGGCAGTAATTGCAAAATATATGACGCTCTTATATACCGGATGCATTCAAACCCAATTATATTCAGACTTACACCTCCATAAATAACTTATCAAATCTTTAATCTCGGGGCACTGTCGTGTAATTCTTTAGGTACCTGTCCTCACCATAACTCCGAACAACAGTTATTAACTAAAACAAAATCCTAAATCGTCGATTTTCGCCGAAGCGTCCTGAACCCTAACGGTAACCTAATCTCTTGGGACAATTTGAACCCTGTCTTCGAAGTTATAAGGTTTATTGCAACATCATCGATTAATTTTATCGTTTTCTCGGGTTTTAATTAATCCTTACTCATTGGTAACGGATATCGGTGAGTCAGTTTTGGTCATTGACTCGGGATGTTTTGTGGTATTGTATGTATGAAGAATGGTCTTTTTGGGTGAGGTTGTGGTCAGGTGGTTTTCGCATAAAAAAGGCGTGATCCCGCAGAATTTTCGATAAGCAACGCGTTTATTCTATTCAGGTAATGACATTGGATACGGGGAAGTGAGGTTTTGCGGATATATTTGGCAATCGGTTTTATTTATTCAATCATGCGTTCGATACCGTATTCATTAAACTTATTAGCAAATCTGAACACGTGTTTTTGCTTGGTCTGACATTACCCCTGATATTTTAACATGCCTCCATAAAATTTTATAACTTCAGCTAATTAGTAAATCCGGAGGATTGTTTTGGATAACTGATTTGAACTAGGTCCAGTTGTTTCCAAAAAAGTGGTTTTTTGATGAAATATTGTGTAAGTATCGTTATAATTTCATATATCTGGATTCCAGAAGATAGCTGATTTTAAATTTTGATTGCTCTAGCAATTTTTATACATTTACCTATAAAAATAAACAAAACTTAAGAAATAGATATACGAGTAGATGTAGAAAAACTTTTTGTCGCATAGGTAGATCTTTAAGGGACATTAACAGGGAATTAAAGTTTGTATAGAAATCATTAATTTTTAACATTACGATATATAAAGAATGTTTCTACAATTTTGAACATTTACGTTAAAATAACCGACAATTTGAATATGTCTATAGCTTTTCCATAAGAAGTATCAAAGGCCGATTTTGTCTGAGAGAAATCTTGCATCATATTTATACACACTGACTAGTAATTCTACGCAGAAGTCATCTAGCATCTAATAAAAAGCTTGTCTACTTTTATAATAATGATGTTTTTACGAGATTTAGTATCAGTCTTAGTCAACACTGCTTTTAAATTGCCTATTTAACTATTTTTATCTCCCCGAGTTAATAAATCTTCACCTATTGGTCATCATACGTGGCGTGAGTCCTAAACTTAACAAGTCGAGACAGGTATATGCGCCTTCTACTTCAATTTCATTATAGATAATCTATTTTATTACTATTGCTACTGTTTAATAACTATTGCTTAATTCACCTGTGTTTATTCAGCTACGGTAGTGGATAAACAGTAATGTATTTTCACATTTAATAATTACAGTATCACCCTTTCAATGAAATGTGGTTGCAAATAAAAAATAATCATCGTACGATAGTACGCGTCGTTTGTTTTCTGAGTAATGGTTGTGTAATTCGCTTTATTGATTGTAATATATTTTATTGTAAAGGGAAATTTAATGTATGCTTTTATATTTGTAACCCCTTTACTTGTGGTTTTGTTTAATGTAACGTAGCTGGTATTCTTTTGTATGCAAGCCTTGATCGATAATATTTTTATGTGCTTTTATATACGAGCTTTCATCAGTAATGACTGTGGTTATTATTTGAAGAGAATTGTATTATTTTATATTTACTTAATAACCAAATGTTTACCAAACTATCAGCGATTGACCTGAAGGTTAGCATAGAGACTTGCGAAAGAAGTTACTAAGTGCGAATATCTCATATTTGTATGGCAATAATGCGAAGATGACCTTCGATAACTAAACTCATAATATTCATAGCAAAGCGATTCCTTTTGCGTTATTGGTATCTACGTATTTCCCTGTGCAACTACAGGGTCGGGAACAGGACCCTCTGCTGAAAAATTGGCTGGAAACATGGAACGCTGAGATTTAGGCGGACGCAGATGCACAGCGGACACGAGCTGCTATGGAAAGTACATGCATCAAATTGCTGGCAGAAAAGAATCACCCATCTGCCATGGGTATTGAGCCCCCGTCCACAAGGCACACCACGTTTGGACAGAATGCCCAGCGTATGTCTCTCAGCGGCACCTCCTGGTGTTGTTGATTAGGGGAGACCTCTCGTTGGCTAGCATAGTGAGTACAATGGTCGCAGGCGAAGCAGGATGGAGAGCTATTCCCTCCTTTTGCGAAATCTGACGCAGAAGGCTGCATGGCAAAAGCTTTGCCACAGCCTTGAACTCTAATTTGGCTTCATCCAGGACATAACATTGGATTTCACAAGCAAGCCGTTGATAAGGAACTGGACAGAACTTCATAGCCCAAAAGTTCTTTCATGGCCCGCCACAACATGCCGAAATCAGTTCGCGAGGCCATTGAAATTTAAAAGTATCCTAATTTCAATCGCGAAGATGGTTTTAAACTGGCGGATATGTGGAATCCAGTGGTGAAGTTATGCAAAATGAACGAACGACGCAATTTTTCAAAATTAAAACGTGACGTTGCGAGTGTTGTATGTCAAAAAGTCCATGTAGGTCTGGTTAAAAATAAAAGACGACGACGACGTAGGGTAGACAGATTCTGCCCCTGATAGCTCGACATAACCACCTACAGCAGTTACGTCGTGGCCACGACCCATGCAACTGGGTCGAAGTATTATAAAAATTAAAATAACGCCATCGTGGTATGTAACCGTTAAAATAGTTTTCAATAAGCCGCTGGTGTCTCACTTCATGTTGATGAGGAACCGCTGGTTTTGAGTGAGTATTCTTTGATTTTTGCCTTCGATTGTGAGTCACAAACTCCCGACTAGTCAGGATGCTTGGGTACACACTCCTGTCTCAATAAAAAAATATCGGGAACAGGTCACACTGAGAAGAACAGCTAGTTTATACATAAAACACCAATAATGTTCGATCGATCATTTCTGTTGTGATTTTTCATCACAACATGATCAATCATCAATAAAACTCCCATCATATTGAAGATCAAATCGCAGTTTTTTATTATCTCTCTTCGAATCACCTCCTGAATGTTGTCTTCTGCACACCGCATAGACAAGCAGCTTAAGACATTTAAACTTACTTACTCATCACGACATCTTGAAAGTATTAGCTGGATATCGACAAGCCACCGACAGTCGTCAGTGCCAACATGAATACAATTTGTAAGATAAAATAATGATTAAGCTTGCGAAACGTTGCGTCACGAGCGGCGGGCATGATTAAACTTGCAAAAGCAAAATACAACCGAGTAAAGGTTAGTCGGCGGTAGTGATGGAGGAACAACAGTTTATTTACATTTTTACGTCTTTTTTTTCACTTGACGTAAGATGTAACTAGGAGTGGCTTTATCTATGATTGGCGTTGTTTGTTGCACATAGGTGGTGTTAGAGGAAGCTGGAATTTCCTGAAGCTGAAAGACCTTTATATCAGAAAGAGGTTAAAACTCTACCCAACTTATTAAAAGTATAGAATTGGAAAGGAGGAATTGAAAATTATTCAATTATAGAATTTTATTTTTAATTCATCTTGTTCTAATTAATCCGCGCAACTTCATTTGCATTCAATTAGACAGACAGAAAAGGAATGTATTTTTTACTTTTAAAGGGGAATAATTCTGCTATACTGGATTTTTACGAAACTTAAAATGTTTACGCAACTCACGAAGAGTAAGCAATCCGAAGGAGAAACTTAATTCTGAAACATGCTTTATTAATGCACCCTTTCTATTGATATATAGCCTATAGCCTTCCTCGAAGGATGGGCTATCTAAAACTGAAAGAATTTTGTTAATCATACCAGTAGTTTCTGAGATTAGCGCTTTAAAACAAACAAACTTTTAGCTTTATATAAAAATATAAATATTTTAACGTAATGTTGAGATTAATAACACTTATTCTTTTACTCGTAAGTATAATTCTATTATACCTGATTTATACATTTTTATTAAACATTAAACTCGATACATTAATACTTTCTTAACGCTCCACTAGTAAACGTTCGACATCGTTCGCGCCGATTAAGTTAGTCAATACAAAAACTAATAACATGACACCAACATATTTTAACTTGTTATGCATTCCATTAACGCACTTAATCAGTATATCTCACCAAACTACATTTATTATTTAGTTAAAATCTTGTTAAATCAACTTTACTGTACTTATATCGACGATTATATACACTAATATTATAAAGAGGAAAGATTTGTATTTTTGTATGTAACGAATGAACTCAAAAAGTACTGAACCGATTTTAATACTTCTTTCATTAGAAAGCTACATTATCACTGAGGAACATAGGCTATATTTTATTCTAGAAAAGTATTGAAATTTTTAGAAATTCCTATTAAAACCAACCGAAGGTGTAAAAAATTAGCCATAAAATGTCTTTCATAGCATACGCTGTGAAGAGTGTTAATGATAGGACAAAAAATCTTCGACAATATTGTAGATTATATCAATATCTACAAAAAACTTTGCGAGAATATATGTCTAACTATTGTAGTTACGTCAATATAACTACCGATGCCGATCAAAATCAGACCGTGTTATCTATACCATTTATAAATTTTTATCCAAATAAATAACTTAATATTCAAGACTGTCTCATTACCTGATAATTACTTTTTGAATCATCGAAATCGGATATTCCATTTAAAAGATATCATGAAATTAATAATACAAATACATGCCGGCGGCGGCCGCCACGCAGCGCATCGAGTAACTAACTCGACGAGAGAGGGGCAGTGCAGGAGAAGGGGCTGCACCATTATGAACTAGGTTACCTTACGCAGTGGATGCAAGCGACATTGAATATTTCATTTTTGTGCTTCACTGAAAAAGTTCTTGTCAGAGCTACTTAGTTTTAGTAGTAGGAATCACACTTTTTCATAATATTTGTCAATTTATGGTCGTTTTAATTATCATGCTTATAAATTAAATATCTGTACCTATTTATGTCTACCCGTGCGAAGCCGGGACGGGCTGCTAGTGATAAATAAATAACGAAGGTGGCAAACATAGCCGACAACTTTAATTCAAAAGGTATTTCTTTAAATTCGTTCTTTAAATAAACATCGAATCACAACACTAAGTGTGTATTAGTACAGTAAAGACCCAAGAGAAACTAATAGACCCTCTTTTCGCTACCGTGCGATAAGAGGTTCGAAAATTGTCGATGAATGGGACATCACTGAGTGCTCGCGGCACCGATCATTGTCAATTGGATCGTGACCAAAACGTACGTATCCGCTTATTATCTTAACAATTTTGTATACAATCTTGAGCGACTGACTCATTTTTAGCAGATCCAAGGCTTTGAGGCGACCTATTTTATAATAAGCCACTTAGCAATTATCAACCACTTCAGCTTTATCGTTAGGTTTTATGGTTTCATGACGTGTTTGTTCGACTTGGAACTTGCAATCAATCTTACATATTACAAAATGAATTCCTTCGCTGCGACTATCTTTTAAGGTATTTTAAAAAGCATAGATTTTCTACTACTATGAGGTAAAACTGTAGCTCTTTAATATAGAGATATTCATGTAGTTATACTTATATGTTGTAAAACAAACATAAAGATAGACGCGATTGATCGCGTCTACCTTTGTTTGTCCGCAATAAATTTAAAAATTTACTTAAAAGATAATAGTTCAGTGTTATTAAGGCATTTAACATCAGATGAACTCTATATTTACCACGTAATCAGATTATAATTTAGGGGAGTACATAGTCGATAAAAATCTAGGGAATTTATCATATTGCTCCAAAATAATTATTAGTATATTACGCACCTAGACCCGAAAGTATGACATTAAATCTGCGAAACTTAATATAATATTTATAGTAAATTAAAGAAAATTAGTTCTAATGAATAGTAAGAACTATTAAGTGAAGAAGAAATAATAACAAATTTCGATGACGCATGCGAAAATAAATTTGAAGCATGCGCAATAAAATTTAAGTTGACATATAAAAGAAGCGCGTGATAGTATATATAAAATAACTTTCAAATAAAATAATATTTTAAATAAAGGATACGGTTCGTTATTTGACTAAATCTTATTCTTAGAAAGAGTGGCCTTCACAACGTCGTTCCCATTGCTGAATTTGTAGACATTGTACATGATGCCAATTTGGGATATTATTGTTGTAATGTTTCATAAACGATTTAAAATTACTTAAATTATATTAATTGTAACTATTAAAAACTAACAGGGAGTGGTAGTTTCTTAATGAATAAGATAATTAAGAAATGTATTTGGCGCCAAACACTCTCATTGGTGTATTGCCGGAATAGCCTCATTAGCAAAAAATGTATAAAACATCGTAGAAGTTAGTTGAGTTCTCAGTTTTTAATCAACGTTAGCTATCAGTTATTGTGTTTTAAGTTAGTCGTGTCGGTAAAAAGGGCTGCTCTGCGCTAAAAAGCTAAGTGTATTTCTTTAAATTAAAACTGATGTCTTTTTATTATGTCATACTGATATTTGTGTGCTATATTTTATTGTAATTTGTATTAAATATAACATGGATAAAAAAGAGGAAAAGAGTTTTTTGCAAGATTCTTCTCTGTAGTCGTTAAGTTCGAACCGGTGACAAAGCCTTTGACAAAAAAGTTTAAAGTTTACTGTTATTGATTTTAATTATCAAATCCTGAAGGCTAGAAATATGGCACGAAAAACTGTAAAGCGCAGGGTTGAAGATCAATGGGACCAAAACAGAACATCTGTTCTGTGATTTCGGGGATCCATCCAGTTTTTCTTCGATTATCTTAGATGGTGTTTCCCTTCGAGTCTGCTCAGATTTCCGTTACCTCGGCTCTATCTTCCAAAACGACGGTGGCATTGACCGAGATGTTACTAGCAGGATAAATGCAGGTTGGATGAAGTGGAGGCAGGTCTCGGGAACAATTTGCGATGCCAGAATGCCCCTTAAACTAAAGGGGAAGATTTATAAGACGATCGTAAGACCTGTCATCCTGTATGGATCAGAGTGCTGGGCCACCAAAGGGGAGAATGAAAGGAAATTGCATGCAGCGGAGATGCGAATGTTGAGATGGATGTGTGGAGTGACAAAATTGGATAAGATTAAGAATGAGTATATTAGAGGAAGTGTGAAAGTAGCACCAGTGACCGAGAAGTTAAGGAGTGGAAGGTTAGCCTGGTATGGACATGTAATGAGAAGGGAGGATAGCCATGTATGTAAGAGGGTTCTAAATATGATGGTAAGCGGCAGGGCCGGGAGAGGGCGACCAAAAAAAGTGTGGATGAATTGTGTGAAAGAGGATATGTGTATTAAGGGTGTGAATGTAGAAATGACAGCGGATAGAGTGAAGTGGCGAAAGGAAACATGCTGTGCCGACCCCACCTAGTGGGATAAGGGCAAGAAAAACAACAACAACCTATTTATTATATATTAATAGTTAAAATTATGAACATATTATTAATTACGCACTTTCGATACAGGTATGATGAAAAATTGTAATATAATGATAATGTTAAGAAGTAGTTCTTTAATATCATCTTCAGTTGCGTATTAGAAATAATATGTGGAGAAAACACTATTGAAGGATTCAAATGCCTTTGGCTTGTTTTAAATTAAGAAGTGTGAGATTCGGTATTCCACTTAAACCCAGAAGAAGCCTCTTTATCTGTTATAGGGATTGCAAAAGATTACTCTCGCATTCCTTTTTGATATCCCGGGTGGATCCGACTGTTACCACGCCTCTAAAATCGGTGAGGAGCTGAACAACTTAAGACATATAACCAGCACTGCATTATTAATTAAAACCAAATATGCTTTATTGAAGTAGGTTTAAAAGCCCTTTTGAATCGTTAGTAGTCTGTCCGTTGGTAACAAATCTACCACCGGTTCGGAAAGTCGATGCCGCTGAGAAGAAACCGACAAGTTTTTGTACCTTACAATGTGTTTAGCTTTCATGTGCAACTGGAATCAAGTCCAAACATCTATGTCGCTTCTACATTATGTAATGCCTTTTGTAAATGATTGTTTTTGATACATTCATTATAGAAAATGCGTATGCTTAATCCGATAAATGATTATTGAACCTTATTCACTCTTAAGTGTGGTATTATCATCTGATTATATATATATACCAACTACGTCTAGTAAAGTAAGTAGCAGTCCATTAACGTCCGTTATTACAAAAGGAGGCATTAGAGAGGCAAAGAGAGAGCGGTCGATGCTCCTCCCTCCCGCCGGTGAAGGCGCAATTTTGAGAGCCTGCTTCTCCTCTTTTGAACCCTTGAGTCGAACGCATCTGGGGTGCCAGAGATGAATGCGTTAGCGAACATCTGGCGTTCGCCATACGGATGAAGAGGGTTCCGCTGGGTTTTATTGTACTTTATACTCTATCCAGCGTGCGTAAAAGCATCCCAGCGGCAAAAAAAGAAGCCTATTAACGTCCCACTGCTGGGCACAGGCCTCCTCACTCAGAGGAGCGAAGGTTTTTAGAGCATAGACCCACCACGCTGCTCCACTGCGGATTGGCAGGCATAGTACACAAGTGCACTCTCTATTCCTTCACTCTCATAGCCCGATGTGACGGTAATCGGACACAACCGGAGACAGATCGGACGCAGGACCGACGGCTTAACGTGAAAAAAATTGAGAAAATCTTAATAGAAAACTCAATATTGATTTTTGAATTGGCACGACCCGGGACTCGAATCCAGGACCTCATGTCTGTAGTCGAACATGCTAACCACTAGACCAATCAGGCAGTTTTACTGACTACGTCTGCATACCTTAAATATGGGCCTTGAAAGACAGCCGCTGAAACACATACATACAATATATATAATGTATTTGATTGGATAAGTTATAATACTGTATTGTATAAAATAACCGCTTTGTATCTACAAAAAAGAAATGCTTACGCATTTACGACAAGTGTGTATTTATTTTTATACGCAATTATTTCGCAATGCTTCCGTGAGTAAATACAATAAGCAATCTAATAAGGTAATACGAGACATTATAGCGAAGGTTGTATATGCTTAGGAACTCATTAAGCCATGTTTTATATGCCATATCGTTTAATAGAAACAATTTAGCAGCTCTTATATCACAACTTTATTAAGTTTCTGCGTTTTATGTGATTAATAAAGAACTTTTTTCAACTCAGATATAGGCAACGTGTATTTTTTACAGGCTTATATTGTAACTAGCTGTTTCTCGCGGTGTTACCTACGAAGTTTTAAGCATTTTGATTAGCATAAGAACAGGTTATAGTTGAGGTAGTTTTTTTTAGAAATTTTAATGCCCCCCTCCTTCTCTTACCTCAGCACCCGCGATCATCCTCTCTCCTACTCGTCGCGTCGTATGTACGTGTCGAGTAGGAGAGTTGTATAAAACGCCTCTTCCAGAATTTGAAGATATATTTAGATCCCAGTACTGAGCGCGACTTGTGAACATTTAACCCTAAGTCTGCGACCCTGCACATCCGAACCTGCAAGATCTAAACGATCCAGACCGAACCACCGAACCTTGAAGACCCAAGCAACGAAGAACTGAAAAACCCATCCTTCAAGAACCGAAGACAGAAGAAACTGTAACTGTTTACCAAAAAAAAAAAACACATTTTTAAAGATTTTTCTTTGGTGTACCGCTCTAATTAATCTTAGCATGATGATGTATAGCTTATAGCCTTCCTCGATAATTGTTGTTCCTGAGATAAGGGCGTTCAAGGAAACAAACTCTTCAGCTTTATAAATTGACTATATATTAGTAAGGTAACGAAGTATTTAATCGATTTTCAAGCCCTTTAAAACGTCAAATGCGTAAAAAAAAACTGAGGTTTTTTTAACTGTAATTTATTATATGCGAGCATAGTTGTTAATAGATGTAGTTTTCTATACCCCAAAGCTGTTGGATCTATCATTAACTACTTAAACATATTTCTAGTATGCCAATGACGGAAAGTGAGATATGATTCACTGAAGCGTGATTCAGCATTTTAGATAATTTTAGAAATAGGCATTTTAGCATGATTGCACCTGACCACTAAGCAATATCAATATATCCAATACAAATTTTAATATTTTGTATTAATCGATTCCAATTACCAGTGTTTACACATTTCTAGTTTCGTCTAAAAACGACGAGTTGAGGCCACACTTTTTTATAGAAGTGAATTACTGAAGCCAGACTGCAAATCACTATAGTCTTGTGCATTTTAACTAGAGAATATCAATCCATCGGTTATTTACCAGGACTTTACAACTCAGTTGTTTTTATTGCCATAAACATATTTCTTGGAAAAAATTGGAAGTAAGTACCCAGTGTTACGTTCTGAAGGTGTTAGATGTAATACACTCAAATTTTATTCTATATTTTAGCTAGTTGTGAAGAGGAAATGGAGTCTCATTTTTTCTGACAGAAGTGAATTTTTAACGTACTTCCTCTAGACTATATTTCACAAAAGCATATAGGCTTCTCTAAATTAGCTCGTGCTTCTAACAGACTTGGTAGAAATGTGATGACTAACTTGGAAAGGAACCACTCTCACGGTGGAGTTCCTGGCCAGAATCTCTCCTTTGACATCCAAAACCGCTACAAGCTGACTGCTCTTTTTATTGTCTACATCGGCTTTGGTATCACTGTATACCTCATCACCAACTTCTCAAGAATTAATAATTCGTATTAGTTTCGCTGTTACAGATTTAATCTAGCAAGTGTAAACTGAAACAATAAATTAATGTTATAAAGCTCTAAATTTACTGGGGTTTAATAACTTAGTTGTTTTCAATTCCTGAGAAATATTTATAGAGTGAAAATGTTGCGATGTCTAATATGATTCACTAAAGCGTGATTCACTACTTAACATATTTAGTAATATTGTAATTTTAAATTAATGTACTGAATCCCATCCCTTCTCAAAGTGACTACTTTATGGCATATTTAATTAAATTCAAATTTTCTTTATTCAAATAAGCTGACGATTATATTAAAAACGACGAATTATAATCTAACTTCCAAGGGTTCATGTTCTGAGAAGAGGACTCAAACTCAGTCGGATATTCAGGCTACATTTCACTTGCCTTCAGAAACCTCGCTCTTGGAAGTGTGGGACGGCTGTACTTTATCTAGGGGATTTCCCTCGGATACTAATCTTTAATATATATATTGTACTATAATAACAAATAGCATAATACTTTCGTATCAGCAGTGTTTGAAATCACAGATATTTGAAATTTTTAACGTAGATACGTGACAAATTTGCGATATTTGTTAAGAGACACTAATGCGTGATTCACTATTTTAAATAGGCGAAGTGAAGCCTATCACTTCTGACAGTAGTGAATTTATCGTGTACTTAATCCAGTCCATATTTCACATTAGCCTCTCCACATTTTAGAGCGGCTGCACCTTGCACCCAGGGGATATTGGTACGATAAATCATGATGAAGTGTTTTATATACCTCTAAAAGATTTTAGCTTGCCCGCTACACTTTTATGGAGCTACATATCTATTTTTAGCCGGCAACTTACGTCTTTTACATTAAGATATTTACTGGCTGGCGTAATGTTATGAGCGTTTACATCTTAGACAAGACCTAAATTTGATTGCGTGAACTGCCTCACTGGTCTAGTGGTTAGCATGTTCGACTACAGACATGAGGTCCTGGGTTCGAGTCCCGGGTCGGGCCAATTCAAAAATCAATATTGAGTTTTCTATTAAGATTTTCTCAATATTTGCCCGAAGTTGGGAAGTTGGCGGTGTGATCCACCCCCGTGCCTCGGAGAGCACGTTAAGCCGTCGGTCCTGCGCCTGATCTCTCTCCGGTCGTGTCGGATTTCCGTCACACCGGACTATGAGAGTGAAGGAATAGAGAGTGCACTTGTGTACTATGCCTGCCAATCTGCAGTGGAGCAGCGTGGTGGGTCTATGCTCTAAAAACCCTCTCTCATACGAGGGAGAAGGCCTATGCCCAGCAGTGGGACGTTAATGGACTGCTATTTACTTTGTACTATATTTGTCTGTATAACTTTATTAACACCGAGTTGCCTGTGATCATTTTTTTATGTGTCAATGGCTATAGTGTGTTATCTTTAAAAATTAGACAGATACCATCATGAGCCTCTTCCTAGCCCAAACTATTCTATGAAGTTGGTCGTATAGAAAAATAAAAGGAAAACATTAAAAACTCAGGAAACCACGGAATAATTTAGCCCTCAGATATGCGACTGGCAAACGTTCGGTATGGAACGAGTAACCATTACGCGGCCATTACTTTTTACTGTATTATTTATCAATGATCTCTTTCTATCTTATTGGAATCTAAATAAAATAACTATATAACTAAAGGAATCTATCTTATACAAACTTTTCGTAAAACTACCAAAGGAATTATCCTATCTTACATTGCTTTTTTAAATCTCTGGGGGATTCGGTAGTGTTTTCGATTCCAGGTCCCAGGGTTGATGCTTTCACCACTTCCAACATTTAATGTTAGATTTTAATCAATTGTCATGTAGACGTGGTGGAGGACTTTGTTTACAATTTCTAAAGATAGATAAAGGTAAAATCATAATATTAATAACGATTATTCTTTTATTGCATGTAATAATAGCGGGGTGTATTTTATTCGTAATTATTCGCGCTTCATGTCTCTTATCATTTCATCGCGACCAATAAAATCATTAAAACTAAAGTTCAACACTCGTTCCTTATAAGCTCGTAAGGTATTGACCCGACTTTAATTTGCATAAAGGGACTACTTTTTTTAATAATGACCATTCCGGTGTAATAATTTAGGTAGTTCGTCTTGTTCAGATCGATTTAATAAAGGTGAGGACTTTCGACGTCCCACTGCTGGGCACAGGCCTCCTTACCGATAGAAGAGAAGATTATTAGTCTGTGGATCGCCGGTCCGTGTCCTCCATCCGTCTATCGGCGTAGGACAGAGTCAATAAGTGGCAGTCCGGCGCGTCTCTCGGTAGTTCTCGAGTGACGGTCGGAGCGGTCCACTACTGACACTGTCGCGTTCCTAGCTATTATTATTATTAATGAGTTTGTGTATTGATTTAACATTATAATATGATTTAATTAATAAAGTGTTTGATTGCACCAATATTACCCATCAACGCCCACAGTATGGAAATTATGGATTCCATTAATGACGATGTCGCCGGAGAACCCTACGCCTCCATGCTTTATGCTTCCTTTCTCTCTTATTCTCCGACACATATTTATCGAATATAGCTTTATTACAAGTTTTAATCATTGCAGAATTTTACATTAACCAACAACGTTTATTCGCTATTTAAATATATACAACGCACTGCACTAATAATTGCTTCACTATATCAATTTATACAATTTAGCATTACTTCTCTTGAAACAACTACTTCACAAGACACAGGTCGAATGTTTATCTTAACAAATTGTCCATTCGTTAATGTTACCTCGCATTGCATAATTATAATAATATTGCACAATGTCCCTGGTATTTTTAAGTGTTGCCACTGTACCACTCAATAACTCCCAACATTTCAGAGCCATCCAACTATCCAGATTCTAACACTCGGCTAATCCGGACAATTTTATCGAGGCTTTCAAGCTGAGTCTCGTGAAGTAGTTGTTTTAAGAGAAGTAATGCTAAATTGTATATATACAAATAGTCAAGTAATTTTTGTCGCTGGGAAATGCATTTACACAACCCGAGAGTGTGGGACTTGGCGAGGGGGAAGAACTCGCAATACCCACTAAAACCGTCGTCAACCATGAGTGGGGGCCAGAGGTTCCTTGAGCCATTCCTCTCTGGCCCTCGGTTATAGCCGGCCCACAGATGTTCTCCAGGAGGAGGAGCTGTATGAACCTCCGCCTCCTGTTACCTACCCCCCCTTCGTCGTGGTCAGAATGCTTCAGCGGCATTCATCCTTTCTCTTTTTCGTGCCTCTTTAAGCAAGATAAGAGTATTGCACCTATAATATTAGCCGGTCAGAGGTCTGTGCCGATCAGCGACGTCATGAGCCGCCGAGAACCTCAGGCGGGACATTCTGCCATCGTGTGGTGGGCTAAGGAGGCACCACACTCGTAACAGCTGGCCGACAGCTAATTAACAGTTAATGCAAGTTGTGTATATTTAATTAGTGAAGAAAATAAAAGTTGTTAGTTAATGAGAGTTGGTATGTGTTTCTAATAATACACAGAAGGTTTAATGACTTCAATTTTTTCTTTTTTTTCCTTTAAATAAGGTTTTCTATTGATTATTACCTACGAATTTCTGTCAAGACAAATTCATGCATATTCAATTCATATTTAGACAGTCGTAGTTTAACTTCCTGTAACAAATTCATTTACTCTCCTAAAACGAATCCCAGCCTTACATCTATATAAGAAACGTCATTCTAACGTACTAGTTAGTATAACGAATGTCTTCTAATTTCGTTCAGTTTCGTTATAATTAGATGGGATAGTGTTTTTTTTTACGCATTATATGGCAGTTGTACACTGTTTATTTTTTTACATGTGTTAAATTCTTAGTTGGCAGTCATTGTTTGACAATAACTCACATTTACAGCATGAATCGCAGTCCCATCTTATCCTTATGTTACCAACCTCATTCTAACCAACTAATTAGTATAACTATATGTAATATATATGGTATGAAATATATATAAATTTACGCATCTTAAATTCTTAGTTGGACAATCATTGTTGCTTAACTGCAATAACAATTTTTAAACACAAATAAAAATTTTAACAAAAAAAGAACCGCCTTCAAAACAGACTTACAAATATATTAATATGCTCTAAAAAGTAAGAAATAATTGCGTATTCTTTTATAGTGTTCTTCGTATTGTTATATTTGGAGTCGGTGTTAGCCAGACTTTTTAGAGTATATTAATATATTTGTAAGACTGTTTCGAAGGCGGTTCTTTTTTTGTTAAATTTTATATTTATTATTTGATTTTTAGTGAATCTGAAGTAAACTAACAAATTTGTCTCAATATGAGTACACCTAAAAACGTGTTGCAGTGCAGCAACAAACGTAAGCTCATTGCTATTTGATTACAGACACATATTTTCTGCCTTAAACCGCACCCTTACTGTAAGCCGTTGAGGAGATCCACTGATCTTCATATTTAACTACGACTAGCACTTGACCATACCGAAGTTACGGTAGGCAACTCAAATATCTAGATAGTCTATAGAAGATTCTGCCGAGTATCATTCATTTGCTCCTAAGAATTGAAGAGTTCCGTCATTTTTTCATGGATTTCATCATCAGAACCTAATCAAACTATCACAAAACAACCCTTGAAGTATAACCTTTCCAATAAAAAAAGAATCATCGAAATCGGTTGGCGTGATCGATTCGATCGTTGAGTTATTCGTCCATTTGTCGCGCACATGCTTATGCAAATTTAAGACTTATCCGGTTTTCTCATGGATGCCATCATCAGAACTGGATTTAAAAAAAATGAGACCCTATGACGAGCACCACCTTTCATTGAACTCAGTCGGGAGATATGAGGTAACAAACATAAAAAAAATACACACGAATTGATAACCTCCTCCTTTTTTTGAAGTCGGTTAAAAATGTAAGTCCCACTTAACCTTTGAATAACAAACGTATTGTAAACAATTGCTTCATAAAAGTAATACTTTCTAATTCCCTTTAGTTTCGTTATTGACGTTGTATTGCAGACTTATTAAAATATGAAATTTTACTTTTTATTCTTATATTATAAGTGCAATTTAGGTCTTTTCTTAGATGTATAATAACAAGAAGTTCCTGCATGTGAATACAAAGTAAGCCATCATTATTTCCACTGCTCTACAAAGCAATAAATACATCTGCATTAGCTTCTATTATAACTAAACGAGATTTTGTTGCAAATAACACACAATATCCTCATAATCACCGTGGCCTTCACTCAAACGTCGGAGAAAAGCCCTTGGGTTATGTAGAAATGTTAAAAATAGTATCGCAACAAGCAGACAGCTCGGAGCGCCCGCGCAGGTCACGACGTGTTTGTGTCGACGAACTGGACTGGACATGTTTTAACAAGGCCTTGGAGTTACAGATAAAGCACAGACTTTACACAGCGTCTTGTTTTAGGGGTCTTAACTAGGCTTATGAAGACTAAAGGGCTAGATTGGATAGCTGTTCTCTGTGAGAGTGTTATGTTGCAGAAGGAGGTAATAGAGAGGAAAAGAGAGTTTTTTGTCCCTTAGAAATACTTTATGCACCATCCTCCCAATACTCACTAAAACCCAGCGGATTTCTCTTCATCCGTAAGTAAGGCACCAGGGGATCTAGTTTCTTATTCCTCTCTAGTATGCCGAATGAGTCCGACTACGGATTGACGTAGACGGGAGGTTTATTTGGAAAGATTTATTGAAAAAAATCCTAAAATTGACAGAAGACGTTTTAGTAAGCTCTTCATATAGCGTTCAAAACCACTTAAAGGTATATAGCAGCCCATTAATGCCCGACTGCAGGGCACATGTCTCTTTACTCATAGGAGAGAGGGTTGTAAGAGCATAGACCCACCACGCTGCTCATTCCTTCACTCTCGTAGTCCGATGTGACGGGAATCCGACACTCATGAATGTGGCTAAACATGCCAACCAGTAGACCAATGAGGCAGTCTTTAAAACTACTAATTATTGGAAAAATGCATCGAATTTACTGGGAAAAAACCTACTTCACGCCATTCATAAATTTGGCAGTCTACGAGGAGGGATTAAAAAGTAGTGAGTAAGATATAGAATATAATGAATGATAACTTAATAATTTATTTTTCAATATAAGTAATACTGCCCAGTGTGTTTGTTTCCTTATTTATGCATGTTTTATTAGTAGGTAAACTGATTGTTCCGTAGGCCACTATAATATGCAAAGTTTTAAATATAGCACAGCCCTTTTTTTCTTTCTGTAAACTGGTTAAAAAAAGACTAGTAACTAGCTACGGCCGAAGCCTTGCAGTTCAAACACTGACAAATTAGAAAATGCAATTTCCTAAATTATTTATATGTGAAAGACAAATGTGATATAGTCCTATTTACTGACGATACTTCTTTGCTGTTTAAAGTAGACAGATAGACAGCAAATTATGACGATGTACATAGTACCCTGTTACATGTCTCACGTTGGTTTCCTGTTAATAATTTAATATTAAACTCTACAAAGACTAAGCGTGTAGAATTTACTTTGCCAAATGCAAGAGAAGCCTGTAAAAATATCCAAATAGATGATAGTCAATTAAAGAAAGTTAAGTCTACAGTCTTCTTATGAATAACCTTAGACTCTGGGTTTCAGTGGGGTTCCCATATTAAGACTCTGGCAGGCAAACTTCAGCTGCATTTGCTGTAGGAAAGTGAGACAATACAAGATGTTGAAACTGCTAAAATGGTGTATTTCACTTATTTTCATAGCATTATGTCTTACGGCATACAGTTATGGGTTAAGGCGTCGGACATTGAAACTATCTCTATATTGCAAAAAAGAGCAATACGTGTCATATATTAATTAAGATCTCGCGTTTCCTTAAGAGAAAACTTTAAAGAAATATCAATTGTCCCAGTACCGTCGCAATATATATTAAATAACATTTTATATATTCGTGTTAACATTAATTTATACTGAAAAAGGAGCGAAACACACAATTATTAATAACAAACTTGTAATGCCATATTTTAGAGTGAAGATGGTTCAGAAATCATTTTTCGGGTTGAACATACGCATTTTTAATAAGATATCCGAACGACTTCTGGATCTGCCTCCACATAGATAAAAAATGCCCAACTACAAAAGGTATATTACAATTTTGAAGATTATTTAAATGACAAAGACGTTTGGACTTGATTCCAGTGGCACATGAAAGCTAAACACATGGTAATGTACAAAAACTATGTTCAAACGAGTAACCATCGAGTTTCTTGTTGGATCGGAATTGGTTGTAAATTTGTTACCAATGGACAGACTACTGACGTATAATAACCAATATTTTGACTTTTAAATTAACAAAATCTTTACAAAACCTTTGAATCATATTTAGTCTATAAGTAACTAGGTTATTAATTAATGCACTACTTATTTGTTAACTAAATGTTAGTTTTACAAATATAGAAAGGACAACAATATATTTAACTGACAAGAAGCTAAGTAGTATCCCTTTTGTTTATTTATTGAATTTGTAGCAACAAGTGGAAACAATTATAAGCATTTTTTGTCTTTAAATTAGTCAATGATTTAATATACTTAAAATCATATAAAGACAAATCGTAAATTGAATCTGGTATCTTGTTAAAAATTCGTTTTCCAATCCTGCAAATTGTCTCCCAGAAAAACCTTGGGAATGGGAAATCAAATGATCTTGTTAGACTTGATTTGATTCGTCAATGTTTATGTATATTTAAAGGAAAGGAATTATTTATTTGTTCTCAATAAACACAAAATATATTGTTAAAAAAATAACCAATAAAAGTCTCTACATACAAGAGAGTACACAACATCACAGGATTCCCATCAATAGAGTATCTCGTTCTACCTTCATTTGAATACTTTTTATTGTAGAAAACAAATGTTTGATTATAATATAGTATTAACTATTATTTAAACGACAAGGATATTTGGAATTTATTCCAGTTGCACATGTAACCGTTGAGTTTGTTTCCGGTTTCTTCGCAGCGGAATCAACCTTCGGAACTGGTGGTAGATACTAGCAAAGCTCCGCCAACAAAAACAAGTTTTTAAAAATCTTACTACAACTTTTTGGATTGCTTTACTTTAGTTATTATTGTTTATATTTAATTGCATTCAAAGCAATCGTTTCTCTCGTTGTAACCGTTCTCGTATATAAAATGCAAATGAAAATTTAAACTTCCTTAAGAGGTGTCATTGCATTAGGACACTGGGGCAAAGACCTAAGCACAATAACCCGAGAGAATTATTGCCAAGTTGTTTACCTGTTGACGTGACTCGGGTAATGCTTAATTAGTTTACTCAGAGAAGGCGAACGGTAAAAAAAACATTATTTATATATAATATTATAAAGCTGAAGAGTATTTTTTGAAAGCGTCATTCTCAGGAACTACAGGTGTAAATTTATAAGATTATTAAGGCTTAAAATTTTATAAAATCATGTCGATTGCGCTACGTAAACGATTTAAGTTACGCAACAATTAAGAGGGCATATGTCCATCTTTTAAGGATCATCCACTATAACCTTTTTTACAATAATCAAATAAATCCCTTTGACTACAGGCTCTTTTTGTCACTTGTTTTTGACGAGAATTTTCTTAAATAAAGTCCATAAAGTAATTATTTATTACTTCTGGCTACATGCGCTTCCATTTGCATCCGTAGGTACCTTGTTAGACAAGACTACGGTATCTTTATCTACGTGACTGCTTCTGGATGTGAAAACAACAGAGCCCCATCGTTGTAAATGTGATGAGTGGGTGAATCAACTCGGTCACCACGGTCTGTCTTCGTAGTGCTGGTAGTCTTCCGAGATACGCCGGCATCAACGACATCATCAGAAGGACCCTTGTCACCATTAACGTGTCGGCTATTCTCGAGCCGAATGGATTTGCACGTGATGATGTTAAGAGACCTGATGGTATGTCGTGCCTTGGAAAAAAGGAAGGTCGTTGGTGTGGGATGCTACATGTGTTGATACGCTTGCACCATCTCACATTGACGCTACCTCCAAATCAGCGGGAGCGGCGGCGTCATTAGCTGAAAACGCCAAGAGGCGCAAATATGAGAGCCTTGCTTTAGAATACATATTTGTGCCTTTTGGCGTGGAGACATTGGGACCGTGGGGTCCTGAGGCTAAAAGTGACCCTGAGGCCGGGTGGTACTTCGGACAGCGTATAAGTATCGCTGTCCAAAGAGGTAACGCTGCCCATCCATTTGCTTCTGATGGCGCATTTTAGTTACTTTTATTTTTTCTATATTAATGTTAAGGTTCGATATAATGTTATCATGGTTAATTGTATATTTAAGTTATATAACAGATAAGCTGTTTAATGTTAAAAAACATAACTTCTTTTCGAATTATACAGAAGTAAATTTCGTTGACAATATATTTAATTTTTTCCAAATTCTTTTTAGTTTTTATACCATTTTTAATGGGATCTCACACAAAAGTATATGTATTATTTATAGTATATGAATATGATTATGCATTGTAATATTTGACTGTACTGAACTCGCGAAACTACCCTACAGATTTTTACAGATTTTGATAACTTAGGACAGAATAGGTTTCATTTCGATTTATAATCAAAGAGTTTTCTTTTTGAAAATCAGTTTTACAAATAGATACACCGTACCTTAAGTGTACATCGACGATAAACATAAATGTCGGAGTGCAATAGTCTGTGAAACGCTGGCGCCATCTGTCTATCGTCCTGGGGCAGAGTCAATAAGTGGCAGACCGGCGCGTCTCTCGACAATTCTCGGGTGACGGCCCGCCGGTGCGGTCGACTTTTAAAACTGTCGCGTTCCTAGCTATTATTAATAAAGTGTTTGATTGCACCAACATTACCCATGAACGCCCACGGTATGGAAATTATGGATGCCATTAATGACGATGTCGGCAGAGAACCTTATGTCTCTATGCTTTATGCTCCTTTCTCTCTTATTCTCCGACGTACATAAATAAATAAATTAATGTATAATCTTTACATAGTATAAAATGAAGTCGGTCTCGCTGTTTTTTCGCTTAATTCTTTTAAACCATACATCAGATTTTAGTGCAGGTTTCAACTGTAGATTAAGTAATTCAAGAGGAAGGTTTATTTGTATAGTACATAGATATTATAATACACAAAACCTGAAAAATATTTATTTTTGTTACGCTGGCTAAGCCTTACGAGATATGTGTGTTATTAATCAAGCTCTTTTATGCAACAAAGCATTATTCCTTATCCAATTAAATACATAACATTCATTATAAGTTTCACGTAGATCAAAACTGCTTTGAACAGCATTTCATGAAAATGAATATATTAGAAGATATCAGAGATTTTAAAAGCGGAGGCAGCAGGCAATTTTAATCCCTTTTGCGGAGAGCGCAAAGGATAATAGCGGTCAGGGGGATACGAGCGTACCATACCGTGTCGTGGACGGCGGCGACACTCTTGGCGGGTAATCCNCGATACGGCGGCCCACACTGTGGCAGAATGTCCGGCTTGGGGACCACAGCGACATCCTCTGGTGTCCCTTATCGGAGCGGATCTCTCACTGCCAAGTATAGAGGGCGCCATGCTTGACAGTGAGATAGGATGGAATGCAGTTGCCTCTTTCATTTCTCTAAAGGAGGCAATGGAGCGAGTACGAGAAGCTGCAGCAGTTGCTACTCTCCTAAGGAGGAGGAGGAGGCGTCTTTACGAACGCCTCTTGTCTCCTCATTTAACATCCTCAGTCGGTTCATCCGGGAGTGTCAGAGTGAATGCGCAAGGGAGCCTCTGACACTCCCAATTCAGGATGAGGAGGGTGTCGCTGGGTTTTAGAGGGTATTCTGGCCTTTCCAGCGAGTCCCACACTCCCTGCCTCAAGGCAGGGGTGCGCAAATGCATTTACCAGCGGAAAAAAAAGCAGCCAATGTTACATATGCATCAAATAGTTGTGGCCGCACTTTAACACCCACAAATAAGTAAATGGATGAATAAATAATGAAATAAACTATATAAAAAACACTTTTAAAGTCCGGTAGCTGAAAGCATAGACAATTTGTAAGGTATTTTCATGGAGGTGTTCAGGGAATTCCTTCATAAGTCGTTGTTGGCGTTCACGGTGTCTTCGTTACTATTGTTTGATTCCCCGCTCGGAGGGTCCATTGTTACAGGTGGCGAAACAATACAGTGTGATCCGCATTGCACTGGAAAAAGAGAAAAAGCAAAGCTTTTTTTTAAAGAAATAAACATGGATACTACGGTGGATTGATAACTGCTTCATTGGTCTAATGGCTGACCATTAGACCAATGATATTGTTACCCAGTGTCTACTACCAGTTGACATAAATAAATAAATACAATTTTTACTTGCTTTCACACTTATTACAATAAATAGTATTAAAAAAAGGAAGAAATATATATCTGTGAAGCAAATAAGGTTCTCCACTCAGCTTGAAGCCGGTTGACGCCGGTTGAAGTTACTTCACAGACACCCTTTCGACAATTGACTTAAAATTACAACAGCCGTAAGTCAAATTATAATATGTATTATTTATTTCGCTTCTCGGTAACAATCGTGGCAAATAATGCATAAAGATAACACCAGACAATGGAAACAAAAAAAAAATAAGTTACAAAGTGACCGTTACTAACAGTGCGTGTGTCGCGTCAAAGGTCGTTATGTTTTTTTTTGGTATTTTATACACTGTGTGTGCATTTATTATTGATAATTTGTGTTTTTGGTTACATAAGTGATGTGAATAACAATGAAACCCTTGAGGTAGGACTTTTTTCACTATCTCAAAGCTAAGAGCACCATGACGCTATACTAGAGTCTTAAAACAATAACCAAAAGACAGCATTGTTTATTGTTACTATTAGAAAATACAAAAATCATAAAATTTGGTAGTCTTTCATGAACATTTAAAAACCCCAATAAAAAACGCGGCCGGACAATCTAAAGGCTATCTCCTGAATTCAAAATTGATGTTGAATTTCCTATTAAGAAAGGTTGCCTACCTGGGCCACGTGATGCGCTTATGATAGATAAGATTCAAGGAGGACTGGCAGGTGGAAAACACCATGGCTGCGAAACGTCAGGGAGTGGACAGACTTTTTGACTGCAGAGGAGTAGCTGCACCACCAAGATGGAGATCAATTTACCGAACTGACAGCCAAAGAAATTACCAGTATTTTCATTGTTGCTCCTATTGATCGTGACCTAAAGCCTTCCACTCTAAATGAGCTATCCAGTATTAAAAGCATTTTTGACGATTCAGCAGTTCTTGGGATTAGCGCGTTAAAGCAAGAAAACTGCAGCTTTATAATATTAGTATAGATTAGTTTACTCAGTTT
The DNA here is from genome assembly GCA_015832385.1 of Elymnias hypermnestra. Classification (NCBI taxonomy): domain Eukaryota; kingdom Metazoa; phylum Arthropoda; class Insecta; order Lepidoptera; family Nymphalidae; genus Elymnias; species Elymnias hypermnestra. The sequence continues at coordinate 346,246 of JACTOM010000036.1, read as the reverse complement.
AATTTATGGTGTCTATAATATTTGTTCAGTATAAGCATATTAAAAGGTCACAAGTTCCTGTAAAGCTCTTATAAGCCGAAGTTTGTTAAAACTTTGCTACACAGACTTAGAATCCACGTATTTATCGTCAATAAACTTCTTTGTTGGACACTAATGGACGGTAACTTCGAATTTGAGCCCAAAATTCTAACATTAATCGCTTGGAATTACATTTTAATATACATTTTAAACATATTTTATTGCTTATGATCTGGTTAGTGATGATAATAGTAGCACAGTAACCTGGTTAAAAGTAATTAAATCGCACAGTGTCGCGTTATTGCTAGTAGATTGGTAACTAGATATGACCGAAGGCAACAGGCGTTGGCAGCCGAGCGTCCACAGAACTAACGTTAGAGAGGCGCGATCAGCTTAACTCCATAATCTATTACAACAACAATTTTTCATCAATGTTTCCTTATGACGTTATCACCTCAAGTTATCGAACCCGTATCTTTTGACAGCACCATCACTGCAGTCATCAGCCCATTTCAAATAAGATCATATGTTATTTATGGCGGTCACAAATTTGATATTAATATGTCACATCCAACCCCCAACGAGTCGTAAATCTAACGTGGGCAGCAATCAAACCGCAGCACCCTGTATATGAAAAATAAACGTTATTGGAACCAAAAACGAGCCGGTGGCAATTAGTTCGTACACTGAAATCGCATTATTGGGATGTGCGATAAAGGATCACGCTGTATTTAAAAGAAAAAAATGTAAAAAAACTCAGCCTCGCAACAAGGGATTACGCTTTTAGGGTATTTTTAAAATGAAAATTTAGATTTATGGCCTTGACGATATATGTTTATATCTGAAAAATCAAATGGTTTGAGACTTTAGAACGTAAATGGTGGATGTAAAAGATACGGTTGTATTTAGAAAATTATTCATTAGATTTTTTAGGATTCTATCCAGATAAGTGGACAAAAAAAACGTTGCCATCTATTGAGGAAACTATAATAACATTAATAGCGTATTTGTTGCATAGAAATAATGCATAAGAGCGATATGTGGAATCAGAAAAAGTGATAGCTGCATGCTAAATGTTCTAATTGTGCCGTCGTTATATATAATTGAACTAGTATTATTAAAAAAAATAAAAATCTTTTCGAAAGACTTAAAAGAGAACGCTGTAAATAATTCTATATATATTCGATATCATAAAAGTAAAATACCAAAAGATATAAGGGAAACTGCCTCATTGGTCTAGTGGTTAGCATGTTCGACTACAGACTTGAGGTCCTGGGTACGAGTCCCGAGTCGGGCCAATTCTAAATCGATATTGAGGTTTTTTCAATATTTGCCCGAAGTTGGGAAAAATTTGGCGGTGTGATCCACCCCCGTGCCTCGGAGAGGCACGGGGGTGGATAAGCCGTCGGTCCTGCGCCTGATCTCTCTCCAATCGTGTTGGACACCGTCACATTGGACTATGAGAGTGAAGGAATAGAGAGTGCACTTGTATACTATGCCTGCCAATCCGCAGTGGAGCAGCAGACCAGATAGTCCGAGTTGGTATTTGAGGGTAATTTGAAATAAAACGTTTTGTAGTGAAAATTATTAGTGGTGTTAAAAAAAAGTGCAAAAAGGATTTTGAGACCATTATCAGACGAACATTGCGTCGTATTAAAGAAGATAGCGATGGAGAGGATGGGTTTATTGAAGAAATTGTAGACTCAACTGAAAAAGAGACTAATTCTCAATCAGGTACTTCTGATACACAGGATATTTCTTTTCTTTCAATGGAGTAGGACGCTTCCTCTTTGCTAGCTTAGCTAGAAGAACTCATAAAGCGTAACCAATAGATCTGAGTTATCCCAATTATGTTTTCGATTACTGAAAAATGCCTACTAAATATATCTCCTCTTTCATCGAACCCTCGAAAACCCTCGAAATCGAAATTTAGGGATTGAATACGAATGCAGTGTTAGTTTAAAGTTAGTTGCAGTGCTAATAGTTATTTACTATTTTATAGATTGATTAAGGCTATGGAGGCTGCCTTGATGAAGTCAAGAGACGCTTGGCTATGAGTAGAAGTGCAATGGACAAGCTGAAGAAAATATGGAGGAACCGAAACATCACAAAAGCCACCAAGGTTCGGCTCGTAAAATCGCTGGTGTTTCCCATATTCCTGTACGCCGTTGAAACATGGACCCTGTGACTAACCGAAAGCCATAAGATGACGCTTTGAAGATGTGGTGTTGGAGGAAGATGTTCGGAATCTCTTGGACTGAGTTTGGCATTAAAGAGCCTATCCACTCAAGTGCGCAGTCGGATCTTAAAATGTTTTGGACATGTTAGTCGGCGTGGAAATGACTCCATAGAATGTCTTGTCGTTCAAGGGAAGGTAGAAGGCACAAGACCACGAGGGAGATCCCCGATGAGATGGACAGACCAAATAAAGGCTGCGGCGCCCGATTAACAGCAAATTGGTAGAGCTAGTACTGTCTGCATCGGTAATGTGATAACCACGACCACTCTGACAAGAGTGAAGCGACAAAGAAAGAAAGATTGATTATCTCTTAACAGATCAGCAGTTGACAGTTGACAGTGAGATTACCTGGAGTTATCCCAATTATGATGATACAGTCAGAGATGGAAGTGCAATTGCCGTTTCTCCACAGCATGTTTTCAATACACAAATTCTTTGCTATCCTGCACGTATTTGCTGGTATGTTAGCAACTAACCACGGCCGAAGCCTTCCATCAGTGCAGAGCCTTCACTTTCTTGCATTGTACAGACAAATGGACAGTTTAAGAGAGCTTGTTGAATAAAAATTTGATTTTAAATATAAAAAGTTTGTTCCATCTTTCAGACCAAAGTACATCCTCAAAATATAATCTCCCAAAAGCATATTTCCCACACGAGACTCAGTGTGCATAGTTGCTATTACTTATTAAGTGAGCTTAAATGTTCAAAGCTTTTTCAGGCCCCGAAAGTTCAATTAGCTTATACTGAAATTTGATTGCAAAGTTTCAGGGGAACTTTTTAAGGGGCTTAAGTCTCCATCGGAAGTTTTATTCAATGGAGAATGATATAAGCTCTGAAAGCCGCTATAGTCTTTTGGTTAGATATACAATACTTAGATGGCAGTCACGCGTTCGGAGCCTGGGAATACACCTGTAAATTCAAATCCAAAAAGTCTTTATTCGAGTAGGCTTTTATCGATGAATCGATTCGATTTATGAATCGACTTAAATGAAACTTGGTACACAGATAATCTAGAGCCTGAGAAATGACATAGGCTATTTTTTAATGCGAAAAAGGTTGTAAGGGATGGAGCTATCGTAATTTTTAGAGCTAGAGGCTTGAAACTTATATAGGCTGTTGATAAATGTATATGACATTAAACTTTATAAAAGTTTTGCCCTCAAGGGTTTAAAATAACATTTCTTATTCTAACTATTATTATAAATGCAAAAGTAACTCTGTCTGTTTGTTGCACTTTCACGACAAAACTACTGAAGCTATGTAAATGAAATTTGGTATACAAATACAAACTGCCTCATTGGTAGTGGTTAGCATGTTCGACTACAGACATGAGGTCCTGGGTTCGAGTCCCGGATCGGGGTAGTTGGCGTGTGAAGGAATAGAGAGTACACTTGTGCGCTATTCCTGCTAGTCCACAGTGGAGCATAGTGGTGGGTCTATGCTCTTAAAACCCTCTCTCATATGAGTGAGGAATCCTGTGCCCAGCAGTGGGACGTTAATGGGCTGCCACATACCTTACACAAATAGTCTACAGCCTCAGAAAGAACAATAAGTTCTGTACAGTGGAACATTCTCTTAATATTTACTAAAATATTAAAATAAAATTACTAAAATATCATTATAAAAAATGCTGTTCAAAGACACTACTACGAGGATACTATTCCACAGTTCATGTTAATTATATTTAACACACCCACACATTTGTTATTCAAGTAACCTTTCAAATAATAGCTCTAGTCTCTATCTATTCTGCTTCTCGGTAACTGTCGTAATAAAATATGCATAGAGATAACTCCAGACAATAGAAAAATCAGGTACAAAGTGACCGTTACTAACCGTGTATGTCTCGCGTCGAAGGTCGTTAAGTTTTATACACTGCGAGTGTTTAGTTGTGTCTTTCTTTATATAAGTGATGTGAATTACTATGAAAACCCTTGAGGTAAGTTTTAATTTTTAAGATATGACCCTGTAAATACAAGACGGACTTTTTTCACTATCACAAAGTTTAGCGCAACATGATGCTATACCGGAGTCTTAATTTAATAAACAAAAGATAATATTGTATAGTTTAACTATTAGCAAACATAAAAATCATAACATTTGGTAGTCTTTCATGAACATTTAACTGCCATGAGCCACCCTTGCGTCATCACTACTCAAAATTTCTCACAAAGAAACTTTGTATGAAAGGCCTTTCGCAAAGTTTTTATGTAACATTTTAACTGAGACTGTAAAATTTAACCCGCAACAACGGGAAACCGAAGCACTGAACTTGGACAACCGCACCTCTAAGCCCTGAAGACCCAAGTAGTGAATATGAAAGAACTGATCCCTCAAGAACCGAAGACCCGAACTATCAAAATTCCGAACCTCATACAGTCCATTGAACCTGGAGGGATTTGCCTGAACCTGAATCCCTCCACAACAGACCGTCTTCTGTAGTCGAAGTATTGCGTCAATATCTTTAAAACATTGACTTCAAGTTGAATAAATAAAGGCATGATATTGTTAACTGCCTCATTGGTCTAGTGGTTAGCATGTTCGACCACAAACATGAAGTCCTGGTTTCGAGTCCTGGGTCGGGCCAATTCAAAAATCAATATTGAGTTTTCTATTAAGATTTTCTCAATATTTGCCCGAAGTTGGGAAATCGGCGGTGTGATCTATCCCCGTGTCTCGGAGAGCACCGCTCGTGTCGGATCCCGTCACATCGGACTTTGAGAGTGAACTTGTGTACTATGTCTGCCAATCCGCAGTGGAGCAGCGTGCTGGGTCTATGCTCTAAAAACCGTCTTTCATATGAGTGAGGAGGCCTGTGCCAAGCTGTGGGAAGTTATTGGGCTGCTACTTGCTTTTTTAATTACTTACTCATGCGAAGTCGGGGCGGGTCGCTATATTAACAATTACTGGACTCGCATATATAAAATTGTCGCTATAATTTGACAGGGTGAATGACCGGCTGAGGGACAGAGACTAATCCTCCTCTAGTGTACGAAGAGTACAAAAACATGTAGCATTATTTATTTATTGTCTGTGGCCTTTCAATTGTTCACTTTATAGAAGAATACTTGATTTTTTAAAATTAACTCTTTTTTCAGCCTCGCTTTTTTTTCCGTCTATTTATCGCATATTGCATTACAGCTGTCTGCGAAGTGGTGGAAAGTGTTAGATTCGTAGAGCAGCCAAGGCCAATATGACGGCGTCCATGACTCGCATCAGCTGTTTCAATTGTATCGTTTCAGAAAACAATGTTTGTTACACCTAGTCCTAAGTCTTAAATATTGACAATAACTAATTAACATATATCGAAATAGAGAATAAATTTGTTGAATATAAAATAGGTTATAGTGAGTTAATCGTAATAGATAGATATATCCTTTAGACTGCCCGGCCGTATTGTGGCTCCCGTAATTCTCCCGCGCTTTTTAACGGATATATAATCGTCCCTTGCCTCTCCCGCCACGAAAGTTTTGGCGTCAATTGTCCCGAGGGTAAAATGACGCTAAAGTGACTCTTGGATTTAAATGTTCGTGAATGACTACTGAATGTCATGATTTTTATGTTTAGTATAAGTTAAACTATACAATGTTATAGTTTATTTATTAAATTAAGACTGCTGTAGCGTCGAGTTACGCTAAACTTTGAGATCCGTCCGTATTGTATTTATAGGCTCATATCTTAATGATTAAAGTTAACTCAAGAGTTTTTATTGTTAGCTACATCACATATGTAAACAAAAACACAAATAATCACTAATAAATACTCACAGTTTATAAAATACTACAAAAAAACTTAACGATCTTTGATGCAACACACGCACCGTTAGTAACGGTCACTTTTTAACTGATTTATTTTTGTTTTTTCCATTGTCTAATCTTATCTCTCCTCATATTTTGTTGGGACAGTACCGAGAAGCGATAATACACATTATGACTTAGAATGATAGAGATGCTTATATTTCTGATAAAACGAGTTGAGACAGAACTATCGTATCATGTCAACAAGTAGTTGACACGAGCAATCTAAGGGATATTAGTACCTAAAACAATTTTCGAGAACTTTTTGACGGGAATAATTCCGTTTTACATAATTGTTAAGCCAAAGTTTCTAAAATCAATAAATTTTTCCCGCTTTTGCAATATTATTGCTCAGCTCAGGTCGTAATGTGAAATTGTATATCCTATAGCTTTTCTCTATAAATGATCTATCTAATACTAAAAGGTTTTTCAATCTATCTAGTAGTTTTTGAGATAGCGCGTTAAAAACAAAATTTAAATAATTTATTAGTATGTCGGAGGGCAGATTTTTGTGGAACGCTGGCGCCATCTATCGGCGTGGACAGTCAATGGTGGCAGTCCGGCGGGAGTCACTCGGCAGTTATCGATTGGCGGTCGGCCGGAGTGGTCGACTATTGAAACTGTCGCGTTTCTAGCTATTAGTGTTAATGTTGTTGTTGTTTTCTTGCCCTTATCCCACTAGGTGGGGTCGGCACAGCATGTTTCCTTGCGCCACTTTACTCTATCCGCTGTCATTTCTATATTCACACCCTTAATACACATATCCTCTTTCACACAATTCATCCACACTTTTTTTGGTCGCCCTCTTCCGGTCCTGCCGCTTACCATCTTATTTAGAACCCTCTTACATACATGGCTAACCTTCCACTCCTTAACTTCTCGGTCACTGGTGCTACTTTCACACTTCCTCTAATATACTCATTCTTAATCTTATCCAATTTTGTCACTCCACACATCCATCTCAACATTCGCATCTCCGCTGCATGCAATTTCCTTTCATTCTCCCCTTTGGTGGCCCAGCACTCTGATCCATACAGGATGACAGGTCTTACGATCNCAACTGTTGAAACTGTCGCGTTCCTAGCTATTAGTGTTAATGAGTTCGTGTAAATTGATATCGGGAACATTAAGTGATTGAACATTATAATCCGAGTTAATTAATAAAGTGTTTGATTGCACCAACATTACCCATGAACGCCCACAGAATAAGAAATTAAATAATGGAACCAATTCATAACGATGTCGGCGGAGAACCCTACGCCCCTGTGCTTTATGCTTCTCCGTTCTCTGTTATTCTCCGACAAGTATAAGTACAAGAAACAATATTGAAAGACTGTTTTCGGCTATAGATCATGAGGTTATGGATTTGAGTCCTGAGTGGGGTAAATTGATAATTGATATTAAGTTTTTAGATAAAAAAATGTCTCAGTATTTGCCTGACGTGGAGAAGATAATGGTATTTTCAACGCTCATGCTTAGGAAAGCACGTTAGATATTTTTCCAGAATTGGACTACGCAACACTACAATATATAATATATTGTAGATTACTAATCTCTATATGAGATTGGTCTCGTTGAAGGATTAAAAGTTATACAATATGCTTAAGTGACATATTAGCATTTATCCCAATTTATGAACTGTATAGACTCAAAATATAAATAAATGTTACCGATAGTTCTTTGTAATTTATAATCTTATCAGTCTCTTATAAGTGCCATAACCTGCTTACAAATAACTTATTACTTCTTATGGTTTCTAACACAGCATCTTACTGGAACGCTAATTTTTTGCTTTGTAACTCGTCTTTGCTGGTAGAGTGGTAAATAGCTACTACTAAAGCCCCCAAATCGGACTTTGATAAATTAGAATATGCAATATCATTAAATTTATCATAGTAACTCGTTTCGCGGTGTAGACCGTCATTAATTATCAAGAAATATACATAAATGTAAACGGTCACCGAGTCGTTGTTATGAACTGACCAAACGAAAGTCCATTGTCAAGCCCTTGACTAAATAAAGATACTTTGAGTAGCAAAGTTCTATAGCATCAGTTAAAATCAAAACTTAGACGTCATATTTCATGTTAACACTTTCCAAAACAGACCTTATCAGCCAAGAGCCGACAGCCAGTACGTTAGCCTATCGTTTAGCAATCCATGATTACCAAACCGATATTATCAGCCGATTAATGATAGCCCCTTTATCCAATGTCGAAAACCTATACGATGCTAAAAGGCTTCAATGAACCCCCTCTCAATCAGAAACCAACCCTAAAATCCCCCAAAATAAAGTATAAAATACTCAATTTACGAAAAACCTGTAATAAAATTTTGCAACATTTGACTTTCAATTCTTTCATGATATACATAGAGTCTAATACAGTTTATAATCTCGTAATGGGCTATGCACAGCCAGCTGTAATTCCCTAAGAGACAATAGGTAGTTGGCGTTGTATCTCTAGAATGAGACAATTTAAGGAATAACCAGAATATTAAATACTAGCTGACCCACGCAGCATTGTCTGTATTACATTGGAGAGAGAACAAATTTGTCTACCTTAAGAAAGGTTATAGTGAAAAAACCTTAAAAAATTTTTTGTAGAATGCAATCGAAGCATCAGAAGCTCTAAAAAGGACAATCTTTCCTCGTTTTACGAGGTAATACGGGGTCTTAACAATGTATTTAACAATTGAAAACAACAAAGAAAAAGCTCAAATCAACTTTATTACAGTCATTTTAATCATAGGAACATAATTCAGTCTTCTTAAATCACCATGGAGGTTATAATAAACATAAAACAAAAGAAAATAACGTTAATTCTTTCTAGAATAATAAAACTATCGGTGAGCTTTTGAAACTCACTAACTGGTGATACTATAAACAAATAAACTCGTCGAAATTAAATTAATTGAGCTATATTTTATATTATTCAGAGGTATTGCTACTGTTTTGTTCTACAACAGAGCCGCTCTGTGACAACTGTACCTAATAACTATGATACTCTTGAGGTATAATGAGCCCTTGCCATAAATAAATTATTATATTTCGCTAATGTAATAAGTAAATGACTAGTATAACATGGCACTAATACTTCTGTACATAATAATGTATTATTTCTCCGGGACGAGTAACCTTTTTTAGTTATCACATTCATATAATTTACGTCATTAAAATTATAACGATAGTTTAAAACATAGGGTTCACTTGACACTACATGAATATCTCTAATTTTGGCCCATGATACTTTTTGATTATTAAAATTCTTAATCCAATTTCTACCATCTAATAAAATTTTATAATTATGAAAATCTGTAACACTCATTTCGATGACGTTATCGTTTAGAGGTTGATTTTTGACCACCTAACTAAAGGATACATTTCTTTCTTTCAAACCGTGAACCGAATCATTTGAAAATTGTATGCACGCGCTCCAAAAACTTGTGAAATATGTTTATACCATATTTTTTTGTTGCATAAGTATTAAAAGCAAATACAATACGGTTTCGATCTTGACCACAATTCCCAATTTTCGGACCAAAACCTGAACCCTTTGGCACCGCTACTAACTATGGTTTCAATAAATTTAAATAAGCAACTTGCTACTTCACATGCTCCATGTTACCCGTTAATCTCAGACTACATGTAACAATTGCCAATTTTCTTTTGTAATAAAATAAACCAACATTTTGATGAGGACAGTTCAAAATTTTTTGAAAATCAAAACAGACTATAATTATTTTTAGGCTTCTAAAGGCTCTTTTTTATCATTTGCTTTCTTTTCTCTTTTATATTATTACTCATGTGAACTTCTTGTTTTATTTTTTCTTCTTATGTCATTGTATTTTTGTTTGTGTTGTAAATATGGTACTCATTACAGATATATTTTTTAGGTTTATGAAATGAAATATTCAAATTCTGATTGATAATATCTCGATATTGTCTGACAGTTGTTCCTTTTCTTGATATTTTTTTAGTAGTACACCACTCATTAAATAGAGAAAATGTTAGTATCCTTAAGCTCTCATAGTGAGATTCTACTGTCTGGAACGTTTTCACATGGTACAAAATGCCCTTTATTTCGTCGTCTATGACAATGGTTCTGGTACCACCACGGCGACAAGGCGAAACGGAGCCACCACCTGAACGCCATTCTGCCAATGCTGTTTGAACAGTTCTCTCTCCTACAGAAAGAGTGTTTAAAAACATTGTTGTTACAAACAAATATTTTAGTAGGTATGTCACAGTTAGGTACAATAAAAGGTAGGCAGTACTTAATTGATTTCATACGTCTAGACACCGTTTAAAGTAGAAGGATACATAGTGTCGGCTACTTCAGTATGGTTTACGATATAATTCCACTGTCGACAGTGATCTCCAATTTGCCAAAAAGAAGAAAATATACACTCTCGCTGTTGAAAATTTTTGAGAGCATTTAAGACGGCAAGTTGTTAGAAATGGCTGTTTTAAATTCTTTCCATTACTTGGAACACCATTTCTCCTCAAATACAGCTTTCCTAAGTTCTTTAAACATTTTCTTTTTATATCTTTCCAGTCATCAACGCGACGGAGTCGTTTTCTGCCTTTTAGTTATTTTCAGCTGACGATCAAACAGATGAATCCTGGCTCGAAGGGTTACTGAGCTGCGGGATATCGGATCGGGATATCGGATCTACTAAGACTACTGCCATTATCATCACAAACCGATATATTCCTTAATAATTCGAGTCGAAGTTGCCACATTGTTTTAAAAAAAATCGTTATCTGGGGAAGGCTTGGGCGTAATATCAAAAGAAGGTTCTGTAATATCAACTGATTCCTGTAAAACATTTTCAGTATAAGGCTCTGAAGCTATACTTTCGTTTAATTAATTTAAAATTGGAGACAGAAGTGGAGATGAAACTGGTAGCATTGCAGCTGGATTAGTTGTTATCCCTAGAATATTTGGTGCAAAACTGCCATCCATAATATTATTGAAAGATTGACCAAACATTGACTTATACAAATTCCAATGGAGTTCAGCTTCGAGTGGTACCTGTCATTCTAATCCTGCAAATAAAGACATCCAATTTACTAAAAGACTAAAGTTAATTACAAAGTAATTTATACTGTGAAGTTTTAACATCAATTTTACTGCTATTTTGGCTATAATTGAATAGCATAGAGTCGTATCTTTATTACAAAGCAAAGAACAAAATCGTATCTATATATTCCGCCTTTATACAATTATTTATCTTTATTTTTTAACCAAGCAAATAGTCGTAAGTCCAAGTTACGACTCCTAAAACAAAATCGTTACATAGTACAAAGTCGTAACTATTCACTGCTGGTGATAGATTCCGGCGCAAAGAGTCTCAACATGGAACGTTCCGGCTTTATGTGTCGGAATCATATTTATGTTGTCAAAATCTATTTAACACTATCACCTACTAATTATTATTTATTCTTATGATAATTATCACATATATTAACAAGTGAATTGAATAAAAATAAAAATAAATAAAGTAAAACTTACCATTTTAAAAAACTTTACCGACCGTTGGCAATTCGCTGTTTGAGTTGGGCTTATCTAACACTAATTTCAAAATCCAAGACGAACACACATTGCTCATTTTACTAATTTATAATCACACAATCCTTAAAAAACACAAACAACTCTACATCCATGAATATTTTCAAAATTAAAGTTGAGAGACTTCGTTCATATCAATTCCTGACTTACGACGTCGGAACTGCGCTCTGAATGGCCGGCCGCGGTCCAATAGATCGCAGCACATCGTCGGAACTATCGGAACGACTTTGTGCGCGGGAGCGTTCAAATGTTAAGACTTTTATCGATTCAAAATTTCATTATTTATAAAAGTTATGACAATACGGATTTCAGGAACTTGTAAGGCTGTTTAATAGGGTTTTAATGGTGTAAAAAAACCATTTTGCCTAAAATACGTGTTCCGACTTTATGCGTGGGAGGCGTCGATATATTCGTTAGCTTTCTGGCTTTAGAACGTTGTGGTATGAAAGAAGAGAAAGGTATGCCTAGATGGTTTGGGCATGTAGATAGAATGAATGAAAGGAGACTGACATAAAGAGTTATGAGTCAAGAGTGAATGGGAATGTTGGAAGGGGAAGGCCAAGGTGAACGTTCCTGAACCAAATCGAGGACATTTGAAATAAGGGCCAGGTCAAGAGAACTCTAAACCGATGAACTTGTTTGAAAGGTTTAATCAAATCAAAATATCTTTATTCAAGTAGGCATATTACAGCACTTTTGAATCGTCAAATTATATGTTTTTTCCACACTCTGATTCTAATATACGTCTGATGATGGTACTCCAGAACAATTTAAAATCTAAAGTTACGAGAGTTCTTTCGTGCCCTGATCTGAGAAGAGCCCACAACAAACTCAGTCAGGTATTTTGTTTTTTATTACCATCATCATAACAATTTCATATTAGTTGAATATTCAATTCAAATTAGAGCAGTTCGTTCACTCCCACGCGTTTCTATCGTCTAAGTAATCTTGCAACTTATAATACGATTTTTCTATCAACTTTCTTTTAACAAAGACTTTGAATTTATTAAGTGACATCTCTGGAACGTCTTGTGGAAGTTTATTATAGAAACGTATACAGTTACCCTTAAATGAGTTGTTAATTTTATGCAGCCTACTAGAATTTACAACAAGTTTGTTTTTGTTTCGTAAGTTATATGATATACATTCACTCTTTTTATTAAAAGAGTCAATGTTTTTGTGTACGTACAACAAGTTTTCTAATATGTATACGCAGTGAACTGTCATTATGTTAACTGCCTTGAATTTGTTTCTTAGCGACTCTCTTGGACCCATATTGTAAATCGCACGAACGGCCCTTTTCTGCAGCACAAATATTGCATCTATATCAGCAGCATTACCCCAAAGTAGAATACCGTATGACATAATGCTGTGAAAATAGCTGAAATATACCAGTCTGGCAGTATCAACATCTGTCAGACGACGAATTCTTTTAACCGCGTAAGCCGCAGAGCTGAGCCTGCCTGTTCGATAGACCACTTATATGGGGCCCCCACTGTAATTTATTATTTAATGTAATGCCTAAGAAAACAGTAGTGTCTACAAAGTCTAGCTCCTTATTAGTAAGTTTAACAATGATTTGAGTTTGTTTCACATTAGGCAGAGTAAACTTAACACATTTTGTTTTCTTTCCGGTGAGCAATAAATTATTAGCTTCAAACCATTGTACTACTTTATTGAGAGAGATGTTTACGTCAGAATCATTTGTTTGTCTTCTATTAATCTTAAACAGTCGTCAACAGAGAAGTGTCATCAGCAAACAGAACAATCTCATGATCACCCTTAACAAAATAAGGAAGAAGCTCATTAATATGATTGAGGAATAAAAATGGTCCCAATATGGAACCCTGTGGGACTCCCAGTTTTGTCACAGACCCCGCAGAGAGCTTGCCATTAATACAGACATTAATGAGAATGAAAGAAGCGAAGGAGATATGCAAGGATCGTGGCAAATAGAAGTACCTGGACTCTGCCCACCCCGAGGGGAATAAGGCGTGGTACTATGTATGTATGTATGTAATGTAATAAAGTTGACACAGACGAAGTTAAGGATGGAAGTTATTGTACGAGTAGATATGGAAGTCAAATACTATTGATTTATTGATGTCACTAATCACTCGAAATTCATCCAGCGTGCGTTAAAGCATCTCTAAGAACGGATTCCCATTTTACTGGATCTGGAGTTACGTGGGTATCACAGCTGGTATATTATCCTCGTGATATTAACACTTGTCGTTTATCCGTACAGTCTGTTTTTATAATCATCCGTCTAGACATTAAGCGACGACATTCAGTCATTTCACGGGTTCAAAAAACTCTGTGATCATTTACACAATACTCAGTTATTTTTAGCAGCTAACTTTGACAGCTAATTTTAGGTAATTGCGTTTTCTAATTTGTCCAAGTTTGATCAAAGTAACTAATCTTAAAAAGAATATAAACATCCAAAGCCCGTCCAGAATTTACAGAAAAATCAGTGAATATTTTAATAGAGTATATATTTAAAGATACATAATCATGCTTAAATCAGAATAATATTGATTCAAAGTTAAAATTAAATCTATCCCATGCTCTAAATCGGAACAAAAAACAGCAAAATTGAAAATCTTTTGTAGTCGATCACGAAACCCCCTTTAATGGAAGTTGGTTAAAATTTAATGCGGTTACGAAAAACGGCATACGATATGCATGATAAATGGGCAATAATGAATCTCAGCAAACAAATTAATAGCAATATAATCCAATGCAACGATTACCGTGACGTCGGCCGTACGCAGCAATTATGAGATAGCATCAGACAATTGCTGTATGGAGACAGATCAACATGTAGCACAAATAGATTTTATATCTTGCCACGTGGGCCACGCTGCAGCGGACAGCGGGTTGGAAGGTGAACAATCGAGGAAGAAGCACATTGTGTCACAAATAATCTCAAATGGTTTCAAATATCCAATTAAATAATCGTTTAAACTCAGTCAGTTTTTCTACGTAATCGACTCAAGAATGCGGAGAAACATAGAAAAACCAATGTGGCAATGGGCGGAGCACATGGTCCGAAAGACCGATGGACGTTGGGGCCCGGAGGTGCTGCGAATGGTCCAGTGTAGGCAGACCATAAGGTGGATCGTTGACATAAAAAGGGTCGCCGGTAGCCATTGTAGCCAGATAGCAAAAGATCGGGCCTTGTGGAAATTATTTCGTGAAACCTAAGTCCAGCAGTGGACGTCCTCGAGCGGCCATTCGTTTGAACCACGGTTTCAGTTAAACATTTACTATTACACTGCACACAAACACGCACGTATGCATAGACGCACAAACGTTACCTGGACCAATGTTTCTCCAGGGGTAGTTTTACTACAGACCGTTGCATGATCTAACGGAGCCTGGTTTCTTCGGAAAGTTTCTGCACCAAAGTGGTCTAGAGGAGTTGAGGAAACATCAGACTCAGCGCATTGCTGTTTACGTCGTCATAATTTGTTTGCCGTCGATTTTAAATAATAGCGAAGTATCATCAGCAAACAGAACAATCTCATGATCACCTTTAAGATAGTAAGGAAAGTCATTGTACTGTGGTAGATTTTGCTGTCTAGAAGCTGGAGACCATTGTGGGCCCAATGCTCTGGAGTGAAAAATGATAGGCGGTTGTTGTCTTCTTCTGCGAGACTGTATTTTGGCTAAGGGAAGCTCGCGAGCAATAGAGAGTGAATGCAGTGGATGCTCTCTTTTATTGACGAAGGTACTAGGTGATGCATGTTTGAGCATTTGCTAATGCCACCGCAAATCCTCAGTCGAATTTATCTAAGACACAAGAGACACAATGTCCTCTGGTGTTTCATTCACGGTTGCAAAAGGGTTCCGCTGGGTTTAATTGGGTATTGCAAGGGCACATCCTTCGCTACATTCTACACTCCTTACGAATGGGTCTTATAGGTTTAATATATTTCCCAGCGGTATATTCTTACCAAGCTAGCTATAGTTTAGCCATAACCTGTTAGGTTTAAAAAAACCTAGATTCTTGTTTTGTTTTCAGGTTGAATCTTAAAGCAATATAGAAGTTTATTAATGTACGCTTATCGCTCAACAATTGCGCTAATCACAAGTTCGCAATAAATATTTATTGGCCGAGTCAGATGGAGGGATTAAGGGCGCCGTTGGATTCGCTCGATTTTATCTATCAAAGCCCTATTTTCGTGAGACTAATAGAATTTTTAAAAGCCTACCTATCTCGACATCGCCGGCTAATGGGTTTTCTATCTGCCTCGATTTATGACGTTCTGTCTGAATATTCTACTTCAATTTATGTGAACCGCGGTCTACCGATGAAAGTCTGTTGCTTAAAGTGAAAACTTTTTGATATGGCCGCTAATATTTCTATCCTCATGTTTCATGTTGCAGACGGCCGAAGTGTGGCGACAGGAGCTTATCAGACCAGCCAAGTCCAATTCGGTTCATGCATAATATTTTTAAAATGGCATTGTTTTGACTTGTCGGATGGTACGGCAGGTATTTGCTGGTATGATGATAACCAGCCACGTCAGTCTCTCCCTAGTCCAGGATCTTGGCAAATTGAAAAACGCAATACGATTGTCGCGATTTATACAATAATTCTGGAAAATACTGATTTAATTTCAAATCGCTATTTATTTTTGATGACACAATGGAGAGAAACTTCATGTATTCGACTCTTGAATAGGTATAACTAGAGTTAGAGTAATACGGGGATACCGTACAATTTCTTGGACGGCGGCGTCCTTGGAGTTGGAGTCCTTGCAGTGCAGGGTAGCTACAAGGGTTTCCAGAGGTGCAGACTCTAACGATGACCAAGTCCGGAGGTCTGATCAAAAAATGGGGGGAAGATCTTGGGTCTCCAACTGCGGCTATAGCCACGGTGGAGACGATCCGATCTCATCTGGATAATTTGCTCACCAGGGGGCACGGATCTCTTTCCTACCGTTTGATGCAGGTGTTTGCCGGTCTTGGTTGCTTCTGCAAGTACTTGCACCAGGTCGTTGGCCGTGCAATTCATGCTTCACCCTTTTGAGTGGTAGATCCTCATAGGCGGTATCATCCGGGTCACTAGAGTAGAGCGCAACTAGGGAACTTTTAGGGAAAGGAACTTTCATGGATGAGGAGGCTGTTAGTGGGTATTCTGTTATCAGTGAGTCCCACATTCCCGATTGGATTAGTCTTTTATCGGAGTGCGTAAAGGCATTTCCCAGCGGAAAAAATAAAATCTCCTAAAGTAACAAATATTTGTGTCGAAAATCGAACCCGAGAATTCTACAAATATGGGGTTGTTTTTTGTACGTTTTCTATCTGCCTAGCCTTATGACGTTCTAGCTGAATTTTCTTGTTCAATTTATTTGAACTGCGATCTAGCGTTGAAAGTGCTTGCACAGCAGTCTTTCGGATTAAAGTTCTTTTACTTGACGGCGTTGAATTTAAAACGAAATTGATTTGAAAGATTATATTTACTTTTAGATTCCTACTTTTTAACAATATTTTTGTCACTGCGGAATGAAATGTTCGCTTGTCAGCGGGAGAAAAGTGGCCGTTTTGTTTCGGTTAGTTTCAACTAGCGCGCATGCACCTTACAAATTTTTCCTTAATTAAGGTTTACTATGAACCTTAATTTTCCTAGTGGCGACTGGGTTACTGTATTGTTAAGGGCAGTTTAAAATACCAGACTGTAGTTAAATTTATAACTATTTATTGAAATGCCAATTCGCAAAAAGTGTAATATTTCATTCCGTCATAAAAAAAATACGTATAGCATGGGATAAAAGACAGCAATCTCACACAAAATATGTTCTTTTTCTCTCCCTAGGTGTATTATGTTAATTATTTGATTCAAAGATGTCAAATTTCGTGTTTTTCGGTAAAGGAAAACATCGCGAGGGAACCTGCACATCCCTGTAGTCTTTTTTTTTTGGAAAATACTTTTACCATGAGGCAGAATACCCACTAAAACCCAGTGGATCCTCGTCAGCCTAAAGTGAGACATCAGCGACACCCTTGCGAAATCCACTGCGGTGTCCTGGATGAAACCGAATTGAGGTTCAAGGCACGCAATTCTGAGCCAAGGAACAACCTCCCGCTGCCTCTCAACTGCCTTGGTAAGTGTACTCTACCAACACATAAATGGAGCGTTTAGAAGCCGCTACTTCCCTTACCTATACATAGTATTTAATATATATATAGTATTTAAATTGACCTATTATTATATCGAATTATAATTTACGTATCATAATCGTCAATACAAATGCAATAAAGTTGATTTAGCATGATCTTAACTTAATAATAAATGTACTTTGCTGAAATATTCGATTAAGTGCTTAAATAGAATGTAAAACAAGTTAAAATATGTTGTTGTCATGATATTAGTGTTTGTATTGACTAAGTTAAGCATCGCGAATGATGACGTAGCGTTGGGAGCTTGTTCGTAGAGTACGACAGTTCTAGTTTTGATATTAAGTGTATTAGTAAATCTTTAGGAAAATATTAAAGTATTGAGTTTAATGTTTAATAGAAATGTGTGTTTAAATCAGGATTAATAGAATTATACTATGGTATACGTGAAAGTGATATTGAAAGGCGAGTGAATGCAGGGAATATGGTTAATGATGTTCTGCACGCCTTTACGAATAGCCAGATGGTGTTTCGAAGGCCCGGACTGGCAGTGCATGGAGGAAGGTAGTAAAAATTAGGTATGTCAGAAGAAGTATAAAAGTAAAATAAATGCGGTAGAGATGCGTTGAGAAGTATGAGTCGATTGAAACTGAGTGACAGGGTAAGAAATAGTGTGATAAGAGCACGTTGTGGTGTAAAAGGAGATGTAGTGACTAAAATTGAGAAAGGTATGGTTAGACGGTTTGGACATGTAGAGAGAATGAATGAAAGGAGACTGACAAAAAGGATTTATGGGTCAAGAGTGAATGGGAAAGTTAGAAGGACCATTTGAAATAAGGGTCAGGTCAAGAGTACTCTAAACCGACGAACTTGTATGAAAGGTTTAATGATAATAAAAGAAGCGAAGGATATATGCAAGGATCGTGGCAAGTGGAAGCATATGTGTTATTAATCTTACCGATAGTGTTTATATATCAAACTATAGCTACCAATGATATAATATTTAAAGTGTCTTTCGTGCAGTATGTAAATTGTACACAAGTTTGCAGTGATCTTAGCGCAGTGTGTATGAAACAAACAGCGTTATCGTGCGTTCGTCGTCGCCGAGTCTGCTCGCACCTTGACAGATCGCGATACAACTATCTATTGGCTTATCTTTACACGAGTGTTAAGTCAGTAGATAGAGCGTATTTTTTAACCTTGGCAAACATTATCAATGCAAATGCAAGTTTCTATAATACCCTGTCATGACTAAAACTAATCGAATTTGTGATACTTTTATGAAAGAAATCATTTGTCGAGTTGAGGATACGCGTTTTTATAAGACAATTTATATATTTATTTATTTTACGAAATCCACAGCCCACTTAAAACTAAAATATAATCTAATTAAATTAACTTAAGACCAATTAAGGATTTTACCTTTGTTTATTGTACTAATAAGCCGGAGAGTATTGGTCATTTGTGGTTGTGCCGATAATCACCACGCTTGGCAGGCGGGTTGGTGATCGCAGTGCTGACCTTCTCGCACCGATGACGCTGCTGCCCGTTATCGGTCTGTGGTATTTAGGTCAGCTATATAGAATGGTTATACCGCCATTTGTCGGTCGCCAGAGCCTCGTCGGTAGGAGCAGGGTGCACCGCGTGCAGGTGAGGTTGGCGTTTGGGGAAACGGACTGGGACGCGTTTCCCCCTATGGGCCTCATGCGGAAGCTCAGAGTCACTCAGCGTGCGATGGAGAGGGCTATGCTCGGGGTTTTTCTACGTGGTCGAATCAGAAATGAAGAGATCCGTAGTAGAACCAGAGTCACCGACATAGTCCTGCGAATCGCGAACCTGAAGTAGCAATGGGCGGGGCACGTAGTCCGAAGGACCGATGAACGTTGGGGGCCAAAGTTGCTGGAGTGGCGACCCCGCACCGGACGTCGCAGTGTATCGAGACCCCCCACAAGGTGTACCGACGACATAAAGAGGGTCGCCGGTAGCCGCTGGAGCCAGGCGGCGCAAGATCGGGCCTTGTGGACGTCATTATGTGAGACCTATGTCCAGCAGTGGACGTCCATCGGTTGAAGCGACGACGACGACGACGAAGCCGTTGAGAGATCAGACGCAGGACCGACGGCTTAACGTGCTCTTCGAGGCACGGGGGTGGAACACACCGCCAACTGCCCAACTTCGGGCAAATATTGAGAAAATCTTAATTAGAAAACTCAATAGTGATTTTTGAATTAGCCTGACCCGGGACTTGAACCCAGGACCTCATGTCTGTAGTCGAACATGCTAACCACTAGACCAACAAGGTAGTCATCGTCTGATCTCTCTCCGGTCGTGTCGGATTCCCTGCCTTGCCTGCCAATCCGCAGTGGAGCAGCGCGGTAGGTCTATGCTCTAAAAACTCTCGCTCCTCGGAGTGAGGAGGCCTGTGCCCAGCAGCGGGACGTTAATGGGCTTACTTACTAATAAGCACCAGAGAGACTGCGCGCGTGCGTGTTTGTCTGTGTGTGCGTGCGTGTGTGCATGCGTGCGTGCGCATGTGGGTGTGTTTGTGTGTGCATGCGTGTGTGTGTGTGTTGTGTGCGTGTGCGTGTGCGTGTGGGTGTGCGCGTGCGTGTGCGAACAACGTAATTAGTTTTGAGTTTGGCTTCATATAATTTCAAGAAATATTGTAACACTAGATTATTGACTTACGATAAAAGGCGCTGATGTGGCGGTTGATAGGATTGGAGAGGAGGTGAGAGTTGAGGTGCGGCGAGAAGATGAGAGGAGAGTATAAAAGATGTGCACGCTATTAAGTGGTCATATGTGTTTTACAACAAAGTGCTACATTAATGTCATAATGTGCTAATAAAAAGTTATTTCAATTCAGTACGTGTTTAAATTACAATGCTTCGTCATAATATGTCAAAAACATCACTTCCAAACAGGTTTCTTTTCGCAATCATTATATTTTGTTACATTACTTCCACGACAAATCTTAACTGACAAAGGCTCCTACCCCTTCTGTACTGAGAAGAACCCACAAAAGACTCAACTGTGTCTCGTTTTTATCATAATCATTCGAATCTTTCACTTCATTCGATTTGATTTAAGTAAAAGGAATTCATTCAATAAAAGTATTTCTTATCGTTATAAAAAGTCCTTCAAACTATTTTTAAATATATATATTCATGTATTTATTTTGCATTCTGATTATCCATACAAACACTTTCAATATACATGCATATGTATTAAAAAATTACATACAATGTAATTGTGTTATTTCGCTTGTAACTCGGACAGTGTTACGTAGATATCGTGCAATGACCCACCACGTGAAGGACACAGGGTAAAATTATTTTGACCCATGTTATTGTGTGTAACTATGCGTGTTTCTTCACCTGTCCGTCTGTATATAATGATAACAAACAGTTGTTTTGATTAAGATAATATACTATGCGCAGTGACACTCGTTTTACTTCCCTGTTTCTTTTTCTTTATTTTTAAAGTGATAACTTCTTTGGGCACAATTAACAGAAGGGCAAAGGTCTAATTTGGACTGACAGTAGGCTTCGGTCGTGCCTTTTAACAGCAAACCATATGACTGAGGTAAAACTAAACTCTTTTACTATCTATCTCTCAACTTCCGTTCGTCTCACTCGATCGTAACGAATACACCAGCTTACTCCTCTACGATGCTGGTCAAAAGAGCGTCGATTTAAATGCAATTTTCTCCTTTTTCCATGATTTCTAGAACCATGGGAGATAAATTATCTCTTATCCGATCAGCGCGTTACTATCTCAGACTGTACTTACTAAGAAGTTTCAAAGGTGTGTGTTTTTATTAGTTTACAGGTGGACGAAGTGAGACTTCTTTGGATTATATTGTATTAAATGCTAAAGTGACTCTTTGTCGCGCTTTCACGCCAAAACTCCAGAACCGATTAAAAATGAAATTTGGTAAACAGATACTACTTTATAACGTCGACGCTCACTAAGAATAAGTTTCTCTATATTCCCACGTGTCCCGGACATAAATGAAACTGAATGCGAGATTACCTTTATCAATAATCAGTAACGCAGGAAACTGCTATTATATTTATAAATTTTCTAGGTAATGTGTCTGTGAGTGCAGTAGAAATCTAAAAGACATAAACAAAAACTTTCTCTTTCAAAGAAACATCGTCTGGATAATTCTATCAAATCAAATATAACGAAAAGGAAAGTCCAATTGTACAATAGAATGTTTCCTGAATGAAAGTTATGGAAAGACGTCTGTCGTGGCAAAGGGGTAGTGGTAAAAGCTTAATAACCTACCCCCAATAATTCCTTATTTTAGCGCCGTCATAACTTAAGCCACGAAAAAGGCTGCATTTCGTGAAACAATAATAAAAATAATAAATCCCCCTCAAAGCCTGACAGCCGAGAAACTATTCGCCGACGATTCCGCTGTGTCCCTCATTTAATGAAAACTACGGACTGCAAATAAATTAAAAATGTATTTTATATGAATATATTAATAACTCTAAAAAAAAGTATATAAGCTAAATTTCACTATAATAATTGAAAGGATGGCCAAATAAATGATATAAAGAACAATTTTCTAATACTGTATTCTCTTCCAATATTTGTCAAAGTCACTACCATCGGTTCGAAAAGTAAATAATATTGAGAAGAATCCGACAAGAATATATGGAACAATTATCGTTATGACACATTAATGAGAAAAGGTTTTGAAATGAGAGAAATATACTTAGCTTTGTACCGCAGAGCTGTCCATTTTACTAACACAATTTACTTAAAACACAAGAACTGGTAGCTAACCTTGATTAAAATTTAGAACTGAAACGACTTCTACGATACAAAAATATTTTATAACTTTTTACACATTAGGTAATTATGTCTAAATTTTAATGTTTGCACCATTCAAAACTAAGTCAATACTCCATCTTATTAAACACCACATCGATACTTCCATAATTCTCAATTGACAGTCTTATTTTAAAATATAGTCGCAACAATACTGACATTTCCGCAATAGTTAATATACAATCTATTACTTCAAGAATATTTGATTTTATCAAATAATTCAGGTCTTAAATAATAATGTAACCATAACATAATAAACTTTTCGGAAAACGTCGTAAGTGTCCCGGGAGTAATCCTGTAAACAGTGCAGCAACGTGGTAAATTTACGCTCTAAATACCCTCTCTCTCTCTTGTAAGTGAGGAGGCATGTGTCCAGCAATGGGACACTAATTAGCTGTTACTTTCCTTGTTTAATACTAAACCTTAAAAAACTCTCCTCCCATATTATCTTCCAGCCCAAACTTACTTTTGAGGGTTGTTAGTAAAAAGGGTGGAGTTCACCTTTACAGTTATCACTTTTAGATGCTATTTGTGAAAGTAATCTCTTTCTTCTTTGTAGGACAAAGACATTATACTTCTTTACCTCTGCGAACATAGCTGATGTTGTGCAGATCTAACAAACCTCCGTACTGCACAGGGAATACCTTTTAGCCTTTTACCTTTAGTCATTCTCCATGTCACCCTGACTCTTAAGATCCTCCGTAAAATAAAAAAAAACGTGTGCGTCTTGGTACGCATGACATAAGTGATAACATCAACTATTCAATATTGAAATTGTTTAACTTGAAAAAATATTAGGTTATTATTTAAATTTTATGCATATTATTATGGTAATGTAAGAAAAATTGTTTATAATACAATCTTAATGATTTAGTTTTTGATTATATGTTTATTCCCCATGGTATATGTCTATCGCAAGATAAACGCTGGGTTAGAGTGAGAAAGTAGGAGCCTGCCTACCGCGTGAGAGAAAGAGAAGCCAAACTAACTTAGAGTTAAAGCGAAGACTGTAAATTAATTTAGTTAATAATTCGGAAGTGAAACTTCTTATGGTAAAGAATAATTGCGTTACGAGTTACTCGAGATGTTAGTGTTTATTAGATCCATACTGTACTCAGTCACACTTGGAAAAAATTAACGAAATCCTTATCTATGAAGTGGAATTTCAAATAATATTAGATTACAGAATTGAATTCAATGTTAGCAAAAGAAATTTCTCTTCCTTTTTATTTATCAAGTTTTTTTTGCTTTGATGAATAAAGTTTGATTTGCGGTTCACTACGCTTATGCTTTCTATTTTGAATAATAAATATTTGTTCGCAATTATCCCGGCAATAAATGGCATTGTAGTCACCCCAACGAAATCCCGTCACCGCCAGCGACTCGGTGTGAATTCAAACGAAAATGCGAGAAAATTTTGTTTTACATGCGAAAATGGAAAAATTTCTTTACGCGATTCTTATAGGAATCGAGCGGAGCCGGGGGCCATTGAAAGCGTGCTATGCTTGACAACTTGCCAATTGAACAGAATAGGTTTGACTCGTGAGCTGTCAAAACAGTTTAGCCGCCATTGTGTGGAAACGTAAGCGACTTCGTATTTTGTTAGAAAAAGAAATTACACAACAGAATCGATACAGCGAAAGCGGAATGTGTTCTCCTTCGCAGGGATTTATTTTATAAAGCTCGTCTTTTATATTACCTTAATGATTCAGTATATTTCTACTCGACGCATTCACCTATTTATATTTTAAGTTTGTAGACGTTCAAGTATTGATATGTAGAAATCTCGTTTCTTTAGCACTGATACGTCTCAATGAAGACTGCAGGTTAATGTGGTCTTAAGCTGCCGTGGCAACACCTGTTGCCAGCAAGAGTAACGGCCTAGTAGAAGGAGTCCGTAAAGCATCATGAGAATTCTCCAGAGATCCCGGGGTTCCCCGTTATACGAAGAAGAAGGTCATTGGGGGAGTTTTCGTGGAAAAATCCCACGTGACCCCGATTTCGCCCTTGAAAAAGGTCGGTCATCTTCTGAATATTTCCCCATCGACAAAGAAAAAAAGGTTACCTCGTAGAATAATCGTTAATAACCAATAAAGTCACCTAATTATACCATTTGCTTAAGTTTGATTCTGTATTACGTATTTGTGGTGTTCAATAAAGAATATTCTATCTACCTACCTATCTATTTATCCGTCCATTCGTCTGTTTGACTGTCTACCTAACAATCTATCTATCTGTTTATCTTGAGACTGCGACCTCATCTAAAAATTTGTGTCTAGACCTCGGTAGTATTGTTTACGTTCATAAATTACGCGTAAATTAAAATAATACTGTCTATATAGGTTTCGTAATGAATGAGTCGTTTTTCGTTTTCGTTCGTACCTGTTTCTCGTGGTGTTACCCACATATTTCCTGACGCCGAGGGAATATAGAATAATTCTTCCATAACGATCGTCTGCATCGCAAATTTCGAGTCAATGGAGGTTTTCTTATATACCTCTTTTTATAAAGGACATTTTTTTAAACAACAACAAGTTTAGGAAATGAAGTTTTTATACTTTAACCTAAAAATTGACTCATCTATCGTATAAATTTTCAGCTCTTATTTCACCAAGACTCCTTCTCCATGATTCCATTTATAGATATGTCGCAGAATAAGAGAGGAAGCATAAAGCATATGGGCGTAGGGTTCTCCGCCGAAATCGGCATTAAAGGCATCTACTGTAGGCGTTCGTGGGTAATGTTGGTGCAATCAAACACTTCATTAATTAACTTGGATTATAATGTTCAATCACTTAATGTCCCCGATATCAATTTACACAAACTCATTAACAATAATAGCTAGGAACGCGACAGTTCCAACAGTAGACCACTCCGGTCGAGCGCCACTCGACCAGTGCCGAGAGACGTTGTCACCATTGACTCTACCCCACACCGATAGATCGATGGCGCCAGCGCTCCACAGACAACCGCACTCCGATAGATATATCAAAATATCATCAAAATTAATTCAGCAATAAGTAAGTAAGTAAGTAAGTAGCAGCCCATTAACGTCCCACTGCTGGGCACAGGCCTCCTCCCTCATATGAGAGAGGGTTTTTAGAGCATAGACCCACCACGCTGCTCCACTGCGGATTGGCAGGCATAGTACACAAGTGCACTCTCTATTCCTTCACTCTCATAGTCCGGTGTAACGGAAATCCGACACGACCAGAGAGAGATCAGGCGCATTCAGCAATGTATATATCAAATTCTAATAAACTAATTACTTTCGCTTCTGTACTAGACAAGTCAATAAATATGACTCTAAGCAAACACTAAAAAGTTGAAGAGTTTGTTTGGTTATACACGCTTATCTCAGGAATAATTAGTTCAAATTGAAAATTATTTTAGTGTTGGATAGCCTATTTATCGAAAAAGGCTACAGGCTATGTAGTATCAGGTTACAATAAATAGAAACGAGATATGTAATAAAAATATTAGGAAAACGTCAAAAAAAGGATCCTTTTTAAAAGCCTCCTTGACGTAAACGGTTTAAGTTACGTCACCAACATTATAAACGGAGTTATACCTGTTATAACGTTCTAACATAATGTCGAAGATAACATATATCTATCTTTCATGATTGACCCACTATAATCTTTTTTATTGTTATTTTTTCTCTCTTATGTGACGCAGATGAAGATAGCAGATTGATAAACGTAAAAAATTACGCTTTCCATAAAAGACGTTTGATTTTAAAATAACCCCAACCACTAATAACAAGTTAAAGTCTGAATTTGAATAAAGTCTCTCAACCGAGGGTAGGACGAGAAACTTCGGCTGTGCACTTTGCATCACTTTAATAAACTGCGGTGGATTTAGAGGTGATATTAATTTGGTTTTAAACAGGATTGTTTGTTAAATTTGAAAGTGTTTTTCTATTATTTTATTTCGGACTTATTTATTAAATATTTTTATAATCAAAATCATTAGTAACTGTCATATACAAATTAAGATCGTGCTTTACTAAGAGAAAAATTAAAAGAAACACAAATTCTCACAGTAATGTATATTGAATAACATTTTATATTACGTAATAATACACAATTTTAATACAAGGATTAATAACAAACGTGTAATGCCATATTTTAGAGTGAAGATGGTTCAGAAATAATTTGTCGGGTTGAAAATATGCATTTTTAAAAAGATACCGAATCAATTCTGGCTCTGCCTCCACAGAGATTCAAGAAATATGTAAAAAATGCCCAATTACAAAAGGCATATTACAATATTGAAGATTATTTAAATGACAAAGACGTTTGGACTCGATTCCAGTGGCACGAGTAACCGTCGAGTTTCTTGCTGGATCGGATCTGGTTGTAAATTTGTTACCAATGGACAGACTACTGACGTATAATATTTTGACTTTTAAATTAACAAAACCTTTGAATCATATTTAGTCTATAAGTAACAAGGTTATTAATTAATGCACCACTTATTTGATAACTAAATATTAGTTTTACAAATATAGAAAGGGCAAAAGTATATTTAACTGACAAGAAGCTAAGTAGTATCCCTTTTGTTTATTTATTGAATTTGTAGCAACAAGTGGAAACAATTCTAAGAATTTTTTTTATCTTTAAATTAGTCAATGATTTAATATACTTAAAATCATATAAAGATAAATCGTAAATTGAATGTGGTATCTTGTTCAAAATTCGTTTTCCAATCCTGCAAATTGTCTCCCAGAAAAACCTTGGGAATGGGAAATCAAATGATCTTGTTAAACTTGATTTGATTCGTCAATGTTTATGTATATTTAAAGGAAAGGAATTATTTATTTGTTCTCAATAAACACAAAATATATTGTTAAAAAAATAACCAATAAAAGTCTCTACATACAAGAGAGTACTCAACGACACAGGATCCCCATTAATAACTCGTTCTACCTTCATTTGAATACTTTTTATTATTGAAATTCCTGCAGAAAACAAATGTGTGATTATTGTCAGAGTTAGCTACAGTAAGTCTCAACTAAAAATAAGATATCTCAAACGATGTTCAACTACAGTGGGAAAACAGTTGACTTTAAATTAACCAAACCACTAATAACAAGTTTCAGCGAGTCTGAATTTTAATAAAGCCACTCCAGATAACGGTCGGATCACAAAATTAAACTTGAAACTTCGTGCCATTTCTTTATTAAGTTATTATTTGCACCGTATTATTCATCCTTTCGAAATCGCGTTTGCCTTCATTAATTATTGTCATCTAGAGTTGAGAAGTAATTAAAGCCTTTTTAAGTAATAAGAAAACTCTACCAGATGTCGAAACTAATTTGTATTGAAATTATGTTTGATTAAAGAAAAATGAAGTATTAAGTAACTAATAATAAACAATCAAGTGTCTTGCTTACACAGAGCTTGTGTGGTATAATTTAAAACCTAAAATATTCAACATTTTAAAAGAATAACAACGCTTCATGCTATAGATATAACGAAAGAAAGCTTTCAAGCTTCAAATATTACAAAATTATGCAGACACAAAGTGTTAAAAAAACAGATTTGTTAAAGAAATTAATGCATTATACAATGATGTGTTCTATAAATCACTAACAGCTCACTTTATAGATATACGAAATCAAAGCAATGAGATAAAATGAGAAGGCAAACCTATGAAGGGCATAAATCTTAGGATATATAAAGAAACAAAAGGAGAAGCAACAAACGTTACAGAAATATAAAAAGATAAAGCTTGCTTAGATAATAAATAAGAATGCCTTCATTTATGGAATCTTTCGCAAGGATTAGGTAGATTACAAAAAAAATAATGAGAAACGAAATTATATAATATTTAAACATAATACAAATGAACCCAATAAAATACCTTGCTTTATCAATGTGCAAAATAATAAGAAATACGTAGTGCAAGATCTTTTATATTCAGTCAAAGCCGTTGTTGTAGTAATAAATGTGAATGTTTCATATCTGTAGAGACTTAAACAGAAGCGAATTATAGACAGACAAACAATGTAAGCCTGGACCACCAATAACAAATACAGCCAGACTTAATAAAGTACTCTGGAATCACGAAGCGAATCTGAAACTTCTGTTTCATGTAGCTTTTGTGTTAAATTATATTGAAATGCAAGGTATTCATTCCATCAAACAATACATTTAGTCTTTGACTGGAATTAAATGTTGCTCTTAACGGATTCCTTGTTCAATTAATCAAATACGATATATAAATCAGTTTTTGTATCTACTTTACCAAGTCCATTATTCACGTGAACACATGCATAGATTTTTATGGGTTTAACAAAACTAATTTAATTTTAAAGGAAGGCAATGTAGTCTAATATGATATAAAAAGTTATATTAAAATGTGATCTCAGTTCCTTTTTACGCTCATTAAATATAAAGAAGCCTTTGTAAGTTTTACGTGAGCTTTCAATAGATGAAGCTGTACAAATTTTCGCATTATAAATTTAATTTATGAATTAAAAAATCAAGGTCCAGATTATTAAAAATTTGAACAAATCAAAATTTAATATAGGCATCGTTTTTTAAAACGATTGAAATTTTGAAATAAAGCTTGATCTGGATTAATAAAAGGCTTCGGCTATGGCTAGTTACTAGTTTACAAAAAAGAATTGCTGTTTCAAAGACCATTATTAGGTAAAATACCATACCTAATTTTACCATGAGATGAAAGAAAGAAATATCTTTATTCAGCTATGTGTACATAAAGAAAAATAATTAAAACAATAGTAATAAATAAATAAACAATGCAGAAAAGGTGATAAGATCATCTCATAACTTACAAGATCACAGTAAAACAGTAACGGGAACGCAATAAAAAAATAACAGGGTTGTTAATTAAACAGTCATACTAAAGCAATCCAATGCAGAAATCGGCTAAAAATGTACCAGCGAAAATATAAAACATTAACAAAGAGGAATCCAAAACAACTAGCACATAGTTGTCCCCAGACGAAGAGAGAGAGAGAGAAAAAAAGCACCGCGCATAATTGAAAATGCCTAAAATAACGACGCGATGGTCGGAATTTTTTCCCCGGAAAAGTTTCTGCAAGCGATTCGGAAAATTTCTTTCTTGCTCGACATTTTGACGTCGCGATCAAGTGGACATATTTTAAAGAATCCCCGCTATTTTTGTACAGTTCATAGGGAAATTAGGAAATACTTTATTAACTTAAAAGGATAATCCGGTTTTAAATATTTCAGTGGCGTTATGGTGACAGTAGTAACATTGCACAGATGTGCCTAAATCAATTACCAACTGCTAATTTCATATTATTAAATTTACAAGTTTGTCTGCGTTTGGAAAGAAGTGCCATCAAGCAAAAATTTGTATTATAGTTCACCTTTGCCAGCAGAGGTCCATGTTTGCGGGCGATGCCATATTAGAAGCGATCTGCCCTCATCTGGACAAATGGCTGGGCAAAGATCACGGATCGCACTCCTACAGCTTGGTACAGGTGCTTAGCAGTTATGGTTGCTTCTGCAAATACCTGTACCAAACTGTTGGCTGTGAGCCGTCGGCCAGGTGTAACGAACGTCGTTGGGTTCATCGCAGCATTCTGCGGGGCACGGGCCTCGAGGTAGAGCCTCTTTGCCCGGGCATCTTTCCTCGGGCATTCAGTAAATGCCCGGTACTCTTTTTGTTCGTATTTCATACGGGCTGGATCACGCCGGCGACTCTAGCGAGTCCATCTTGGTCAATTCCGCGGGGGGTATGTTCCCGGTGTTGCTGCTACCGCATCATCTTTGCCACTATTACCTACCGCTGGTGGTGGTTCGGCGAGTGTGGTGCCTCGTCAGACACAGCCCACAATACTGTGGCAGATTTTCTCGCCTGGGGACCTCAGCCACTCGGGGTCGGGGTGCATAAAGAGGTCCCGGGTTAAGTCTCGGGGAGGAAGTTACATTTTCTAATGTGTCTAAGTTTGCTCTGGTGGTAAATTACGAAATACCTTTAAGGTGTCACCCTTTTATATCTCACCTGACTCATCTCATCGCCTTTTCTGCATTTTGTTTATTTTTTATATGTACAATGCTGATGAGAAACCATAAGATATAAATGGCGTCTTACCAGGTTAGCGGGCTTACTTCTAGAACTGTTTCATCACTTGCCCTCAGAAGTGATCCAGCGCTAACATATCAGCAACAATAAAAAACTGATTTGTAGAAACCGAACGATGTAAAGGGCATTAATATATATAGCTATATGTAATATCGTTGGGCAATTACACACAGCCGTTATGGTATTATTAATGTCATTGTTATACATACGAGTATTATTTGCAGGGATTTACCATAGAGTTTTAAAGTCACTTATAATTGGTATATCGTTAATATGAATAAAAAATGAAAATGGGCCTAACATACTTCCCTAGGGCACGCCTGTTTATTTTGAAATCAATTAACACACATAAATCGATTTTGTGTGTAGGGGCGCGCGCGCGCGCGCGCGTGTGTGTGTGTGTGTGTGTGTGTGTGTGTGTTTGTGTGTGTGTGTGTGTGTGTGTGTGTGTGTGCGTACGTATGGGTCTTGTTTCTCGAAGCAAAGTCAATAGCGTTTTAACTTCGACAACGATAACATCGTTAATGCAACTGAGGAATAATTTTCACATAATTTGATTGACTTATATATGAAACTGGATTCAAATCCAAGTATCTTATTCATTGTAACAATACTCAACTTTTTGTTACGTATACTGAAGAAAGTATTCTTTAAGCGCCTGCAGTCAATGTGAAAGGGGTCGTTTCATCAATTGTGAATAATTTTGAAAACCTCGTATTGAATAAGATTAGTACTCCAAGACTATTATTTTTTAGATTGCTCATGTCAACCACCGGTTGCCTGACATGATATGATAGTTCTGTCTCAACTCGGGCAATCAGTAATATAAGCATCTCTTACTTTTTAAGTCATAATGTGTATTATCTATATGACTTCTCGGTAAGTGTCGTAGCTAAATATACATAAAGATAACACCAGACAATAGAAAAAACATAAAATAAATCAGTAACAAAGTGACCGTTACTAACGGTGCGTGTGTCGCGTCGAAGGTCGTTATTTTTTTATGGTTATCAAGATCACGCCAACCGATTTGGATGATTCTTTTTTTATTGGAAAGGTTAAGTTGGGTCAAGGGTTGTTTTGTGATAGTTTGGTTAGGTTTTGATGATGGATTCCATGAAAAAGTGACGGAGCTCTTCAATTCATACGAGCAAATGAACGATACTCTACAGAATCTTCTATAGGTTATCCAGATATTTGAGTTGCCTACCGTAACTTCGGTATGGTCAAATGCTAGTCGTAGTTAAATATGAAGATCATTGGATCTCCTCAACGGCTTACAGTAAGGGTGCGGTTTAAGGCAGAAAATATAAGTGTCTGTAATAAAATAGCAATAAGCTTACGTTTGTTGCTGCATTGCAACACGTTTGCTTCAGATTCACTAAAAATCATAAAATTAATAATATATTTGTAAGTCTGTTTTAAAGGCGGTTCTTTTTTTGTTAAAATTTTGATTTATTTAGATATGAGCCTTTAAATACAAGACGGACTTTTTTCACTATCTCAAAGTTTAGCGGTACATGACGCTACACCGGAGTCTTAATTTAATAAACAAAAGATAACATTGTATAGTTTAACTATTAGCAAACATAAAAATCATAACATTTGGTAGTCTTTTATGAACATTTTAGTCCAAAGAGCTACTTTAGCGTCATTCCATTAAAAAGCGCGTGCAAATTATGGGGGACAATCAAATTAATATTATATTTTCCCGCGTAGTTTCCGATCCAGTAGTAATACAATAATGGGGTGGATATTTTTCAAATCAAATCGTGAAGAGTCGTTCGGTGAATGGCATTTCACCTGTCTTAATACTGTATATTCGTAACGATTTACAGGCACTTAATGACCATCTACATTACGAAAGGAATCTGCAAAATTTCAAGTCAATAAAGTCCTGATGAGTTTGCACAGTTACGGTCTAAATCTATATTACTATCTTTCTAATAACAAACAGAAGTACAAACAATTTTTTGTGTTTTATATATAGAGATATAAATATACGACTGCAATAACAACACTATATCATAACATTGCAAGGATAATGATAAAAAAGTCCAATTCACGCAATAACTCATCTTCATAATGAACTTAATAGTAATTTACATATTAATAATTACCGTCCGTTACAATGTACTGATTGCCAATCGATATTCAATTAGTTCCTATAATTAACCATTGTGATATTTATTATTAGTAATTCATACAAAACTGTAATCTAATGACAAAAAATCAATACGAGTGTCCGTTTGTAATTTGATATTACCTGCTTTTCGCTACATTGTACATTAGCTTACTAAACTTGAATCAGCTAAATTGAATGTCGATAATATAAAAGAACATCCGTCTCAGTTTTTCGTGGGCTCTTCTTAAAGCAAAGCGCGAAACGACCCTTGGACATATTCGTTTCGGTTAGGCATTGATAAATGCCATTAAGAAATATATATGTCGAAGAATAATAGAGAAGGAATATAAAGCATAGGGGCGTAGGGTTCTCCGCCGACATCTTCATTAATGGCATCGATAATTTAATTTCCATACTGTGTGCTTTATTAATCAACTCAGATTATAATGTTCCTTATATCAATTTACACAGTTACAATAGTCGACCGCTCTGGCGGAGTGCCACCCGAGAACTAGCGAGTCCGCCGCCGGCTCACGACACATGACTCTGTCCCACGGCGATAGATGGCGCCAGCGTTCCACAGACTCTCGAACATATATATTTGTTTGTATATATAAGGGCTTATAAAAATACAAACTCTTTAAAACAGTAACCATTGAGTTTCTTGCGGATTCCTTTTCAGAGGAATAGACTGTACGAAAAGCTGATAGATTTGTTTTAAAAAGGCAGCCAAGTAAAGATGGGGAAGGGCCTTTTGAGGCGACTTGAACAAAGAATGTTTTAATTTAGGTTTATTTTATATATCTGCTGTGTAGATTTTTTTATTGCTCACTGTTTAGCGCTCTGTACACTTAACTTTCCTTAGTAGACTATTATCTATTTCTCTTTAGAGGATTATTACTTAGTTTAATGCCGGATTTGTTGCCATCAGTCGGACTACTGACCATTCAGAAGTGCTTTTTGAGCCTGTTTGAATAACCATTAGATTGCCCATGTCAACTACTGGTTGATACGTACATGATACGATAGTTCTGTATCAACTCTTGCTTTTTAAGTCATAAAGTGTATTATCTATTTCGATTCTCGGTAACTCTCGTAAAAAAAATATGCGTAGATATAACACCAGACAATAGAAAAAAAACCGAAAATAAATCAGATACGAAGAGACCGTTACTAACGGTGTTATGTTTTTTGTGCTATCTTATAAGCTGTGATGGTTTATTAGTGATTATTTGTGTTTTTGATTATATAAGTGATGTGAATAACAATTATTACCCTTGAGGTAAGTTTTGATTTTTGAAATATGAGCCAATAAATAAAGGCTGTTTTTCACTATCTCAAAGTTTAGCCGCAAAATGACGCTACACCAAAATCTTAACTTAATAACATTGGATAGCTTAACTATTAGCAAACATAAAAATCATAACATTTGGTAGTCTTTCATGAACATTTAAGTCCCATGAGCCACTTTAGCGTCTTTTGACCCGCGGGCAAATTACAGAGGCCAATAAAGCGCGGCCGGACAATCTACAGAATATGGAACATGTTGAGTTTCATCCTGTCCTATGCGAGTAACACCGCTGGGCTTGTCTAGTTATGTATTTAATCCAAATCTAGATTGACTTTAACAAACCGCAAATCAGATAAAGTTAAGCTTGCTTTGATTGACCTCCCATACGTAAGCCTATTTGATGCGATCTAGACACATACGTGATGCCTAAGACCTAGATACGTCTCAATGGATTATTACGTTCAATCAAATAACTATGCTATGGGAATATTAAAAATCCTTTATTCTAGCTTTTCTTGTATAATCACCTTAAATATTTAAACTATGCGCTAGAGTAAGATAAAATATAGTTTGATCAGTTGTATTGTAAGTTTGTTTACAGCTTTTGTTCGCATTTATCTTTTAAACTAGTCAACAGATTTTAATGCAGTTTTGCTGCAATAGATAGAGTGTTTCAACAGGAAGCTTTATATATACAAAACATATGTATTACAGAACCAAAAAGGGGAGGAATTTAAAGATTTGTAAAGTGATGTAACAAATATATTTTAGTGCGCTTAAATTGCAAACGCTGGCTAAACCTTTCAATATAGATCATATTAATGTAGTAAGGAATTGTATATCTTAAAAAGGTCTATAAAAATGTCCCAGATAGTATATATTTATCTATAAAGAATAACCCACAGTAATCATTTTTATCTTTTATATATTATGAAGAAATGTGTCTTATTTACCGAACTGTATTATACATATTCGGTCTAATTCCATATGCAATAAAATAAATTACATACCTTGTATATTTTGTGTAGATTATAACTGCCATTAACAGTATATCATTGAAATAGATATTTTAGAAGATATCTGCGATTTAAAAAGCGTGCGCGGGTTCGCTAGTATAATTATATTTGACGATAGAAGCCTTCTGTAACTCATCTTTCAGTTGAGGTAAAAAGGGAGTTAAAGACTAAAGCATTTGCTTAACAATTTCTAGAACATTCCACGATGTTGTTTATAAGATAGAATAGTTCTCTAAGCAATCTTGAGACTTTAAAACCGCAGCTGATCGGACATTCTAATATCCCTTTATACAGGGGAAACGGTATGCGACGCTTAAATATTTCCAATAGGGTTGTACTCTACAGGCTTTTATAGAAAAACTAGTTGAATCGCGCAACTGCGTCTGTGTAAACCTAATTTTGGCTAAAGTACTATTTGATGCATCCGTAATTATAATAAAATAATAATAATAAAATCTTTATAAGTCCCAAAAATTAAATAGTTAATTAATATTACCCTTGACCCCAAACTAGGAGTACCCAGGTCTTTCGGAACTCTGTACATCATCATAAAATTATCACGAAATTAAGATAAACTCATAAAATAAAACAAAAAAAATTTATGTTAAATATTTGAATAAAAAGTGTACATATGATTGTGTGTCTGTGTGTGTGTATGTGTATTTGTGCGCGCGTGTTATATACTTGGCTAAGATAATCATAGTATTTAGAAGATTATTAAAGTAGTATAAATATATATAAAATAGTAGAAATAATATATATGTCGGAGGGCAGATATCTGTGGAACGCTGGCGCCATCTATCGGCGTGGACAGAGTCAATGGTGGCAGTCCGGCGGGAGACTCTCGACAGTTGTCGAGTAGCGCTCGACCGGAGCAGTGAACTGTTGAAACTGTCGCGTTCCTAGCTCTTAGTGTTAATGAGTTTGTGTAAATTGATATCGGGAACATTAAGTGATTGAGCATTATAAACCGAGTTAATTAATACAGTGTTTGATTGCACCAACAATACCCATGAACGCCCACAGAATAAGAAATTAAATAATGGATCTAATTAATAACGATGTCGGCGGAGGGCCCTACGCCCCTGTGCTTTATGCTTCTCGGTTCTCTCTTATTCTCCGACATATATACCATCGTTAATTTTTTATCGATCTTTTAAACATATACAACTCCGTAGTAGATTAATTTCATCTGCCTCGTAAGATTTAGCCAGTGTTAGCGATTTAAGCACATTACTAATTATGTTTTTTGGCTTTTCTGCAATATAAAATGCATGTACATCATTCTCTTGAATCTCTTTAAAAGATAATAATCTAACAGACAGCGGTAGCGCCTTCATTTCATACTATGTAAAGATGCCATAAAAATACAATACACCTGATCATAAGATTTTGTAATTGCTAATAGGTTAACGCTTGATTTTAATCTCACTTCATGATAAGTGATGATACAGTTTTATTGATAAGAGATAATCATGGATCTCTCATGCTTTCGACACAGTATCGTACCAGATGATGAATGATGAATTGAATTGCAAATACCTAAAGGCCTGCCAATCCGCAGTGGAGCAGCGTGGTGGGTCTATGCGCTAAAAACCCTCGCTCCTCGGAGTGAGGAGGCCTGTCCCCAGAAGTGGGACGTTAATGGGCTGCTACTTACTTACCTTTTACCTAAAGTTGCCTTCCAAGCTATTGAAACCAAGACTTCTTCTATTCAAGCCAATTATCACACCATAAATTTTTTGTCGTTTCCTTTACTTTATTCAAATTGGGGTCTACTGTATTTAGAGCACTGGTTCCTGTTAAGAAAGTCTTTATTAAGAAAGTATTTACTAAAACTAATGTCTCATAAGAGTTACTTTTGTAAACGTAAACGTAAATTGGAGTGTGGAACTCGCTGACATACCCATTAAAAGCTAGAGATACCCTTCCATTCCTTTGGTGGAGAACCAGACGATTGATGGAAACAATCTATACTCCGGATAACTCATCGCGAAGTTAAGCAAGAGAGTAATGGCAAGCCTGCACCTCCTGCTTCCTCAATGCGCCGGAAAAGAGAAATATCTACGGCGTTCTCCTGTTTCTCATTTGCCTCCTTTAGCGAAATAGTAGTCTCACAGAAGAAAACTACTTCCCTCCACTTTCTTTGCAACAACTATGTAATTAGTTTGATGGAGAAAAGCTTCCAAATTTGATGTCTGGAATTGGACCCAGGTGTTCTACGAGGTAAGGTTCTAAGCTTGACGTCATTTAGACATAGAATTTTGAAGCTTTTATTAATGAAACTACTCTCCTAGACATTTCTATTTTTGTAGATACGACTTTCTTAATAGCGACCGTCGAGATAATAATTTCGTTCCAATAACCTTTGATGGAAAATTATGAAACATCCACCGTTGAAGATCAGAATTTTTAATCTGTACAAAGCAATGTTATCGTAAAATTCAATATCCTTGGAGTTTGTATTAAATTTTTGAGCTCCCTCAGCCCTTGTCCAAGGACGGGGGACATCGGGGCCGAATTGAAACGTTGTTTTCCAAATGTATTAGAGCATTTATTCGCGCGAGACGCCTCCACTTTCGATCCTCTGCGATAATATTTTAACTTTGTCTCAGATGCTGTAACTGGAGATCCCTTCTGCTTTGTCTGCGGACGCAGTGTAGAAAATTAAGTCAGTAAGCCAGGTTTTTTTTTTTGATATATTTTGTACACAGCATGGTATTGGATCGCACATTTCTTGCTTGGAAACGCGTC
This sequence comes from Elymnias hypermnestra, assembly GCA_015832385.1. Lineage (NCBI taxonomy): Eukaryota > Metazoa > Arthropoda > Insecta > Lepidoptera > Nymphalidae > Elymnias > Elymnias hypermnestra. Next base: position 308,375 of record JACTOM010000036.1, on the reverse strand, counting down.
TTTGCTGATAAGAAGGTAGGTATCCAGACTCATAGAAGTTAAAAAAATGCAGTTTCTGCAAGCTAAGCAAGTATGCACAAAATTGCCAGCGAGGCCAGCACGCCTATAAATTTCTTGTCAAAAGCTGCAATGGATTCTTATATTACTGTTAATTTTATTCCTTAAGTTTTGCATATATTATTTAGGTGTAGCTAAAAGATCCTGCCTCATTGGTTTAGTGGTTAGCATGTTCGACTACAGACATGAGGTCCTGGGTTCGAGTCCCGGGTCGGGCCAATTTAAAAATCAATATTAAGTTTTCTATAAGAGTTTTCTGCCCGAATTTGCCCGAAGTTGGGAAGTTGGCGGTGTGATCCACCCCCGTGCCTCGGAGAGCACGTTAAGCCGTCGGTTCTGCGCCTGATCTCTCTCCGGTCGTGTCAAATTCCAGTCACATCGGACTATGAGAGTAAGGGAATAGAGAGTGCACTTGTTGTGTACTATGCCTGCCAATCCGCAGTGGAGCAGCTTGGTCGGTCTATGCTCTAAAAACCCTCGCTCCTGGGCTGCTACTTACTTTTTACTTTTAACAGACCATGTTCCAAGTTCAATAGAATGTAACTTAAGTAAACTAAAATAATATCTAAACGTATCATGCAAATGTCTGTTTGTATTTTAAATTTTAAAACTATTTATTATTTTTTTTATCTGTTTTTGTTTGCGGCTTTTAGATATTAGATTTAAATAAGAAAATTGTGCGATTTACTATATATAAAAAGAAAGAAAGGATGGACAAAGACTGTAAAGAATTGTATATTGAATAATATAGACGCCCCCCCAACGCGCTTACTTGCTAAAACATCAACGTTTGTCAGTCTTAGCGTTGGAGTAAGAAGTCAACAAGTCTTTTAATTAGTGAACCAGTGATAGAATGGTTGATTGTGATTCGTCGAAGAAGTCATAAATTTTAAATAGATATATATATATTTTAAATTGACTTACTGGTTCGTCTGTCTGTGCCTGCTCTACCCAATTTCCGCAGAAGCGACACTCGACATGTTTATTCTAGCTGGAAATGCACAAAAACTGCAATGTCCCGTCTCCTCTTTACCATAATAATAGATTTCGGCTCCGGGAATTTATATTTAACTCCGACTATAACTGAAGGGTCTACTGAATACGAACAGCTATCATAAAAATGGCATTCATATTATGTATGTATTAACGTCGTAAATTGTTTTCGTTATGCGAATTTTTCGCATTAAACCGACGTCCACATAATACTTCTATCTGTGAATAAAATCTTAGTACTTTTTATTAACTACTAGGTGCAGTGCGACTTCGTCTTTGCCACCTAAGAGAGACAACTAATTCGGGTCCCACAAAAATGGTTGTAGTTAGTCAACCGTAAAAGATAAACGTATAGTAACTTAGACATTGTTTTACAAAATTTTAAGAGGAATAATTCCCTTATACATGATTCTTGCGTAACTTTAATCGTTTACGCAGCGCACGCAACGGAAGATCTCAAAAGGAATAAATTTTGCCCGTTTTTGCAACATTTTTCATTAATGGCCAGCAACCATACGTTGTATCATAATGCCATATAGCATGTAGGCTTTCTCGATAAATAAGCTATCTAACACTAAAATAATTTTTCGATTTAAATAAACAGTTTCTGAGTTATGGGCGTTCAAACAAATACACTCTTCAACTTTTTCATTTTACTGTGGAGTCCTGTTTCGTCGTCGTCGCTTCAACCGATGGACGTCCATTGCTGGACATAGGTCTCACGAAATGATTCCCACAAGGCCCGATCTTGCGCCGCCTGGCTCCAGCGGCTACCGGCGACCCTCCTTATATTCCACCTTGTGGGGGTCTTCCTACACTGCGTCGTCCGGTGTGGGGTCGCCATTCCAGCACCTTCCGGACCCAACGTCCATCGGTTCGTCGGACTATGTGCCCCGCCCATTGCCACTTCAGGTTCGCGATTCGTAGAGCTATGTCGGTGACTTTGGTTCTGCTACGGATCTCCTCATTTCTGATTTGATCGCGTAGAGAAACTCCGAGCATAGCCCTCTCCATCGCACGCTGAGTGACTCTGAGCTTCCGCATGAGGCCCATAGTCAGCGACCACGTCTCAGAACCGTAGGTCATCACTGGCAACACGCACTGTTCGAAGACTTTGGTCTTCAGGCACTGAGGGATATTGGACGAAAAAGTCTTCCGGAACTTCCCGAACGCTGCCCAACCGAGTTGGATTCGGCGGTTGACCTCTTTCTCGAAATTGGACCTACCTAGCTGGACTATGTGTCCCAGGTATGTATACTCGTCAACAATTTCGAGTGTAGAGTTCTCAACGATGACTGGGTGGAGCGGAACATGGATATTGGACATAACTTTCGTCTTATCCATGTTCATTTTTAGGCCCACCTGTCGAGAAGCTCTGCTGAGGTCATCGAGCATTGCATTGAGATCTTCCAGAGTCTCTGCCATAATGACCACGTCGTCGGCAAACCGTAGATGAGTGATGTACTCGCCGTTGATGTTGATGCCCAGTCCGTTCCACTCCATAAGCTTAAACAGGTCCTCCAACGCCGCAGTAAAGAGCTTCAGGGAGATAACATCTCCCTGTCGCACTCCACGCTGCAGTTGGATAGACGCTGTGTTTTGGTCCTGTATACGGACTGACATGGTGGCGTTTCACTGACATGGTGGCGTTTGAAGTCCTATTTATTGACTTGTATTACAGAAGCTAAAATAAAGATTTTTTTGGAATTAATCAAATAAATTGCTGAGCTAATATTGATAACGTTTTGATAGATGTGATTATAAAGAATAATAACGACTCATTGTAATAATAAAAAGGGAGATGAAATATAGGATTGCGAGTTTATGTGTTAGATGAGTCATTTTTCAAGTTCAAGTATTTAAACTTGACTATATAAATTAACTTTTATTCTGTGTGGCATAAAATGTCCATGTTAAATTCGTTTTAGAAGCTGTGCCCACTAATATTCATTCAGGGACTATTAGTATTGAAACTGTCCCACAAATTTCAGGTAATTTTTGGTATAATTGTGTGATATTGTGGTCAAAGGGAATGACTTAATAATAACGTCATAGAACTGAAAGAGATTAAATGTTTTTTTTAACAAAATCCTGAATAATACGATTCAGCTTACCTTTTAAGCAATATCTCTTTCTTATGTCCTCGACTGTAAATAAAATAATTGTCGAGATTAGTGCACAATGAAGTTATGTTTTAGTTGTTACTGGAAACTTTACTGATGTATGTGTTAGTTTTAAGTAAAAACCTATGTTAGTCTATAAGTAAATCGTTTGTTTCCCTTCTATCACGTCTCTTGACCATATTGTAGGATAAAGGTTACAGATGCTCGCCCACAAAATGAGTATAGTACAAAATCGCTACCACGATGTCAGTCGTAAAGCTCCTTCATCTATAGCCTGATATTTTTGAAGATATTCGCAGCGGAATATCTGGCGTACAGCCTTTTAAATTGCTCGTAAAACGTAGTCAGGAAATTGTTTTGACAACGCTTCTAATGTGATGTAAGGCTTGGTGCTGAAGAATGGTATGTATCTGGCAAATTATGAGCTCGTTGTCTCCGTTGGGAAATGCCTTTTCGTACCCCGACAGAAGAAGCTCTCAAACTGGGTGTGTCGAACTCGCAGTTCAAGCAGGAAAACCTTAAAAGCCATGAATGAGATTACAAGAAGTTCCCATTGGAAGTTGTGTATCTTCTTATTGGTTATCTTGTTTGTCTGCAGATTATTGGGTCGGAGTCCGTTTTTTTTTAGCTGGGAAGTGCCTTTACGTACACTGATGGTAGAAGCTCTTTAACTGGGTGTGTGGGACTCGCGTTCCACTTCGCAAGTTAAGTTGCCTGAGGTAGGGATACCGATCTGGTAAGAGATCATTTACCTATTCATAGTGCCTCATTCTATTTGATTGACGCTAGGCCTTTGGTAGTAGGACTAAAAAGGCAGGGCGGAAGCCTTATTTTCCGCTGGAAAATCCTTTTAGCATACCTTTTAGGAGGCAGGGAGCGTGAGACTCGCAGGCAGGTCCAGTATACCCACTAAAACCCGGCGAAACCCTTCTCTTGAATTGGGGTTGTCAGATGCTCCCTTGCATATTTGCCCTGACACTCCCGGATGAAACCAACTAGGGTTGTTCAAGGAGATAAGAAGCGTTCGTAAAGACGCCTCCTGTTGTCCAACCTCCTCCTCTGGGGGGAGGAGCATCTGCTGCAGTTTCGTATTCTCGCTCTAATGCCTCCTTCAACGAGATGACGGTCACGCAAAAAGAGGCAAATACTCCATCCCACATCACTGTAAGGCATGGCGAAAGAAGCCAAAACCTCTCACCAGCACACACCTAGACAACACAGAAAATACCTGCACTTGCCCTGCCGGCTTTCAAACCCAGGACCTTTAACAGCAATCTCATCTGCAAGAGCGTCGGAATTTCCTTGGGTTTTAATACAAAACCATTTGATGATTTTAACACAAAACTGTTCTGTTATGAATAGGAATATTTTCAACTATATATGGTGGTATTAAATATGTGGTAGTTTAAGTTTTCATATATTTTATTATTTGTTATTCTCCTGGAGATCCGTATCAATAAATAATTTCAAAAATCAATACTAATGTCATTAAGCTGAAGAGTTTGTTCGCTTTAACGAGCTAATCTCAGGAACTCCTGGTCCGATTTAAAAAAATATCAATGTTAGATAGTCCATTTATCGAGGAAGGCTGAAAGCTATGTATCATCACTCTAAGACTAATACGAGCGGTGCAACAATAGAGAATGTATCAAAATCGGCTTAATTTATCTCCTGAGAGCTTTTGCCGTGTGTACTGGCTAATCGGTTAAAGATTTACAATAACCATGTATGACAGAATTATCCTCCTTTAAAAGTTCTAAAAAAAGTGTAGGGCAGCATATGACTATCTTTTAAGGTTGGCTCACTATAACATTTTTTATGGAATATCTAGTTAATAAAAAAAACTGAAATAATATAGACCCTTCTTAATAAATTTGACCATGTCATTTCGTATTTTTACGATGCCTCCAAAAGCTCTAAAGTTAATCAACCGAGACAGCGAAGGCTTGAAAAGCTCTTAATGTAGCTTAATTACACATTTCTTTTCACTATAAAGCTTTTATTGTAAGGCGATTATTTATGCAGCGTTCCTTTGAAAATTATCTTTTAATTGATAACTCGATGTACCGAGCTGAGGCATTTTAGAAAGATTATTTCTTACTGTCAGTTTCTCAGGAAGTCAACTGCGTAGTTTCCGATTCCGTAGGAAATTGAAGACACCCTCGTTTACTAACCATCCATAATTTTTTATTGCAGACAGGTGTATCTCACCTGATGGTGAAAAATATGATAATTTACCTCATATTGATTTAGATAGATAAAATTCAGAGTTATCGTACAAGGAAACAAATTTCTTGCTGGGTGTCACGTTTTTGCTGTTTGGGTGGTAATAAGACACGACCGAAGCCTCCCACCAATCAAGGCTTAGACTTATCCAGGAATCGAACCTAGGATCTCTACTACTAAAGCAGTTACACGCACCAGTCGTTCATATCCGTCGAGATAACCCTTATATTGCTCCTGTCAACTACCGGTTGACAAAGTGTGATACGATAATACTGCCTCAACTCGTGCAATCAGGAATATAAGCATCTCTTTCTTTTTAAGTCATAATATGTATTATCTATTTCGGTAACTATCGTAACAAAATATGCTTAGAGCGAACACCGGACAATAGAAAAACAAAAATCAATCAGTTACAAAGTGATAGTTACTAACTAGTTAAGTTTTTTTGTGGTATTTTATAAACGGCGAGTGTTTATTAGTGATTATAAGTGATGTGAATAACACTGAAAACCCTTAAGGTAAGTTTTAATTTTTAAGATATGGGCCTATAAATACAAGACGGTCTTTTTTCACTATCTCAAAGTTTAGCGCAACATGACGCTACACCGGAGTCTTAATTTAATAAACAAAAGATAAAATTGTTAAGTTTAACTATTAGCAAACATAAAAATCGGCATTCGACCCGCGGGGCATTGGACGCAGAAACGTCCGTGCGGGGCGAGGCAAGCAATGGTTGTTTGCAAAACCTATGGGATAAACTCAAAACTACTGCACAGAATTTCATGCGGTTTTCACCAATAGGTATAATGATTCTAGGATGGCTTCGGTCGTGGCTAGTCATCACCCTACCAGCAAAGACGTACTGTAAATCAAAGAATACGCTATGCTGTGTAGAAACCACCATCTTTGATTGTATTATGAGTGTGATTAGAGTCTATTCAGTAATAGAATAAAAGATAAACGTTGCTGTAGACTTTCTTTTGATATTATGTAATAATAGTGAATGACAGAGGATACAGTTAGCCGAACGTGACGGCTCAGTCTCATTCAATATCTAATGAATACACATTAATACTACAGTTTGACAAGTTTACAGTCCATTCCGCTATTAAAATAATAGATAAACGCTGTGGAGGGCTTTGTTTTATAGTATGTAAGAACGTAGAGGATATGGTTACAATATCCGAGCGTGACGACTCAGTCCCGTTCATTATCCAACGAATACACATAAATATTACACTTAAACAACTTTACAGTCCATTCCGCTATTAAAATAATAGATAAACGCTGTGGAGGACTTTGTTTTATAATATGTAAAAACGCAGAGGATATGGTTACAATATCCGAGCGTGACGACTCAGTCGCATTTATTATCCACTAAATATTCACATACACTAAAAAAATATCGTATTCGCTGTACTGTACTCGCCTTTAGCACTTCGGGAGCGTCATTTCGTCGTTTTTACGACGCGTCCAAAAATTCTGAGTTAATCAACTGTCCCGGTGAAAGCTCGAAAGGCTTTTAATTAAGCTTCATTACACATTTCTTTCCACTGTTAAGGATTATATTATCAACTCGAAAACACTTTACGAGGACGCGAGTTTTTGCAATTGGACAGTTTTTACGATAAGAAAAAGCCTTTTGGCTGTTTATTGGCTTAAAATATATACAATTCTCGTCGAATAATCGTAAGGAGACAGAGTTATTGACATATTAGCATCATACGGAACAAATTTGGTTAGCATAAAAAAGGTTATAGTGAGCCAACCTTAAAAGAGAGATATATGTTGTCATAGTATTTGTTTTAGAAGTTTTAAAGGGGAACAATTCTGTAATACATGATTTTTGCGTAACTTTAACCGTTTACGCAGTTCACGCAACGGAAGCGCTTAAGAGGAATAAGACATCCGATTTTGAAATATACTTCATTGGTACGCCAGTCCTTTTAGTTTCAGCGTGATATCATATAGTCTATAGCCTTCCTCGATAAATGGGCTATCCAACACTACAAAAAAATTTCAATTAGAACCACTAGTTCTTGAGATAAAGGCGTGCAAACAAACAGGCATAATTTTCAGTTTTATAATATTAGTATACTACATGTACCAATGAAGATGATATTAAAGAATGTCTTAAAAACCAATAGAACCATTGTTTTCAGAAGAACCCATATTGAACTCAGATATTCCCTTTTTACATCCTTCCAACCCTATTTGTACCTCCACGTTTTTTTACGGTTTCTCATTTATTTTTGTAAAACTGTATTGCACACTGAAGTGCGCAAAGGCGGTCTTATTTCTTAGCCAGACAACCTTTGGTGAGAGGAAACAGTAGACAGCAGCGGGAGGTGTTAAAGACTTAATTATATTAGACAATTGTTCTCAGTAAAATCAACTTTATTATATTTTATGTGATAACCAGAAAAGATATAATAAGGCAGAATAGAGTGCTATAACGCCGGTACGTCTGGGTGATTGACAATACTTATTAATTCATACGCATGCCCTTCCGAAGGGTTATATACAACCTCACGCCCCTACTATTAACTCTTGATATAATAAAAGAGGGTAGGGTAAATTTAGGAAACTGTATTTTCTAATTTATCTAGGTCTGGAGTGGTGGGAGGCGTCGGTCGTAGCTATTGACTAATTGACTAATCCTAAACCTAATCGGTAGTACTAGAAAACCCCACCCTGTAGAGGAGCAACTAGAGAATAAATAGAAACAATCTACACTGATACTTCGGATGATTCCACGAGAACTTACGGAAGCCTACACCACACCCCGGCTGAAAGTTATACCTTCTACCAGAAGCGTGGGACTCGCTAAGAAACAGAATATCCACTGAAGCCCAGCGGTTTTCAGTGTCTTGAAAAGGAGCACCAGAGGTTCAATGAGGACATTACTCTCTGTGACTCCGGACATCTATAATGGCAAGAGCCACACAAAGGCACATCTCCTTGCTTCCGGTCTCCTCCTATGGATAGAGGCTCAGTTGCAGCTTCCATTTCCCTCTCAGATGCCTCCTTCTGCGAGATGACATTCTCGCACTTTCACTGCTAAGCATAAAGCCGACTATGCTCATCAGCGAGAGCTCACCGTCAAAGATATTAGGGGGTGCCGTTGGGGCCCCCAAGCCGGGCATTGTGCTTCAGTATGCTGTAATGTATCAACCTGGACTCCACACTCGTGACAGGCAAATGAATCTTCACGCCCCACTATCTGGTGCAAGTACGTACCAAAACATCAATGCCCAGTCAGTACTTGCACCACTGCACTGCTCGAAATGGGGTCTGAGTGCTTCCACCATAACCGTACCCGCAAATGGAGACCCATGGTCTTCTTTCCATTGCTGAAACAATAGATACATCTCACTCACGGCTGGCGGGCGTTCTCTCTTAGCGAACAATCTGATGCTGGTACTTTGAATGAGATACGTGCTCCTTAGATAACCAATTCTCTAGGTGAAGACAGATCACCCCCACCATGACTAGTTCGCAGTTGGAGGCCCTAGTCCCTCACGCCACCTTTGTTCTGTCTTCTATTGCCCAGATTCTCCGGACTTTGTCGGTATCAGTTGGCGCTTCTCTGGTGTTTCTAGGCATCCTGCACTCCGTCTGCAGTTCTGAAGGGGGATCACCGCCGTTGTTACTTAACGTGCTTTTAACAAAGTCGTGTCGCCAACGTCGTCATCCGGGATTCTTCTCATCTTCGTCGAGGAGTACGGGCCTCAAAGCTTAGCCTCGTTGCCCGGGCATTTCATCTCCATCTCCAAATTTAATGCCCATACTCAAACGTACTGGTTCCCGCCAACCAAGTTAGCGTGACCGCCCAGGTCACTCCAGTATATCGTCCAGTCCGGGCATCAATTTTTAACATCGTCGTGCCTCGTAACAATCTCAAGGAGAAGTTGTTTTTCATCTTCACTTCCGTTCTGTCCATATATCGCACGTCTTATTACAGTCGGCCCTAGAGTTAACCTGAGGTACTTGGGTAGACAGCACAAAAGGCTGCATAACAGACGAGGGCAATACGGAGGCAGCCATGACTCCCAATTAATCTCGCCTACACCGGTGTTTCATAAAACCACACAAGTGATTGTTTTTCCTTTCCTTTCATGTATAATACATGCATGCTCGGTAGTCAAATATGGTGGAGTCCATGGCTAGTGGTCAGATGTTACACTTGCACCGGAGTTTTATAACACTTACTACATTTTTCGTTGTTTCGTCGCCTTTTCCATGTCGCATTACAGCGGGCCGTAGAGGCCGTAGTAAAAAATAAAATTCTACGCTCATAGCTCGCAGAAGCTGTGTCATAAATCCACACAATATACTTTAAAGTGAACACATGTTATAAATTGATCGACTGGACGCACTGTACTTATTGTCACGTCCAATATAGCGATAGAGAGGCGCGATTGACCTATATCCATTATTTATAACAACAGCTTTTTTTATGTCGGTATTACGTAAAATTATCCTTCGTTAGCTGACTTTACAGACAACCAATTTTTTAAATTTCTTACAGGCTTCGAGTACCTATGGTAGTGTTTCGTAACATTTACAGTTCCTTTTTATAGGTAAAGCCAAATGTTTCGAGTTGGGGTATTCATTTATAAGGCACAAGTCGTGTGTTCAAACCTTGCTCTAAATAATTTAACATTTATTCGCCCGGGATAACTTTGAAAATATTTGTTGGGTATCCCGTGGGTTCTGCGGGACGGTCACGTGGTACAGCTGCGGCTGGCACACGTGAACAAATTACATTACAACCGTATATTTAAACCAATATTATAAAGAGGAACTATAGGAATATGTTTGTATCGTGTGCGTTGCGGAAACTAATGATGATAGAACAAAACAATGTTCTACAATATTATAGAACGTATAAATATCTAAAAAAAAGTTTACGTCACCATATACCCAACTAGTGTAGTTATGCCACTAGAACTACTTTCGACAATCGTCGCTTCATGCGATGGACGTCCACTGCTGGACATAGGTCTCACGTAATGACCTCCACAAGGCCCGATCTTGCGCCGCCTGGCTCCAGCGGCTACCGGTGACCCTCTTTATATCATCGGTCCACCTTGTGGGGGGTCTGCCTACACCCCGCCGTCCGGTGCGGGGTCGCCACTCCAGCACCTTCGGCCCCCAACGTCTATCGGTCCTTCGGACTATGTGCCCCGCCCATTACCACTTCAGGTTCGTGATTCGTAGAACTATGTCGGTGACTTTGGTTCTACTACGGATCTCTTCATTTCTAATTCGATCACGTGGAGAAACTTCGTGCATAACCCTCTCCATCGCACCCTGAGTGATTCTGAGCTTCCGCATGAGGCCCATAGTCAGCGACCACATGTCAGAACCGTAGGTCATCACTGGCAACACGCACTGTTCGAAGACTTTGGTCTTCAGGTACTATTCTAGCGACAATAACTCAATTATATTATACATAACTCTGTATTAATCCTTATCCTTTTACATAATATTAAAGACCTTTTACAAATAATTAAAATCGGACATTCCATCCAAAAGAAATAACGAATTTAAAAATCTCAATTTAAAGAAAATAATGTACCCCGAATCGAATTCCAGTGTCAAATGTTGTATAGGGATTTCTGAGACATCAACTAAATCTCTTTTCTAATATTATAGATGAACCATTTGCATTTTCAATTAAGGGTTCGTTTTTTGTAATAATTAAGCTAAAAATTCCTGGAGCGACTTAAAAAATTCTTACAATACCTGTAGACAAATTCTTAAATTGACTAATGTCGGCCATTCTACGTAAATGATGTTATGCATTGAAAAATGTATTGGTTAGATAAATATACGTGGTAAAGTAACATCTGCGTAGGGTAGGCAGAGACAACATCCTTCCACTTGCCACGATCCTTGCATATCTCCTTCGCTTCTTCCATTCTCATTAAACCTTTCATACAAGTTCGTCGGTTTAGAGTACTCTTGACCTGGCCGTTATTTAAAATGTCCTAGATTTGGTCCAGCAACGTTCGCCTTGTTCTTTCCCTTCCAACTGTCGCATTCACTCTTGGCTCATGAATCCTTTTTGACAGTCTCCTTTCATTCATTCTCTCCACATGCCCAGACCATCTAAGTATACCTTTCTCGATTTTAGTCACTACGTCTTCTTTTATACCACAACGTTCTCTTATCACACTGTTTCTTACTCTGTCACTCAGTTTTAATCCATTCATGCTTCTCAACGCTCTCATCTCCATCGCATTTATTTTACTTTTGTGATTCTTCTGCCATACCCAACTTTCACTACCATACATAAGTGTTGGCACCAACACTCCAGCATGCACTGCCAGTCTAGCCCTTTGAGACACCATCTGGCTATTCATAAAAGCATGCAGAGCACCATTTACCATATTCCCTGCATTCACTCTCCTTTCGATATCACTTTCACATGTTCCATCTTTTGTAAATTTAGATCCCAAGTATACAAATTCTTTCACCTCTTCCACTTGTTCCCCATCTATCAAAATATTGCCATTCATCATAGATTCATCTCGTTCAAAAAGCATAACTTTCGTTTTGTTTACATTCACTTTCATTCCTTTCCCTTTCAAAGCTTCATTCATAATATTTAGCATCTCCTGAAGCTCGTTAGCGGATGACGCAAGTATTACTTGATCATC
>JACTOM010000036.1:116398-295948 GCA_015832385.1 Elymnias hypermnestra | reverse complement strand
TCGTCGCTTCAACCGATGGACGTCCACTGCTGGACATAGGTCTCACGTAATGACGTCCACAAGGCCCGGTCTTGTGCCGCCTGGCTCCAGCGGCTACCGGCGACCCTCTTTATGTCGTCGGTCCACCTTGTGGGGGGTCTCCCTACACTGCGCCGCCCGGTGCGGGGTCGCCACTCCAGCACCTTCGGGCCCCAACGTCCATCGGTCCGTCGGACTATGTGCCCCGCCCATTGCCACTTCAGGTTCGCGATTCGTAGGGCTATGTCGGTGACTTTGGTTCTGCTACGGATCTCCTCATTTCTGATTTAGAGAAATTCCAAGCATAGCCCACTCCATCGCACGCTGAGTGACTCTGAGCTTTCGAATGAGGCCCATAGTCAGCGACCACGTTTCGGAGCCGTAGGTCATCACTGGCACCAGGTACTTTTCGAAAAGCTTCGTCTTCAGGCACTGAGAGATATCGGACGAAATATCTGGCGTAGTTTCCCGAACGCTGCCCAACCGAGCTGGATTCGGCGGTTGACCTCCTTCTCGAAATTGGACCTACCTAGCTGGACTATGTGTCTCAGGTATGTGTAATCGTCAACAATTTCAAGTGTCGAGTTCTCGACGATGGCTGGGTGGAGCGGAACATGGATATTGGTTATCTCCCGAAGCTCTTTACTGCTGCGTTGGAGGACATGTTTAAGCTTATGGAGTGGAACGGACTGGGCATCAACATCAATGGCGAGTACATCACTCATCTACGGTTTGCCGACGACGTGGTCATTATGGCAGACACTCTGGAAGTTCTCAATGCAATGTTCGATGACCTCAACAGAGCTTCTCGACAGGTGGGCCTGATAATGAACATGGATAAGACGAACAAATCTATAGACCGACTTAATAGGTGACCGCCGCGGGTGAAACCGAGAAGCATTGCTAGTTTACAATAAACTACTTGTGTTTTTTTTATAAGTGAAGCCCCTACGTATTATGGCATGTATGATCTAGGTTTATAAATGGGTTGCTATAGTCTACCAAATTACAAAAACATCTAGGATGCGATAAAGAGTCCATTTTTATTCGTAGGTATCTACTCGTATATTCAACCATATCTTCACTATAAACCTTTTTGGAGTTGTACCAAAGTTAGTTAGTTTGTACTAAATTTTCAGACAGATAAGATAATATATTTTTCTAAATTTGGCCGTTAATATTGTTCGCCAATGTTGGGTATCGTATGAGACTGAGCCATCACACTCGGCTCTGTAACGCTTATTCACTTAAAATGTCATAACAAAATCTCTCAAATAAACGTCCTTCACAATTTTGTTGTGTTGTACGGGCCTTGATGCTTGGCTTCATTGCCTCTTTATTTGTCTGACCTGAATGGGTTAGAAGTGTGGGACTCGCCGAGAGAGGAGACCTCGCAATACCCACTAGAACCAATCGGAACCCATTTCATCCGTAAGTAAGACACTAGAGGTACATTCTTCCCTAGTCCCACAAATGAGTGCGACTGAGGATTCATGGAACAGGTGCGCAAACAAGCGCCACATAGTGACCCGTCCTTCGGCGGTGAGTGGGAGCATCTACTGCATTCTCCCTTTCTCGCTCGTGGGCCTCCTTTAACGAGATTACAGTCTCGTAAATGAAGGCCACTTCCGCCTAATATTTCTCACTTGAGAGCACCGCGTCTACAATGCTCTCGAGCGAAAGTTCCTCGTCAATCAGCCATTCTGATACATTGTGATGTGCTGAGTCGATAGCTGCACCACAAGCAAGACACATGGCCACAAACAAGAGCAAGCGAGTGACTCCTCTCGGCCAATTTGGTGGACGAACTTTCCAAAGCTACCTTGCCCGGTCAGAACCTGCACCAGTCTGTAGAAAAGCATCCCGTGCCCCTGGAAATCCATTGCTCCAGGTGCTGGCGGATCGCCTCCACAGTGACCACGCCCATTACTGGGGACCCGAGAGGCTCCTTCCATTTTTTGATCAGAGCCTGGACGGGTTGGACTCTGATTGGCCTCGTTTCCTGAGCATATACTCAGGTTCAGTCAGTGATTCTATATAAACTGTTTTTCCCGTATTTAAACGGGCTGATTCCCCGACTCAGTTAGCGGGTACATCTAGGCTAGCCCAGTTCTGGTGTCGTCTTCAGGAAGTGGCGATAGCATGAGCTGACGAGGCAGAGGCTCCCGAAGAGGTTCGCCACACTTTGTTTTTGGATGGCAATGCCATGGAGGTATATATACGAGAAGTTGTTATCTAGACCGAATACTCCAGCTGGCGGACAAACACTTCCATAGAGGACGTCTGGCTGTCACGATATTAGACGGAATTTCTGACGTATCTCGGCGCTACAATAATTAGACGTACGCATTTATTCAGCTGAGTTGGCAGCCACTGTGCAGTAGTACCAGGCAGGTTTCGAATACGTCACTCTAGAGTAGACGTAGGTTCCATAAATCTTCAGCTATTCTTTTACTGGAAGATATGAGGAAAATAGCGGTCATAGCAGCGATCAGGCCGACGCAGCCTAGCTGCCACCCTCCTCCGCTCGATGTTCAGTTGAAAGGCTCGTAATGGGCGTAGATGATGGCTGACGTCTTGCCGATGTTGAAAGTCATCGTTCAACTGTCCAGCCAGTTCGGCAGTAGATCCAGCAGACGTCGTGATAAAAAAATTCTTAATTTCCATATTTATCAACTAAAGTTCGTACTTTCGGCGCTTTGCTTCCGATTAAATAAATGCGTAATTTAGCGTACTGTAATATAATATTGCATGTTACTTCATGTTTCCTTTCAATAGTTGTAGCTATGTTTAACAAATATACAGAGTGACGATGATATGTGATAATTTTTTTTATGTCTACGTAAGCAAATGAACAGTGAACAGCCGATTTTATATCAGCACTATCAGCAGACGGAGATAAAACACCTAATAACAGTCTATTTCGTGGACGATAAGGTGCAAAATAAAGTCCCGGGGTCGACGGCCGGTTATCTCTGACCTTTCTCAGTGACCGATATCAGAATGACCTGCACAGTTTTGAATTGTCAGTGTGGCCATTAATCTAATAGGATCTGTTTTATTGCTTTAAGAAGTATTTTAACGGTTGTGTGTCATTTAAGGTAAGTAACGATACATTTAAGACAGGAGCACGTGAATCTGGTAACAAGTAATTAAACTAAATATAAAATTTCTTGCTTGATAACACGTCGTTGCTGGTGGGGTGTAAACTAGCCACGGCCGAAGCCTTCCACCAGTCCAGGCTTAGACAAATTAGAATTTCCTAAATCACTATGCCAGCAACGCTGCCAAATTTGTATCTCAAAATCTTTTTTTTATTGCATTTTAAGAAGATACCACAATCTCTTTAACATATTATATATAAGCAATGTAGTTTCCTAAAATCTTGTGTAAATTGATTGAAATATAACGGTAATTGTTACAAGAGGCAGTAAGTCGCTTGAGAGCTTTCAACGAGTACACTACCTAATCGCTTAGAGATATATTAAAACAATGTATGGTTGAATAAATCCTCTTTTATAGACCTACAAAATAGTCCTGAAAATTACATATCTATCTTTTAAGAATAACTCATTATAGTAATTTATTTCCAAAAAAAAAAATGGTCACATACAATGCGTTTACTTCAAAGCTATACAAACGGTTACAGTATTAATAATTATAAATATAATTACATTAGATAGATTCAAATCAAATCAAATCAAAATATCTTTATTCAAGTAGGCATATTACAGCACTTTTGAATCGTCAAATAATATATATTTTTTTCTTTTCCACACTCTAATTCTAATGTGCCATTCGTGCGGGAGGAGCCGCAAACTACAGTCACGTCAAAGAGTGCTCGTCAAAGAAAATCCAAAAGCGTGCAAATAAATAACAAACCCACCGTGATATATTTCTAAATCTATAATAACATTCAATATCAATAAGTGTATAATAAAATATGGCTGTAATATGCGCTCAATTTGTGTCTAATGAAGAATAAATTTTGAAATCAGACCGTTTTTGTAGTGACAAGTGACTGTGTTGTGTGCAGTGACTCACTGAAACATTAATCATTACATAGATCAACTTCTACAAAACAATAAGTATCTTCCGAAACTATACTTAAAATTTCAACTTATAGTCTCGGCAAGCGATAGCGCAGTACGTAGCCTTTCAGTTTCTACTACGTACTGAAGTGTGCGCGTTCGAAACCGCGTCCGAAATAAGCAATTGCGCGCGTGCATATTATTATTATTATTTTTTTTTTTTTTTTTTNCTTCTTTTATACCACAACGTTCTCTTATCACACTATTTCTCACTCTGTCACTCAGTTTTAATCCACTCATGCTTCTCAACGCTCTCATCTCTACCGCATTTATTTTACTTTTGTGATTCTTCTGCCATACCCAACTTTCACTACCATACATAAGTGTTGGCACCAACACTCCAGCATGCACTGCCAGTCTAGCCCTTTGAGACACCATCTGGCTATTCATAAAAGCATGCAGAGCACCATTTACCATATTCCCTGCATTCACTCTCCTTTCGATATCACTTTCACATGTTCCATCTTTTGTAAATTTAGATCCCAAGTATACAAATTCTTTAACCTCTTCCACTTGTTCCCCATCTATCAAAATATTGCCACTCATCATAGATTCATCTCGTTCAAAAAGCATAACTTTCGTTTTGCTTACATTCACTTTCATTCCTTTCCCTTTCAAAGGTTCATTCATAATATTTATGAATAATCAAATATAGCAAATAATTAGCAATCCACGAATAATGATCGCTAACAATAAGAGCAAATGCTAAATTTACATTCACATTGCAAATACATTTATCAGTATCATCTATATAACGTTATTTACAATCATTATAAAAAGTAGGTTAGAAGGAATCTATTTTACGATTTTATGACACTAAATTAATAATTACATAGTTCTTTATGTCGTGACAGGTTCAAACGTGTTAAATTCGTAAGATATCAACTATTTGTAGATAGTTAGGACTGTTTTTTACTTTGTTAAAACAAATAACATTTATGCTTATCATTTAACATCAATTATCCCTTCTTGTAAAACTCCCTACTCGAAATATTATAATTCCACCAATCACAGTCGACTTCAAACGGAAGTTGTCAATAAACTTGACAGTTTTTCAAGAATAGTATTAAACCAGAAACTAATATAATTAGAAAGACCTCAGTGAATCTTTCTCTTTAACTGTATTACTTTCGAATCGAATCCGTACAGATGACGCATCAAGATGCGATTCTACGACAACCACGACACATAGGCATGCTATACCAAAGTGTTGCAACATTGTGCGACATATTATCACAATTGTTTGTATATGTTTTGATGGAAATCATTTCGAAAACAATAGTAATGACCTCTCACTTTATCTGTATTGCGAAGTTCATGAGATTTGATAATAAATATCGGTGATATTGCGGTCGGCGATAAAAGGGCGACGACTTCGAGCTACATATTATATTGTGATAGGCTATTTGAAAAATAATGTCAAACCGGGGATTAATTGACAGGGCATTGGCTTTTTAAGACTAAAAACTATATATTTTACTTATTCATTAATAGGTTAGTGCGTTCGTTTATTCATTATCATGTAATAACGAGTAACTTAGGTTTATATTAGAGAAAAAGGCATCCGGAATTACGCAAGAAACCTATATAAACGAAATTGACGTGCTTGATGGTTCCTTCCAAACCATCGCTGAGCTGTTCTTTTAAAAGCTGCATATCTTTGGAGTATTTATAAACTAGCAACAGTTTAGTGGATCTATGCTCTAAAACCCTTTATGCTATGGTCGAGGAGGCATGTGCCCATCAGTGGGACGTTATAACTTTTTTTTTAATTTAAATTATGCACTAAATTGGGGTTGGTGAAGGTATAGAGAGTGCACCTGTGTATCAAACTGCAATGGAACAGCATGGTGGGTTAACTCTCTCTCATATAAATGAGAAGGCCTGTGCTCAGCACAGGAAAAAAGAAAGCAAATCTACGCATCTATTTAACACTATATTAACATACATAGCATCACGCCTCATTCTCATAGCCGTAGGCAGAAATCAGGTCCTTTCACTTGTCACGATCCTGGCGTATCTTCTTCGCTTCTTTCATTCTTGACTCATAAATCCATTTTGTCAGTCTCCTTTCATTCACTCTCTCTAAATGTCCAAACCATCTAAGCATACCTTCCTCAATTTTAGTCACTACGTCTTCTTTAATACCGTTTACGTTTACGTTTACGTTTCTTACTCTGTCACTCAGTTTTAATCCGCTCATACGCTCTCATCTCTACCGCAATTATTTTACTTTTATGCTTCTTCTGCTATATCCAACTTTTATAACAACAATCTGGCCGTTTGAGACGCCATTTGGTTATTGATAAAGGCGTGCAGAGCACCATTTACCAATTTTCCTGCATTCAATCTCTTTTCAATATCACTTTCTCATAAATCTTTTGTAAATTTAGATCCCAAGAATAGAAGTTCTTTCACCTCTTCTACTTGTTGTTCAATTGACACACGATTGAGTTTGTTGTGTTCTTCTCAGAACAGGATACGAAGGAACCCTCGTAACTTTTAATTCTATGTCATTCTCTAATATCATCTGCACTCGTAAATCGGTTCTGATATGAAAACGATATTTGACGATATAAAAGTGATGTAAAATCACTGCGACGATCTGGTGAAATATCTCGTGTATATTTAAAATTTAATTACAAAAATATACGAAAACAAGCTCGTTTGGCCGTGAATCACAGAACAATTAGCCCAGATACGCCGATCGCTCCATGAAATTATAAATTATGTAGGAAGTACAATGTGTGATTCAACATCGCGTGTGCACTACTGCACAATGCCGCCACTGTGACGGTGGACCTGAGCAATAACGATAACTTTATTTATTTGGGCATAAAAAGAAAGATACATAATTAAAATACCTTGGACCGCTAAACTAGGTAAGCCCGTGACTTAAGGGTCATTGTCTTTCCAATTTTACATTAAATGACTAGTATCATTTAATGTAAAATTACTACCTACAGAGTATCTAATTTGAAACTAATAAATAATATAAAATGTAAGTACTTTTAGTGCTTATGGCACATATAAATTATGTGCTTAATTAGATATTTTTTGTTGTTATATATCGATGGTCAGCTTACATTTTAGACATTAACGTTTTTGTAATTTTGATGATTATACCACGCCTTTATATTTTTATAAATCCTTTTCATTTTTTTGGTGATGTAGTGTATCTATAGTCAATGATTGTTTTTATTTAACTTTTAAAAGAGTAACTATAGTAAGTTTATATATATTGTAAGGCGTCTTTGTTAAAGTTAGGTTTTGGTTATTATAGTTGAATTTGTAATGTGTGCATTGCGACTTTACGAATGAAAGAAGGTTTTAATATACTAATTAGAGAAATTTATTTCTTTTAACCTTAATCTAAAGATTAGTGTTCTTCTGGCTTTATTCGACTGTCACGACAATCCGCAACCCCCGTTCTTATTTTCTTTTTCTCCCTAAGAAGTGGAACGGGAGTGAAATACTTGTGGACCCGGCAATTTTACCGTAGTGTTTTTTTTTCTTTCAACTCACAACTTTTCATTCTGTTTTTAATAGTTATATAATTATGTCTTTTGTCCTGTACCATTTTTTCTGTATCTCTATTTTTTTTCATAAATATTATTAACTTATCCAATAAATAGAATAAAATAAAAAAATACCAACTGAACCCCCGCGGGACGCCATTCATCCGTTATTGAGTCTTTCCGATCACAAATGCGGAAAGACGTGTGCAAACATGCGGTGCTCTGGCCTCTACCTTGCCTCTGTAATTTCCTCCTCTCGTTCGTAGACCTGGATGTCATCGCTGTCAAACAGAATAAGACGACGCCCAAGACTACACACGCTTCGAGAGTACCCTGCATGGTTCGCCTAACGATGCGTCTTGATCAATAAAATAGGGCGAGATCTCTCGGCACATACAGTATTGGTAACAATGCTCTAAGGACCTTATGCGTATAGGGTTGTAGTCTTCTACTGTGAAAATGTTCTTCACAAAAAGGAGACTGCAGTAAGAACCCGTGAGAGGGCTGATCGCACTCCCGACTGTGAAGTCGTGAGCTGTCAGAGTGGGGACGCTAATTGCTCCAAGATAACCGTTAGATTTTGTTAAAGGTTGACACTGGTATGCATCCCAGCAGGTAAATTATATATCGAGAGGGATTTACACACATAACTCGCTATCTTTTTGAACATTTTCCACCCGTCAAGAAAAAAAAGGCCTCCATCAGTGAAATGAGCGTTTAAAAAGAGAAAGCCAACATCTTTCACTGGACAGCATCACACCTGTTAGTTTTGTCACCAGGCTGTAGGTCATACTTACATAAGTTGTGACTCAATGTAACACCCTCGCAGAAGGAAGGAACATTCATTGACTGTGGTTTATCATAGTTGTACCCAAGTTCACACTCTACGTAGTCTAATACATGTAGCCTTGTACTTTATCTAAATGTGAGTCAGTATGCTCGTGCAGATCTGGTTAATTCTATGCCCTTCGTATAGCGTGATGTTAGCTAAATATTATTTAATTGCAGCCAAATAGGGCGTTATAAACAGGGCCAGGTTAAATTATAACGATTGTTTATCAGGTTTATAAGTCCCTCAGCACACCTGATATGTAATAACAATATAAAACCCTCGAAAATGATTTACCAGGTAGCGCGTACGTATTTTTTACAAAATACCGCAACTACTTTTGTATTATAATATGTGTAAGTTAAAGGAATCTGTCATGAAACTCTTACATTTATTAATTATGATGTTATTATTATCAGTTGTATACATTTTTTAAGAAGTATTGCTTCGATTCAATCTACGTTACGTGATACAACATCTTTACTTCAACGATGATTTCCGCAGAACTGCCCTTCGAAGTGAAACTTCTCATTACAAACGAACTTTTCAGACATCTTTTTTTACCGCGAACTTTATATATTTGACATTACAAATAGATAATTAAATTTTTGCATATAGAATAGACAGAAGCGTTGCTTCTTTCTAGTGTATGTTGTATAAGTCTTTATTACAAACGCTACCCAATTTATACTATGTGATATATATTTAGAATAAGCTTGCAGTGAAAAACATTTACTATTATAAAAACTGTTATAACGAGTGAAGCTTAAAAGATAGACTTATACTATCTTGGACTTTTTTATACATAATTTTAAGGTAAACAATTCTGTGATACATAGTTATTGCGTAACTTTGACCGTTTACGCAGCGCACGCAACGGAAGCTCTCAAAAAGGATACCCCCGTTTTATTGAACATAAGTGTTAAATACTCTGCTCCTATTGGTGATAACGTGATATTAAATATCCTGTAACGTTCTTCAGTAAATGGAATATCCAAAACAAAATGATATTTTCGAATAGATCCAGTAGTTCCTGAGATTAACGCATTAAATCAAACAAACTCTGTATAACAGATTATAGCGCGTATAAGCCCTTATAAATGGCGTGTATATAATTATACGTGAATCGTTTGAAGTGAACTTGAAGGTTTTCAGGATTTCAATTTCATGTAGAAACGTACATATATGCATTTTCGTTATAAAGGGTCAGGGTAATAAACTTGACCTAGATTTTAATGTAATTATTGCCTATTGTTTTGATGTCAGATCCATTATACAGTAATAATTTTACATGTTTACCTAGAAGTACATATTTAACAAGAAAACATGACGGCTTAGTGGAAGACACGTGGATTCTCGTTCAGAGAAGTCATAAGTAATCTCACCTGATAGTGATTGATGATACAGTCTAAGATATAGCTCTTATAATTTCCAGCCAGACAGATTAGAAAATGTAATATCAAGAAATTTGTCTTTGCCTTGCCAATTAAACATTACCATTTACCATTTAAACAGTAAATAGCTAATATTTTATAACACAGTGTAAATATACACTCCTTTCGTTGTATTAAAGATAATATAACTAGATTCAATACAACGAGTCTACACAATACCCTACGACTTACAACAAAATATACCTTAATTTTACAATTACATTTACGTAAATACGTTTTTATAACGAATTTTTAATAGAAATATTGATAGATGGTGTTAATGTATCTTTCGTTACATTAAAGATAGAACCCTCCCTCAATAGAACGTTCAATAGAACGATTTCATCAAACTGGACTAGGACTGACCTAAAACAAAATATACCTTTAGCCTACTAATAAATTCACGAAAAATTATTTATAGTATTGAATTTGTAATGGGAATATTGATAGGGTGTGTTTGAATCTCTATTTAACAATGTTTTTCAATCATAACCTTACTTAATGTACCTTTCGTTATATTTAAGATTATATAACGAGCCTCGATACAGCGAATTCTTCAAAATAGGACAGCCCTCAAATGGAAATATTAATAGAAAATCTCTATTCAACAATGTTTTTCTATTGTAACCTTTACATAACGTGTGTTTCGTTATATTGAAGTTAATATAACGAGCCTCGATACAGCGCATTCTGCAAAGTAGGACAGACCTCAAATGGAAATATAAATAGAAAATGCTTTGGGTCTCAATACAGCAATGTTTTTCAATCATAACCTTTACGTAACGTATCTTTCGTTATATTTAAGATAATATAACGAGCCTCGATTAAGCGAATCCTTCAAAATAGGACAGACCTCAAATGGAAATATAAATAGAAAATGTTATGGATTTCTATATAACAATGTTTTTCAATTGTGCCTTTGCATAACGTGTGTTTCGTTATATTGAAGTTAATATAACGAGCTTCAATACAGCTCAATACTCGAGTGGTGAGGAATGAGCTGTGGTCAACGTTATCTACGTATGGGGTGAGCGGTTGTCTGATCCAAGCATTGAAGTCTCTCTATGAGGGTTCTAGTGCCTGTGTCAGAATAAACGGAGCGTACACGGAGTGGTTTCCTGTCGAAAGAGGTGTTCGACAGGGATGTGTTGCGTCACCATGGCTGTTCAACCTTTTCATGGATAAATGTTTGACAGATTTAAAAGAAAGTATGTATGGGTTAAGAATGAATGAATTACTCATCAAATGTTTACTCTACGCTGATGATCAAGTAATACTTGCGTCATCCGCTAACGAGCTTCAGGAGATGCTAAATATTATGAATGAAGCTTTGAAAGGGAAAGGAATGAAAGTGAATGTAAACAAAACGAAAGTTATGCTTTTTGAACGAGATGAATCTATGATGAATGGCAATATTTTGATAGATGGGGAACAAGTGGAAGAGGTGAAAGAATTTGTATACTTGGGATCTAAATTTACAAAAGATGGAACATGTGAAAGTGATATCGAAAGGAGAGTGAATGCAGGGAATATGGTAAATGGTGCTCTGCATGCTTTTATGAATAGCCAGATGGTGTCTCAAAGGGCTAGACTGGCAGTGCATGCTGGAGTGTTGGTGCCAACACTTATGTATGGTAGTGAAAGTTGGGTATGGCAGAAGAATCACAAAAGTAAAATAAATGCGGTAGAGATGAGAGCGTTGAGAAGCATGAGTGGATTAAAACTGAGTGACAGAGTAAGAAATAGTGTGATAAGAGAACGTTGTGGTATAAAAGAAGACGTAGTGACTAAAATTGAGAAAGGTATGCTTAGATGGTTTGGGCATGTAGAGAGAATGAATGAAAGGAGACTGACAAAAAGGATTTATGAGTCAAGAGTGAATGCGAAAGTTGGAAGGGGAAGACCGAGGCGAACGTTCCTGGACCAAATCCAGGACATTTTAAATAACGGCCAGGTCAAGAGTACTCTAAACCGACGAACTTGTATGAAAGGTTTAATGAGATTGAAAGAAGCGAAGGAGATATGCAACGATCGTAGCAAATGGAAGGATGTTGTCTCTGCCTACCCCTATGGGAATGAGGCGTGATGCTATGTAATACAGCGCATTCTGCAAAGTAGGACAGACCTCAAATGGAAATATAAATAGAAAATGCTTTGGGTCTCTATTCAACAATGTTGTTCAATTGTAACCTTTACATAACGTGTGTTTCGTTATGTTTAAGTTAATATAACGAGGCTTTTTACAGCGAATTATTCAAAATAGGACTGATATCAAATGCAAATATTGATAGAAAATGTTATGGATCTCTATTTTGTTATGGACAATGTTTTTCAGTCATAACCTTTACATAAAGTTCCGTTATAACATTCAATAATTCTTGTTAATTCCTCAATTTAACACGTCTCAATAGGTTCAGACATGTTCAATTCGTTAGATAATCATTGTTGTTTGAGGTAAAGTAATATTTAATCTGTTAAATCCAACCTAATCTCTATTTAAGAAAACCTGATTATAACTGTTAGACTCTAGAGATTTGGATCTTGGGAGTTATTAAGTAATGTAGTGGCAACACTTAAAAATAGTAAAAAACATGCAATATTCCGAAATGTTATGCAATGCGAGGTAACATTAACGAACGGACAATTTTGTATTGATAGTCTTTCGAAATGTGTCTCGTGAAGTGGTTGTTTTATGAGAAGTAATGCTAAATTGTGTAAATTCAAATATTGCAGTATTAGTATAGTGTTGATTATTTAAACAGTGAAGAGTATAAAAGTTGTTAGTTATTGTGAGTTTGTCTGTTTTCTAATATATCATTGGCATGGTATAAGGAACATTTTCTTAGTCCCTTCTGTTTTGTTACATCACGGTTACACTGTATTCAGTAACACAATTGACGACCTCGATGGCGCAATATTTAAAGTACTTAACTTGTACAGGCCTTGGGTTGTATTTCCGGAAGGGTAAATTTAGAAACTTGCAAAAACTTGTGGTTAAGTTTCCCTGTTAGCATGCTGCCAAGCAAACAATTGCGTACTGGTATGATTTTGTGCAGTATCCAAAGAGGTAGGTAGGTAGTTAAGTAATCTGTCGCAAATAAAACTTCTATAAAAAAGTGTATTTTAACTACAAGACTGAAGTAAAACGTACCTCTGTCTCTTTCTATCTTCACTAATTTATATCTCCCTCTCAACTAACATTTGCCTCACCTGATCACACTTTTTGTAACGCCCTCGTCATGCTTTCAGCAGCTCATTCCCCAGATCATTTTGTACTTCAAAAATGGCGATCCCGTGCGATGATACGTAAAAAGGAAGAGGTAAATCACCACTTATCCGGTTAGTACGCTTATATAGGTGTCCTTGGTAGTCATTTTTCTGTAGATGTAAATATTTATCGCGAAGAAAGTGGTAGAAAGTTGTTTTTCACACTTAAAAAGCCGATTACAGTATTGATAACAGTGGATAAACGTTATCAGCGTGACGTCACGACCTTGGTTCGTCAGGAAATAGGTGATTGACATCTCCGGAAAGGCAACGTGATTTGGTGTTTACAGAAATACTTCACGCTCATATGTTTTTGACGTCAAAGTTATTCATAGATTTCATAAAGATTCACCGGACGCAGGTGCAATGAAATTTGGTTTACGAATTTGTTAAATTTTGCAGTCGAGGAAGCGAAAATAATGACTGGTCACTGTGCAACAAAACATCTATCTCGCTTGCCTTCAGTGTGATGCTGCTATTGAAACACCACACCACTCTTCCGCAGATTGTATAACCTGGAGATGTCAGCATCATGTCCTAGTGTCTCTGGTCCTCGCGGATTTCACGTAAATGCTATGCTTTCCAACGACATATTCTGAGCAAGTGTGGCCCTAAACGAGGCCTACGAGCAAGTAAGAGACAACACAGTTCTGCTCACTCTCACTACCGAAGGAGGCTCTTTATTTGGTTAGGAAACACTTTTAAGCAGAAACCCCAACCTCTGGGTCTGGCGTGTGAGACTGGGCGAAGGAGGAGACCTCGTAATATCAACTAAACCCCAGCGGAAACCTCTTCATTCACGAGTGAGGTGTTCAACTTTTGGATTTGTTTCTGGTTTCTCGGATCAGGCTTCCTTCGTTAATAAAGGAGGCGGTTTATATTTGCGCACGTCCTCCAACCTTCTTGATCTATTAATTGGATTCATCCGGGACATCTGAGGAGAAAATGCGAGCAATCTTTAGATATATCCTTAACAGATAGATGATGCGGTTTGACAGTTTTTTTGGCACAGTAGTTCCAGTACTCGCTTTGCCAGCAGAGGTCGTGATTTCTATCTCTAGGTAGAGCAAATTTACGAAATAACATTTTACTTGACTGTTCGATTTCGGCCGATGCTATTTACCACGCTACCAGAAACGGCGAACCGCCAAGAAAGAGATTTGTGTTTCGGTATGATGCTGTATATAAACCATAAGAGGCAAATTGCCTCTTACCAGATAAACGCGCTTCCATCCTAGCCTATTTCATCACTTACCATCAGGTCTTACAAATCAAGTTAAAATATCTTTATTTAAGTAAGTCTATTACAGCACCTTTGAATTGTCAAATATAATTTTTTTCCACACACAAATTTTAATGTACGTCTGATGATGGTATTAAAGAACGACTTAAAATCTAAAGTTACGAGGGTTCCTTCGCGCGAAAGTTGGAAGAGAAAGACCAAGGCGAACGTTTCTGGACCTAATCCAAGACATTTTAAATAACGGCCAGGTCAAGAGTACTCTAAACCGACGAACTTGTATGCAAGGTTTAATGAGAATGAAAGAAGCGAAGGAGATATGCAAGGACCCCTATGGGAATGAGGCGTGATGCTATGTATGTATGTATGTGAACTGTTATTATGTTAACTGCCTTGAATTTGTTTCTTAGCGACACTCTTAGACCCATATTGTAGATTGCACGAACAGCCCTTTTCTGCAGTACAAATATTGCATCTATATCAGAAGCATTACCCCAAAGTAAAATACCGTATGACATAATCAGTTCAACATTTGCCAGACGACCAATTTTTTTTACTACACGTAATAGACTACCACTAAAATGGCACTCTCTATAAGATCTAGTTCGTCGTCTATTAATCTTAAACAATAGCAAAGTATAATCAGCAAACAAAACAATCTCATGATCATTCTTAACGAAGCAAGGAAGGTCATTAATATAAATGAGGAACAGAAGTGGTCCCAATATGGAACCCTGTGGGACTCCCAGTTTCTCTGATCATAGAGCTAAATTGTCAGAAATAAAAAAAGGGGTACGCCGGATTTTATTGGGTATTACGAGGTCTTCTCCCTCATTGACTCCCACACTTCTGATTCTACAGTCAGGGCGTACAAGAAAACAAATATCTATGGCAGGGCGTGAGACCGATGCTTGTCGCAGCGTCACCATGTCGCCTCTCTTTGCACTGGATTCGGCGATTCACCATCTCTCTTACTGATAATATACGTAACCAGTATCTTATAGATACGTTTTTTAAATGACATAATAACATAATAAAAGGTAATTCTCCTTTTATGGTTACTACATAGCATCACACATTTTTTGCTCTGTAGGACGGTCTAGTCATGAAGTAAACCCTACATGAAATCGAATTCAGGACCTATGCTTACGAAGCTAGTACTTGCACCTGTGAGATCTTCAAAAATCACAAAACTTTTGTTACAATAAGATTATGTTAAGGTTAGATTAGAATACGATTCGTTTTAATAAGGCGGTTGTTAATTAGTATCAAACAATGATGTTTTAAACAGACCAACCTGTTTAAACCAGTTGAGTCATGTATAGCTATGAAAATTTGGATTAAATTGTCGAATTAAGTTCGAATAATTGGTGGAATATGTTATGTAAAAGTTATTATGGTAGTGAAAGTTGGGTATGGCAGAAGAATCACAAAAGTAATATAAATGCGGTAGAGATGAGAGCGTTGAGAAGCATGAGTGGATTAAAACTGAGTGACAGAGTAAGAAATGGTGTGATAAGAGAACGTTGTGGTATAAAAGAAGACGTAGTGACTAAAATTGAGAAAGGTACGGTTAGATGGTTTGGGCATGAAGAGAGAATGAATGAAAGGAGACTGACAAAAAGGATTTATGAGTCAAGAGTGAATGCGAAAGTTGGAAGGGGAAGACCAAGGCGAACGTTCCTGGACCAAATCCAGGACATTTTAAATAACGGCCGGGTCAAGAGTACTTTAAACCGATGAAAGGTTTAATGAGATTGAAAGAAGCGAAGGAGATATGCAAGGATCGTGGCCAGTGGAAGGATGTGGTCTCTGCCTACCCCGAAGGGAATGAGGCGTGATGCTATGTATGTATGTATGCATTACCCTTTATAAGCAGTCCTAGAGGATTTTCAATAATTCATTACATAAAGGTTAGACTATATCAACATTTTAGAATAAAATTCAGAACAATACGTGGTTTTATCTAACCTCGGTGTTAGTGAAATACGACATGCGATATATGGACAAAAAATAAGAGGAGATAGAAAAGTTTCAGGTCCAATTTGATTTGATTTGTCTCGCATCTTCATATCTACATCTTTCTGCGAATGTTATTAACCTAAAGTGTATGCACCGTAATAACGTAATGTGAAATGTTGCCAAAATATTCCGAGTTGAGAAATGTGATTTATGAGACTGACTTTAAAAAAAATATATTTTCTGCTGCTTCGTCAATTGTCAGCTCGTAAATAAAAAGCTTCGCCGTGCACGTGTAAATGACTACAATTTGCAATAAGACCGTTTCATGACGTCATTTCTCAGTTATTACGTCATAATTCCTGTATTTCAAGTCAGAACTAAAGTTAGCTAGACGGTTTCAGAAACTTATCTAAATCCTTATTAGTTTAATCAATGATAACGAGTCCACTAATGGTTCAAGAAGTTGATTCCTCAGAGAAGCAACCAGTAAGAAACTCAGTAGTTACCCCTTTATTATACAGTTTTATTTAACCGGAATCCAGTCCAAATATGTGTTATACAAATAATCAGGCAACAGCGATATTAAGGAACAGTTCTTTGGTGCTTTAAACCAAAAATAACCCATAGCAAATTCATTAAAAACTCGACATAAAAGTATATAAAGAAATATTTTGCTCAAAGACATTAAGTAGCAGCCCATTAACGTCCCACTGCTGGGCACAGGCCTCCTCACTCAGAGGAGCGAGGGTTTTTAGAGCAGGCATTGTACACAAGTGCACTCTCTATTCCTTCACTCTCATAGTCCGATCTGACGGGAATCCAACACGACCGGAGAGAGATCAGGCGCAGGACCGACGGCTTAACGTGCTCTCCGGGGCACGGGGGTGGATCACACCACCAACTTCCCAACTTCGGCCAAATATTGAGAAAATCTTAATAGAAAACTCAATATTGATTTTTGAATTGGAAAGACGTTAAAATTCTTCAATTACCGCAAAACAATATATTACGTTTAATTCTAAGCTTTTGAGGTCTTATCCCAGACAAACCATTAAGGATTATATAATCCTTCAAATTATAGTAAGATTTTTCTTTATAAAATGATTAAAAATGATGGTATTCTTATTGTATTATCATAATTACCATATAACCTCTTCTCAGTAGTCCTTCAAATCGTAAGATGATATTTCAATTAGCTTTCTTGCTATAAATTTATTATCAAATCTTCTCTCAAGCTCACGTTGTAATTTAATGTATTTGTAAGTTTGTTTTGAAGGCGGTTCCTTTTTTGTTAAAATTATTTATTTATTTTTAGTGAATCTGAAGTAAACTAACAAATTTGTCTCAATATATGTACACCTAAAACGCGTTTCTCATATAAGATAACATCGTTTAAATGAAACAACTTTACAAAGTTAAATTTACATTAATATCTCCACACCCGGGATCGAACCCGAAACCCTTATACCACCGCTTCACATAAAAGTCACCTTTCAAATATTGCAATGCAGCAACAAACGTAAGGTCATTGGCATTTGATTACAGACAGTTATAGATTTTTCCAAAAATCACACTCTTACTGTAAGCCGTTGAGGAGTTACATTGATCTTCATATTTAACTAGGACTAGCACTTGACCATACCGAAGTTACGGTAGGCAATTCAAATATCTGGATAGCTTATAGAAGATTCTGCCGAGTATCGTTGATTTGCTCATAAGAATTGAAGAGTTCCTTCACTTTGTCATGGATTCCATCATCAGAACCTTACCAAACTATCACAAAACTACCCTTGAAGTATATCCTTTCTAATAAAAAAAGAATCATCGAAATCGGTTGGCGTGATCTTGATTTATTCGTCCATTTGTCGCGCACATGCTTACGCAAATTTAAGACTTATCCAGTTTTGTCATGGATGCCATCATCAGAATTGGTTTTTAAAAAATGGAACCCTATGACGAGCACCATCTTTCATTTAAAAAATAATCATCAAGATCGGTCCACCCAGTCGGGACATATGAGGTAACAAACATAAAAAAAAGAAAATACAGAGGAATTGATAACCTCCTCCTTTTTTTGAAGTCGATTAAAAAGAAGTTGGTAATCCTATTTCTTCATTATCATAACAATTCATTTGCGCACAAGATTTATCGTCTCAGTATCCTTCTTCTTCATTCCCACCCTTCACACTTCTATATTAATTTCTATCTACGATTCTATACACGTTGCCAAGAACATATCTAGATGGCTTTTAAGCTTTCCTTAATAAGACAAAAGATCATCATAGGAGATGGTGATCACGACCCTCAGACATGAGGGAACGCCTCAAGGACGAAAATTTTTTCTATTAGCTCTGTTCCAATAAATTTATTATAAAATCATCTCACAATTGCTGCAGTTATTAAAAAAATGATGACATTTCAGTTGATGATATCCTACATACCCGATTTATCTAAAACGGTTAATGCTGATAAAACATTTGTTGAAGAAACCCGGTATTAATAACCGTGACGACATCCTATCTTATCACAGCGACAGATTGTCTGCCATATATGATTAGCAAGTAGAGTGTCCCCTGATAACAACACGTACACAGTCGCTTCTACAAATACATCCACCTCATCATCATGTTTTGCATCATCTATGTATTCCTATTGCTATTCATTTATTAATTATATAAGTAGGTCTATGAAAATATTGACACTTTAAAAAAAAGGGAATACACATTAAATTCCAGTGAGCTAGATAAATTTAACAATTTATTGAATGGTAACTGTTAAGTTTTCGATAACAAACTGACAGGAGACGTTCTACAGATGTCAATAATAAAGATGTTAAGGAATCGCGATATAATTTGAAAGATTATTGAGACGATAAAGATGATATAAAAATATTTTGTAATGATGATGAGAAAAGAAAGGGACACGTAGTTGTCTAACACCATCACTAAGCATACATTGGGAATAATATATTAGTGGATTCAAAAGCATACTTGAACAAAGTATTTTAAGAACTTAATGGAGAATATCAAAGATTTGAACACGAAACTGCTACGAAATTTCCATTTCTTACCATCAATTCCTTGAAGATAACTAAGAGAGTATAATTTAATCTAAAACGAAGCCTTATCATTAAATACAAGATTACCATCGGCATACATGATCTCCTTTTACGGAGCCCCTTATAAAACCTCCGACAAGAACCGAGCAAATTAATTTGGCCTCTGTTTAGAATTCATTTTGTCCAAACAAACCCTTGTAGAAGTTGTTTTAATGCGTGCCAACTGAATTAATCAGGCCTACCCGATAAAGACTTCATTGTCGACATTGGGACGTGTTTCAGCCCAATACGGACTAAAGGTGGCGTTTTATGACATACAGAAGATAATAACTGAAAATACATCCACTAAATAGACGGAGAGTTTTTCAAAAATAAAAGGCATCATGTTTTAATAGCTGTTGATTAAAAAAAGAACATTATTTAATTTGACAAATGGGGTGAAAATGTCTCAAAAATATAAATACTTAGGGGCCATGGAAATGTACGAAAATGTGAGTTCTCTATTGAGATTTTTGGAGAAGTTGGGAAGTTGGCGGCGTGATCCACCCCCATGCCTCAGAGAGCACGTTAAGCAGTCGGTCCTGCGCCTGATCTCTCTCCGTCTCTCTGGACTGCCGTCACATCGGACTATGAGAGTCAGGAAATAGAGAGTACACTTGTGTACTATGCCTGCCAATCCGCAGTGGAGCAGCGTGGTGGGTCTATGCTCTAAAAAGCAGAGAAGACAATTGATAGAGTAAACATTTGCATAAGCATATGTAATTAGAAGTTTAAAATCAAATACATGTAATAATATGCTCTCAACCTTATCCGAAGGCCAGTCTCATTCAGATATCGGATATTCCCTCAGGAGATAGTGCTGCAGTGTATGAGCGATCAGAATACTCACTTTTTTTTATTACATAAACAAGTTCTTAAATTAAAAACAATATTTAATCTAAATTGACCCGACCCAGGACTATATAAGCCATAAACAAACAAAATGGCCGATGGAGCACTTAAAAAACATAATCAATTGTCTCTGACACCATTTTTTAGGCTACAATAGATACAGAAGTCTATATATGATAAGATAAAACAATGAACTTGGACTTATTTTTACATAAGTTCAATAGAATTACTTTGCAGCAATACCAATATAGCTATCTCTTTCAAATTAGTGCTAGATGTGGTAGGTGCGAAAGAGATCAATACATGTTTCTATCGAAATATGTTAACTTCAAAGTGCTCACGATTTTACGAAGCTTGTGTTTTATTCGAGGCATCATAAAACCGTACTTTAAACCTGCAACATGAGTGTATATGTCGATTGTGTAATGCTAAAATGATGGTTATCAATTACATGCGATGAATATCAGAACCTAAGTTTATATTGTGAAATGCAATCACAGATCGGTATCAAGTTATTGTTAATGTCCCTTTATTGTATCGCTGATGTTTTTTGCTTTATCAACTTTCAAATCAGAGGAAATACCTTTCGGTTAAGTTTTAATTTATCACTCGCTGGTGACTCCGACTTCGACCAGGAAAACTTTGTTTTTACCTCGCTGAGGTACTTATGTACCTATGAAATTGTATATTGTTAAGTGGCAATGGGCGGGCACATAGTCCGACGGACTGATGGACGTTGGGGCCCGAAGGTGCTGGAATGGCGACCCCGCACACGGTGGACTGACGATATAAAGAGGGTCGCCGGCAGCTGGAGTCAGGCAGCGCAAGATCGGGCCTTGTGCACGTCATTACGTGACACCTATGTCCAGCAGTGGACGTCCATCGGTTGAAGCGACGACGACGACGACTGTTGTTAACACAGATGGTAAATGTATACTTAAAAATTACAATTTTGGTCTATCGACGCACCCAATATTAAATAGTCATGTTTAGGATGCTAGTTTTGTAAGACCAACGTTTCAAAGATAAGTAAGTAAGTAAAAGTAAGTAGCAGCCCATTAACGTCCCACTGCTTGGCACAGGCCTCCTCACTCCGAGGAGCGAGGGTTCTTAGAGCATAAACCCACCAGGCTGCTCCACTGCGGATTGGCAGTCTTAGTACACAAGTGCACTCTCATAGTCCGATGCGACGGGAATCCGACACGACCGGAGATAGATGTGGCGCAGGACCGACGGCTTAACGTGCTCTCCGAGGCACGGGGGTGGATCACACCGCCAACTTCCCAACTTCGGGCAAATATTGAAAAAATCTTAATAGAAAACTCAATATCGATTTCGAATTCGCCCGACCTGGGACTCGAACCCAGGACCTCATGTCTGTAGTTGAACATGGTAAGCACTAGACCAATGAGGCAGTTTCAAAGATAAATCATTCATTACTGTACCTTGTGCTTTTGCGGATAATCAGTGTTTAAAATTTGGGAGTAAAATATGGTATTGTCACGATGTAGTCCCATTAAGTACGTGCATTTAGATCTGCAACGTCACAGCCAGAAGACAGAGCGAGTACAGCATAACGAACACCTCATTAGTATGCAGCTAAGGGAACCGCTGTTATTGGTCGTGATAAAAGAAAACGGGTCTCAAACTGTACGACATTGTATATTTGTTGATTGAAATTAAGTGGCAGACCAAACAAAACAAAATGTATTGATAACTAATTTGAAAACACTTGTTTTGAAGATTCCAAAATTGTAAAAATTGCTATCACCTTAAACATAATGAGACAAATCTGTAAAATTGTGTCTAATCTATCATAGTCTAAAGTTTTCTGGCGGGCGATCCCCTTGGGGGTTGATGGTGGAAGTTCTCGCAGCTTCTTACCAGTGCAGAGTAGCTGCGAGGGCCAGAGGGGAACACCTGATGCCGACGAGGTTAGGAGGGTCAAAGTTATTGCTGACAGAGCCTTGATCCGAGCAAGGAAGGAGGACCTCAAAGCTCCAACAGCGGATGAGGCTATAATAGCGGCACTTCGCCTTCACTTGGAGCAATGGCTGGGTACGACACGAAGTGCTATCCTATCGTTTGGTGCAGGTGCTTACCGGTCATGGTTGCATTGGAAAATACCTGCACCAAATCGTTGGCTGGGAGCCGCCGGCTACATGCCAGGAGTGTGGTGTTTCTGTGGACACAGCCCACAACACGGTGGCTAAAAATCCTGCTTGGGGATCTGAGCATCATCTTCTAACGTAGCAGATCGGTGCAGACCTCTCGATGTAAGTAGTAAGTAGTAAGTAGCAGCCCATTAACGTCCCACTGCTGGACACAGGACTCCTCACTCTGAGGCGCGAGGGTTTTTAGAGCATAGACCCACCACGCTGCTCCACTGCGGATTGGTAGGCACAGAACACAAGTGCACTCTCATAGTCCGATGTGACGGGAATCTGACACGACCGGAGAGAGATCAGGCGCAGGACCGACGGCTTAACGTGCTCTCCGAGGCACGGGGGTGTATCACACCGCCAACTTCGGGTAAATATTGAGAAAATCCTAATGGAAAACTCAATATTGATTTTTGAATTGGCCCGACCCGGGGCTCGAACCCAGGACCTCTTGTCTGTAGTCGAACATGCTAACCACTAGACCAATGAGGCAGGCAGAGACCTCTCGATGGCAAGTATTATATTGCTTGTCAACGAGCGGTCCTCGAATGCTGTTGCCATCTTCTGCGAAACTATCATTTCGTTAAAGGAGGCACGGCAAAGGGAGAGAGCGAATGCAGCTGAAGCACAGTACCAGGTTTATCCAACTCCTTCCCCTTTAGTGCAACTTTGAGTCGGTTTCATTCGGAGGGGCCAGAGTGGAATACCGCAAGAAACCTCTGGTTCTTCCATTCCCAAATGACTAGGACTCTGCTGGGTTTCAGTTGGTACTCTGGTACTAACGTCGAGTTCCACACTCCCGTCTGTGTGTGAGTGACTGCTTTAAAATTCTTTTCCTAAGTGTCCTAACTTAGATTTCACTTTAAAACCTTTATATTTCAGACGTGTAGCTCTTCGTATTAAAAGATTGAGCTACAGTACATTAATGTATAATAACGATTAACAATTTTATTACTTGCACAAGCGTGCAAGTTACCTAAGCATTTAATGCTTAGGTAAGTATACTAAAGACACTGTCTTTAAAAGTATTATCTATCTGTCTATCTATACGTTTGGTCTCGCTAATTTTAGCAACAGCTGGACTAATATTAACGGTACTTGCACTGATGCTATGAGGCTTATATAAGCTACTTAGGCTACTATTGTGTAAGAAAAAAGGTAACCTGAATTACGTGGGAAAAACCGCGGTAAATAGCCAGTATATCCTAAAACAACAGCCGTCTCTCTTATGAAAACCGCCACTAGATTTTGGTTTCACTGCGAGCTCGTAATGCGACCTCCAACTATATCCTATTTAGTGCCAGTAAATTCTAAAGCCAAGCCATTACACCTTCTGTGACCTTCTAAAGATGTATTAATTAAGCAAACAAATAATGTAACCCCGCATATACCTCTTCATTTAATATGTCCCTTTATATTTATTGTTTTAAAAAATGTAAAAATTTTGCCCATAACCCTTAAACTCCCGTGTCAACTATTAGTTGACATGATACGATAGGTCTGTCAACTCGTGTATTCAGAAATATAAGCATCTTACAGATGCATAGAGATAACAGCAGACAATAGAAAAAACTAAAACAAATCTGTTACTAAGTGACCGTTACTAACGCGTTTGTCGCGTCAAAGGTCGTTAAAACACCTGAGTCTTAATTTAATAAACAGAAGATAATATTGTATAGTTTGACTATTAGCAAACATGAAAATCATAACATTTTCATGAACATTTCAGTCCCAAGAGCCACTATAGCGTCATTGCAAAGAATAGAATTAGATAAAATTGCTGATAACAGTGAAACGCCCGCAGAACGGTTACTCGTTACTAACTGAACGTTTGTCATACGAGCCAACACAGGCCATTTTGGCAGCAATTGTCAAGGAAGCGTCAGCTAGTATGAGTAGAAGGGCCGGGACTTGATTCCATAGACAACAAATTTAGGAAATTGCATGTTTTAATTAGTAGTCTGGATTAGTGAAAGGCTTCGGCAGTGGTCAGTCACCAGCATTACAAGCAAGACTTGCCGCTGAGCAAAAGTCACAGTGCATTTATTTAGAATATATAAACGAAATTAAATGACTAACTCCATGGTTTACCATAACTGCCACATTGGTCTAGTGGTTAACATGTTCAGTCACAGACATGAAGTACTGGGTCAGGCCAATTCAAAAATCGATATTGAGTTTTCTATTAAGACTTTCTCAATATTTGCTCGAAGTATAGAAGTTGGCAGTGGGTTCCGCCCCTGTATCTCGGAGAGCACGTTAAGCTGTCGGTCCTGCACCTGATCTCTTTCCCTCTCTCATATGGGAGGGTTTTTAGACCCGTGTCTAGCAGTGGAACGTTAATGGACTGCTACTTATGATTTGAAATTGAGTAAATGCCTATCGATGAGACGCTATATATATTATATAAATAATTAGCTGAACCCGCGACTTCGGCTGCGTGGAATGATTTTTGGGTAGCATTTTCATTAAATTAAGCATATGGTTTTACCAATAAGAAACATACGTATAACACCCCCGCGACCCCCCTTGCGGGTGCAATTTCTTATAATCCGTTCTTAGCTGACCTCTACACTTCAAAATGAACCGTCGTCGTCGTCGTCGCTTCAACCGATGGACGTCCACTACTGGACATAATGATATCCACAAGGTCCGGTCTTGCGACGCCTGGCTCCAGCGGCTAACAGCGACCCTCTTTATGTCGTCGGTCCACCTTGTGGGGGGTCTGCCTACACTCGCGATTCGTAGGGCTATATCGGTGACTTTGGTTCCGCTACGGATCTCCTCATTTCTGATTTGATTTGTAGAGAAACTCCGAGCATAGCCCTCTCCATCGCACGCTGAGCGACTCTGAGCTTTCGTATGACGCCCATAGTCAGCGACTACTTTGGTCTTCAGGCACTAAGGGGTATAGAACGTAAATATCTGGCGTAGTTTCCTGAAAGCTGCCCAACCGAGTTGTATTCGGTGGTTGAACTCCTCGTAATTGGACCTAACGAGCTGGACTATATGTCCCAGGTATGTGTACTCGTCTAAAATTTCGAGAACCGAGTTCTCACCAATGACTGGGGGAGGTGGTACAAGGATATTAGACATAATTTTCGTCTTATCCATGTTCATTTTCAGGCCCACCTGTTGAGAAACTCTGCTGAGGTCATCCAGCATTGTATTAAGATCTTCGTGTCTCTGCCATCTAGTACTATTGAAATTAAGCAACGTTACTTAGTTACGTTAGTACTTACGTTAATAGACTTGTGATTAAGTAGCCTTTAGCAATAGAGGCGCCAATGTAGGACTAACTTCTTCGAGTTCCCGTGGGATCAGGAACCACACAGGTGAAATTTTGTGGATCCGGTTGACTTATTCCAGGGTTTCTCGATAATTATACACCCATTTTACTTGAAGTTTAGAAGACGGAGGATTAATTTACCCATAAATAAGTAGCAGCCCATTACCGCCCCACTGCTGGGCACAGGTCTCCTCACTCATATGGGAGAGTGTATTTAGAGCGTAGACCCACCACGCTGCTCCACTGCGGATTGGCTGGCATAGGACACGATGCACTCTCTATTCCTTCACTCTCATAGTCCGATGTGACGGTAATCCAACACAACCGGAGAGAGATCGGCGCAGGACCGACGGCTTAACGTGCTCTCCGAGGCACGGGGGTGAACCACACCGCCAACTTCCCAACTTCGGACAAATAATGAGAAAATCTTAATAGAAAACTCGAACCCAGTACCTCAAGTCTGTAGTCGAACATGGTAACCACTAGACCAAACAGGCAATTACCCATACTCCCTCGTATTGAGAACCCACGAGGGTAACGATATGGGAAATAGTATCTGTATATTATTGTATACGAAGATAACCGCTATCTGACCACGGTCTAGTTTTCCATATTAAAATGTAATAGGTCGTTATTGCATGCCACCTAAGGTTATACTGCGTATTTATGTAAAGTCAAACCGACTTCTGCTCCTCTTCCTTATTTCTATATCTGAGTTTGTAATACTAGCTGACTCAGGCAGCTTCGTCTTAAATTAAATATGTGACTATAAAGTACGGTGCCATCGATTTGATGCTTATATAACTTAGTTGACAGCAGAACTGATACTTAACGATATCTCGGTTTAAGACTTGGTTGAGGACTTTCTACTATAAAGCCTATGTGTTTGTATGTTTA
Source organism: Elymnias hypermnestra (assembly GCA_015832385.1). Classification (NCBI taxonomy): domain Eukaryota; kingdom Metazoa; phylum Arthropoda; class Insecta; order Lepidoptera; family Nymphalidae; genus Elymnias; species Elymnias hypermnestra. The sequence goes on along the minus strand of JACTOM010000036.1, from coordinate 269,293 downwards.
GTTTAACGCATATATCTCAGAAACTACTGGTTCGAAATACAAAATTGTTTTAGTGTAAGATAGCCCATGTATTGAGGAAGATTAAAAGCTATATATCATAACTTTATGACTAATAGAAGCGGAGTATCGGTAATAAATGTTGCAAAAAATGAAAAAAATTTTGAGATTCTTGAGCACTTCAGTCGCGTCTGCTACGTAAACGGTTAAAGTTACGCAAAAATAATGTACGACGAAATTGTTCCTTATTAATGTATCTAAGAAAAAGTCCTTGATACCATATGTATATCTTATAAGGTTGACTCACTACAGCCTCTTTTATGGCAATCAAATTTGTTCACTCTCTTATGTAATGTTTACGAAGCTAGTGTTACTTTTGTATCTTCAAATATAAATCTATTAGCGTTTAAGAAAGCTGCCTCATTGGTCTAGTGGTTAGCATGTTCGACTACAGACATGAGGTCCTGGGTTCGAGTCCCGGGTCGGCCCAATTCAAAAATCAATATTGAGTTTTCTATTAAGATTTTCTCATTATTTGCCCGAAGTTGGGAAGTTGGCGGTGTGCTCCACCCCCGTGCCTCGGAGAGCACGTTAAGCCGTCGGTCCTGCGCCACATCTATCTCCGGTCGTGTCGGATTCCCGTCGCATCGGACTATGAGAGTGCACTTGTGTACTATGCCTGCCAAACCGCAGTGGAGCAGCGTGGTGGGTCTATGCTCTAAAAACCCTCGCTCCTCGGAGTGAGGAGGTCTGTGCCCAACAGTGGGACGTTAATGGGCTGCTACTTAAGCGTACTATACAATTAAGACATATGTTAATGACATTTCAAGGATTTCAAGCAATTATATGAAATACTAGCTGAACCCGCGACTTCATTCATTTAGGCAAATTGTTTTTAAAAGTAAAAAACATGACCTCTACTCGTCAAAAGGAATTTTAATCTCTATATCTTATGTTTCCAGAGATATCTTGGTGAGTCAATAGATACCTGGTTATTGAATAAATTTATAAACTAATGAGTTTCTTTTCGATATCATCAACTTTCCAAACCTATGGGAGATTCATAAACCATGGACAGACTCGAAATGTCCAAAATTTTCAAGTAACATAACTTGATTTCGTAATTTTTTACGTCATTTAAAAGGATAAAAGGCGAGGTCAGGATAAATTAAATATCTGGTTATTTTTTAAAAACTGGATGATTTATTTTTACCATATAATAATATATATTCATTATTGAAACAAAGTACGATACAAAATGTACACGTTTGCCTTAAATCCATAACTACAGTAATGTTATTTCATACTTAACAGTTTAAAAAACTACGTACAATATATGCAGTTACAGTATGTACCTTAAGAGATACGAATCAATATAATTTATACAACGATCGAGGGTTAGCTTCACTAAAAACCGAATCCTCGATTGAAAATAACTTATAATTACAAATAAAATGTAAAACTATTGCCAGATTTCAATGTAATAGAACCCACAGAGGGCAATACCATTAAAACATTAGAGAACCGTGCGTTGTATGACTTAAAATCAACGATCTATATGTACAACATTTTAGAACCAATTACAAAGTTGGTAACACGATCGCGTTCCCACTATTTGGTAGGCCAAAAGACCGTAAAACTGTTTAGCAATAAAAGAGAGATCCATCGGTAACGGTGTCTAACAGCTTCATTATTTTTTGGTATCAATTGAAAAAAAAAAATAAACAAATCAGGTATCATTTACGAAAAGGCCACGCTTGTCCTCGAAGGGCATACACCAAATCTACTCAAGACGAAGACCATTGGATCTATAATCGAAACCTGCTCAATATCTTCCAAGACTAGAATAGTTCGGAACACACGGTCACTGTGTGATTTATATTTAAAAAAGAAACCCTATGTATTATTATGAATTTACACTTCCATGGCGGTATGAAAAGAAATGCTAATTGAGCAAACGACCGAGTGAATACAAATGAAAATTTCAATGACAACTCACGTGTAACAACAGCGTGTAGAAATTCGTAGACCCGTCGAGAAAAAGTGTAAATTCATGTGAAAAATCTAAAAAATATGTGGCCTTAAGTAGTTTATTAACAAGGTATTTACAATGTCCAATGGTAATAGAACAAATAGATAGAAACGTGAAACTTCAGTCCCATCTTAAAGCCATGCTTTTTAGCTTCAAATGTTTGAATTCGTTTGGCATGTTAGGTACTTCATTGTAAGCACACGTTATAAGTATACATTTGCTGCTACTCGTTATAATTATCTTAACATTACTTGATAGAATTTAATGGACCATTTTTTTTTTAATAATTTTGTTCCTTATAAATTTGATCGAAAATCGTACAGAGTTAGCACTTCAAATTTAGAAATCAAAGAAGTACTCCAAGAAGAATCACGTAATAATACGAATATACAAAAATATACAGCGATAACCTACAAAAATTGTGTGGTTATCCATTCGAATAATACGTTACAAAATTAATGGGAATATGAAACAGATCAACACAAAATAAGATTTTTAAGATAAAACGTAATAATAATTATCACACTTAATTCTTTAACATTGCAGTCACTATATTATGATTAATAACTATACTACTGTTTCTATGTTAATTCCTTGACTCATATTGTGCGAAGTTTTCGTTTGTTTTTTCTTTTTAATCATTAGCAATAACTTTATCGTCGTACCAATAACTATTATAGACAACTACGTCAACAACGAATCAGACACCTTATATTATATATATATTATCATCATGATAAATATGCAATCACTACAGTTTGAAGTTGACATAGTTTAATTATACTTTAAATTTAATATTCTTATAGACACCAATATATCATTTAGTACGATTAATTACGGTGAGGATGTGCTATTTGAAAAGGATGATACAATTTCCTTCGTTGTCTCAAAGTATCGAAAGTTAAATCAAATAAATTCTACGATAGAAGACGCTTAATAAACAAATCAACAGTTATACATACATATGATACAGAGATATAATTACGATCAATTTCATTTCAAACAATGTAACGAGAATATTTTTAACGTTTTCAGTTCTGTGAATGAATCACTAACATTTTTTTTCCCCATCGAATCGTAATGACTTATGCATTATAATGTTAAACATACATAATTTATCACCTACTTATATTGTTTCAGTAAGAAAACATCGATCTACTTGTATGACAAGCGATTTTAGAAGCATAGACTCAGGCAAAGATTTGGTGATCTTCAATTCTAGGACAATTATTCGGGAAGGAGATTAGATCTCTCGCATCGTGATTAACAAGTCTTCTGGAAACGGTGGCACTGTTACAACCGACTTCTTTGTAGCACTGTCCAAAGAATTGAAGATCTTAACAGAAGAACTTAACATCCCTATTCAGCTGTTTGCAGTCAATGCAATCAATTGTCTAAAGATGAAGTCGGAAATGTTAAATATAATAAAGTATACAACAATTCTATACATAATTATTATAATTACACGTATAACCTACAACAACTAACGTCTTCTGTGATATTTACTTCATTTGAGACGCGTATTAATACCCTCTAATTTTTTCTCACAGTATCGCTTTATTTTGACTTTTACACAGTATAAACAATTTCAATACTTATTTATTTACAATTTAATATACCTTGATAAATTTTAAAAGGCTACGAAGGAGAAAGCCTATTACTTTAAGCAAAGAATTCGGAGACATTAGAACAGATCACACCAGGGAATCAAGAGACAATTTTTTACAAAAGGTTTTTACAGTCCTTATTGAAAGGAGACATCGAAACCCTGATAATTCCAATTATTGAAGAACCACAAGCGCTAAATACAACAATAAATTCGATGTTGCTTTACGAATACTTTGGGGTTATAATAATATCTAATATCTTCGTTAATTTTATATTTGAAATCAATAGAAATGAGTTTACCAAAAACGTATAAAGTGTGTATCTATTTATGAGAACAGTAATTAATAAAGAAGATGAAACTATATAATCGTCAAAAACTGATAAAATAAAGACATGGGCTAATGCGGTCTATATTGCTGTTACTTATGGGCGATAATTTATTCTAATTTGAGCGTTCGAGTCACATTTAGTATATTGCTTTAGTTTTTACGTGATTTTTAATGTGAATTAAAATTAAAATGAACCCGTGAATACTGGACAATACGAAATAAAATAATAAGCACGAAAATGAAATACTTTAAATGAAACAATGCTTATAGAAACGTATGTAATATGTTACAAGTTATTCTTAATGCCAATGAAATATATATTTTAGGAGGTGCTTTTATTTAAAGGAAAAATCAACATTTGCTAATACGTCGATATCCAAATAGAGAAACTTTTAAGGCAAAACTCGTACATATCGGGTTAATTTAAAAACCAGCGAAATATCTGACTAATAATAAAGAAGTTTCAGTTAACATTTAATAGACGTGAAATTTGGTAAAGAGATTAGTAAAGCAGTAAGAAATCTTAAATAGATAGTAGATTTCCACTAAGAGAGGATGTTTGAAATAAAATAGGTACTTGAAATAGGAATAAGAAATCAAGATAAGTGTCCAATATTAGGTTTTGCTTAGGACAGAAAGATTAAAATATTCAAATGTTTCGCAGAAGGATTTGCTTTTCTATGATCTGTTTAAATCGTATTATTATATGGTAAATTGAATCTATATCAAAAATTGGACAATCTAAGTCTATCAGTTGTGCATTATTGGATTTGGACGACGGTGTGGTAGCCAATGTTGATTTTGAAACTGTGTGCACTATCGTAATACGTGGCGAAGCTAAACAAAATGCAATTCTGGCATCCAAAACAAACCTTAATCTTACAGTTTATAATACAGATTTCAACAGCATCTAATGATCACTACGCGCTTATAAAGATATCTTGAGCATCACTAAAATATACATATTATGAAACTTTCAAATTACTCATTAGGCACAATTTAATTTCCTTTTTATTATCCATATAATGTATATAGTATAGTCCTACAACACACAAGACAGTGTTACTTACAGATTCACATTAAGATAATGTATAGATAACATGTATTTTACGCATTTTCTTTAAAAATAATTGGTTTTCGTAGACACTCACTAAGTATTACACGAAGTTTATACATAATATATTTATAAGAATATAATAATATAAGTAAAGCATTTTCTTTTTCATTAATCAGCACAACGGATCCCTTACTATAATGAAATATATCTTAGGGACACAGACTATCTACAAATATTGTTTGTTATCTGAAAAAGTATATTTTAGAAGATTTATAATTATATCTTAAAATGATTGAGGTAACATTCGTTTCAGAAACATTACCCCGTTAACTGACTCCATTTTCAATGAATTGACAGTTTCTGCGAAATCTTTATACAAATTGAGTTTAGCTCCTGCGATGCTGTGGACATCGGGTTAATTGGCTTCCATGATGTTTGCAAGAACAACGTCGTACACGTTACTCGATGAAGAAGGACGTTTCGTAAGTACTACCGTTGAGATTGAGATCGCAAGCCCGATCTCCACAGGAAAGCAATTTATCAAAAATAGGTACGTATTGTTTTATTCCTCACTAAAATTATGCCCAGTTCTAAAAATTAAAAAGTTAGAGAAGCTAGCGCTGCTAAAACTAATCTATGCGATATCAGTCTCCACTAGATCCTTATAATTTAGAAAATCCATAAAGTAAATCACAGAGTTTGAAACAGCAAAACATTTGTTTGGAAACCGAACTAGTGTTTTGATCATACGAATATTCTTTTTCACCGTCCCGCGAATTAATACACTCCCTTTATTGATATGTATCTTTCTATAGACGTTTTTATTACATATTGAAGCGTGAAGATGTAGAAAGGAAGGAGGAAGTCGAACAGTGTCCCTTCGCATCGATCCTGAGGTGCCGTTTCCTTGCAATATAAAAATTTCGTACCTTACCATTGAACGGAAATTACCTTACCTTAAACAACCTAACGTACACTATAGCAAGACGTATCAACTTTAAACACCTACACTGCTCCCCCACTGTGCTGGCGACCGATTTGGAAAAAGTCACGCGCGAGAGGAACAGGAAGAGTAGCCTGCCCACGAAAATACACGCGTGGCCCACCCCAATATATACGTAAATTAGGCACAGCGAGGGGCTCTTCCCAAAACTCCCACTCGAAATTTCCGCACTCCGAAATCCTTCCGATGACATACCGATTAGCTTCAACACAAAACAAAGATATCGGACTACGAGCAGTATCTATGTGCGTATCGAGTGAACGTACAGTAACCTAGCCCTAGTCGTCTGGTACGCGATCGTCACACGTTTCGACTAATGTTTTACTTTTAAAATAAGACGCGTTAGGGTAAACTGTCGATAACGTAAACTCGAGAGCGGTATACGAATGGCGAACTACAGAAGCCAAGTCGAGTGATGTACACCTACAGGAGACGGACGCGACAACGCGGTGCGAGCATGCGGCGAGCGACCCGACCGTAGCTTGCTAATCAGGCGACGGAGAGTAAGACGGATTATTTACTGAGATGCGTCTGAGACGTGCCGTTTGGAAATCATCCCAAATGTCATTAACATAAATCTTCAAAGAAAGCAACACGTTTTAACGAGAACCAACTCACAGCCTATGTTTTATGACCCGGCGCGACGCCGGGGAGCCGTTTCCGAATAGTTCGCATACAACATAACGAAAATCGAGGAAAACAAAGACAAGGTGCGCTTAGAAATTAAATTTCACCCTCGAATCTTATTAAATAACTTTGTACATTGAATCCAAATGTCGACACGTCAATTGGATGTAGGCACTCTCTAGGCGGGGCGGCGAGCGGTCGCCGCGTCGTCGGCCCCCGTGTGGCGGCTCGAAAATGAGATCAGTGGTATCGGCCAGCGGCCGTGGCGACCCGGCACCGCTCTAAGACGACGTGAGGTACGACGAGAACGTGTGGTCGTCCCAGTCGCCCGCCACGCCGATCTCGCTCAGCATGTCCGACACGTCCGGCGTGCAGGAGAACTCGAAGTGCGACCCGGACGAGGACGACGCCGTCTCGAAGGACTCCATGTCCGTCAGGGCGTCCAGGTCCACCTCGCAGTCCGCGGGCAGCGGCAGCAGGTCGGTGATCGAGTAGAGGTCCGTCAGATCGGTTGGCTCACGACGAGAGTTGTCGTCGTAGAAGCAGGCGGATTCGGGGGAATCCGGTGCGCCGGCTGGTGAAGCGGGCAACGGAGGAGGAACGGGCGTCTCCAGGGGCACGCTGGGCACCGTGGGGGCCGGTCGCGTTCGTCTCCTGGACACGCCCCGATTGTTATTACTATCGGCCCGTTGTTTGCGCTTTTGCTTCGTCACGGCGCCGCTCCTCTGAGCCGGCTTCGTAGTCTTCTTGCGCGGCCTGTACTTGTAGTCTGGATACTCGCGCATGTGTAGCTGCCTGAGCCTCTCGGCTTCGTCTATGAAGGGCTGCCTCTCTTCATCGTTCAGAGTCTTCCACACGCGGCCCAGATTCTTAGAGATCTCCGCGTTGTGCATGTCCGGGGTTTGTTCGCATATTTTTCTGCGTTCAATCTGCGACCAGACCATGAAAGCGTTCATTGGCCTCTTGATATGGTTCGGATTGTTCTTCTTTGTCTGCGGACAAAGAAATATCATTATCAGTATATGGCGTACTTTAAAACGTCGTTATTGAAACATACACTAACAGGAAATCAGCGTTATCAGTTGAAATGTGGGAAGCCTAATTATTATTTCAGTCGTGTCCGATGTACTGAGCTGTGGCAAAGAGCTGGCTGGTTCGATTAGTATGCATGACGTCGCATCATTAAGTCTGCGTCCTTACTATTAATGGTATTGTTATCATAGAATTATTACTACTATTAGGAACGAGCCAAAATCTATTTGAATCGAGTGAGGAAATTTTTCCAATGGTGATGGTGTACGAGTGTTCCGCGTGACCCAATTTTAATCTATTTAAAATTATCCGGTGAGTGTATATGAGAAACATTCGAATGTATTTCCGCGTAACAGAATATTGTAATTCGTTTGCAATAAAGTGCGCAAGAAGTTATTATCGAATCAAGGAAACGTTGTGAACTAGTCAATTTTCCTCGCATCTAAACGTATTAGAGTTTCCGAAGTATATTTCGGTGAATGTGATAAAACCGTCTCACAATCTTTGCGATATAAAAACAGCGCCGCACTATAAGCGAATATGCCTTTTATTATTCAAATCTTACTTTCGCTAAAGTCGGCTTCGGTCCCACTGGTAACAGTGAGGGGGAAAAATCTCACTCGACTTTATATTTTTTGCTCGTCTTATTTATATTCAGGACAAAAAAGGGTTTGTCAGATGGCGACTAAATCAAGTTTGGTACGCCCACTCCGGCTTTCAAGGTGAACTCAACTGAGGTAGGAGGTTTTTTGCAGCGCTCGAACTAATTCAGGTTACAAACTTTTAAAGTATTATTTATTGTATATTTTTTACAGCCTCTATATCATTTATTACTTCTTTCATTGTAAGCTCTAATCCTTATCTTAAACTACTAATAAACTACAGGTAAGTAGCAGCCCATTAACGTCCCATTGCTGGGCACAGGCCTCCTCACTCATATGAGAGAGGGTTTTTTAGAGCATAGACCCACCACTCCACTGGATTGGCAGGCATAGTACACAAGTGCACTCTCTATTCCTTCACTCTCATAGTCCAATGTGACGGTGATCCAACCAATCCAATCTTCTGGCAAATATTGAGAAAATCTTAATAGAAAACTCAATATCGATTTCGAATTGGCCCGACCTGGGACTCGAACCCAGGACCTCATGTCTGTAGCCGAACATGCTAACCATTAGACCAATGAGGCAGTCATAAACCACAGGTGACATAATAAATCATCAAAATCAATTAGGAACTAAATTTGTCAAGGTTTTAGGGAAGCTAGTTGAAACAAAATTATAATTCAAGCCTCTAAGCTGTCATCGAATACACTACCTTAACTTTATAAGATTCAACTAAACAACGTATATAAGGACAATCTTCTTTAATAGATCTACAAAAAAGTCGTTGGTGGTATATGTATATCTCTTAAGGATATGCCACTATCCTCATTTGAACTTCCAAAGAAAAATGGTCAAGCACAATGCAGTACTTTGAAAGTTATTCAGATACAATAACAATCCTAATTATTTAAATACGTTAGATAGCTTAAGCATTTCATGTGCATTATAATAATCCTTTACATCATGTAATTTTGATGAATATGTTATGAGTTATCGCAAAAAGTTTGAGCGTGTATCAAGGACATGTTGATGACAAGATCCTGAGATATATAGGCATCATTTTGTTCTACTACTGGTGTGAATCCGAGGCTGGTGTAAAAAAAATAATTTATTTCGTTAACTTCAGCACTTTAACAAGGATGGCAGATAGAAGACTCCGCTGTTCCTTAACAATAACAAAAACAATTAAAGAAATAAACAAACACTATAAATAAAATTAACTAAGTTTAACGGCATCGTGAGCAGTACTGGTTTAGAGCAAAAGTAGTTCCAGAAAAATCTGAATTTGGTGTTGGCTTTGAGTATTTAATGCTGCTAAAGGAAAACACGATACGGAACCTAATTAAATATGAGGCAACGCACTCGTGACGCCTATACACGTTCGAGCAACCTTCTATTTGGTGTAACGTCACCGCACGTCGTTTGACTGCGCCGGCAACACAAGGGCATCCACTTCTCTTCCTGGACACGACATATATCTACTAACATAATCTATGAGCTACAGGCTTCGCCTTCTAATCTCCACGCATGTGTTTTTTTTACTTTTTGCACACGTAAAAGGGATTAACTGAGGTCATATTTGTGTATAGGTTGATTTTTATGAGTTAAATAGACAGAGAGAGATTAACGGAGATCATTATTGTATATTGTTTGAAAAACTGGCCAACAAGCCTGATAATGGACCGGGTACAGTCTAAGGTGTTTTTGGTGGATATTAAGATCCCTTATGACGAGAATCTCGTGCGAGCTGAGACGGAGAAAAAGCGCAAGTACCTGGATCTGGCGCACGAGATTACCGTCATGGGGTCCATTGAAACCATTCCAATCGTTATATCTGCCAACGGTTTGATCCCAGTCAGACTCGCTCACCATTTGAGACGTCTGGGATTCCGTGATGGTTCGCTCGCAGCAAGGATGCAAAAGGCGGTGTTGCTCGCAGCAAGGATGCAAAAGGACTCGGCTAGGATAGTCCGGCGGTTTCTCAGCCTGTAGCCCTGACCCTCGGCCGTTTGGTCTCCCTGCCGGCGTGTATCCTCCGCCCGTTATATTTATGTAATTGTTTATTTATGTTTATGTATTAATACATATTTCTGTATATAAGTATTTATTATTCATTTATCTATATTATATATTTGCGTGAGTGAGTGATGTCTTATTTAATAATAATATTTTACGTCAATATAGATAGTTGGCGTCCTTCATTTAAGAACGCCCATTTTTGGGCAAAGATCTCCTCAATCCTTTTCCACCCTTATCTGTNACAGGTTATCTGACTAAGCACCCTCTGGATCCAATTTTTGCCTATTATAAAAGCGTAAATATGGAATTGATATTTGTATGTAGATTGATTTGTATATAGTATCAAAAAATTGAATTTTTTTGGTTTTTGTGTACAGATTTTTATACGTAAAAATAGTGAAAATAAGTACATATTTATATACAGTTTCAATAGATCATTTTTTCTATATTTATTGTAATCGTAAAAGGTTTTTATCTAATATCATATTGGTATATAGATTGCTTTTTAATACTTAGAATTATTTAATAGAGATCATATTAGTATACTGTTCCAAAAAACGCAATGTTTTAAATTTTTTTGTCAATCGCAAAAGCTATTTGTAGAGTTTATATTTTTTTTGTTGCAAAACTTTTTTTTTATACGTAAATATACTTATATTTATATATAATTTCACAACATGCATTTTTCTATATTTTTGGCAATCGTAAAAGCTATTTTCAGAGGTCATATTTCTATATAGGTTGGATTTTTATACTTAAGAATTAAATTTGTAAATTACTATATTTGTTTATTATGCTGAGGTCTTTGTAATTATATCAGTGGAACGTTTACATGCACTACATGCGGTTTAACGCTATTTGTTTAGTCGTCGTTTTCACGACGACTGTGATTGGTGGACTTTTTTTTTGGATGGGACGTTTGGTATAAAAATAAAGCAAGCACAGCGAGAATTAAAGAAATATTCGCCTAGTGACAATTCTTAGTTTGTATTGTACTTTAAGTCATGTAATATTAGCAATGCAACAATAATGATCGCCAACAAGAATACTTAACAGAGATCATATTAGTTTCAAAAAAATGCATTTTTTTCTGTACTGGTTGATATTTTTTTTATAAATAGAAATATTTAACAGATGACATGTTGTATAGAAAAAAAACAGCATTTTTTTTAATAAAAAAAAAATAACGTAATAGTTTGTTGTCTGTGTAATTCTTTTGTATAAGTGATAACACGAATAAAAAGCATTTAAATAATGGTGATAGTATTTTTTTATTATTTTTGCTCTTGAAAATTAATATTAGAGATCCGATTAGTATATAGGTCATATTTTTGTACTCAAAAGTATTGGAGAAGTATTTTTTTGAATTTTTTGGACATTGAATATAATAAACAATACCTCATAGGATAGTCTAAACACTAAACCTAAAATATCACCAGGAAATACTCAAGTTTAAATGTTAATAACATAAGACCGCAAGCACTTTATATGTAAAGTCATCAATATAAACAATAAGTTACCGATGATCGAACCTTGTAAGCGATTTTCATTCTTATTCTCATACGATAAAGTCGAATATGGCTTGTGTTCAAAAGATCGATACACAATTAAATCAGCGAAATAAATCTCATGTTTTATTAATAACGTTTGCAAGACTAATTGTTTGTTTGCTCATCAAAATGCTGAGTTTAAAAAATTAAGCTGCCGGAAAACTCTTATGAATCTGAAAATTTCATTATTTAACGTAATTTTTTTTATTGCTGACAGATTCGCGCTTGACTGAGATCTCACCTGGTGGTAAGTGATAATACAGTCTAGTCTGTTAACAGGCGATATACCCCTTACCCTTACGGTTTCTACACAGCATCTTACCGGAACAGAAATCTCTTTGTTTTGTGGTACGTTTTTGCTGGTAGGGTGGTAACTAGCCACGGCCGAAGCCTCTCACCAGTCCAAAATCAGACAAATTAGAAAATACAACTTCCTAAATTCGTCCTACCGGGGATCAAACCCGGGGCCTCCGCTAGCAAAGCGAATACTCGCACCACTGCGCCAGTGAGCCTGTCAAAATTCGTATATACAAGTTTAATGTAACGAAATACATAATACAAAACATTACTTTAGAGCACACAGCTGAAATATATAAGGTTTGTCATCCGTTCGCCTCAGCCGATCACACTTTTCGTAACATGCGTATAGTTTTATTTGAAAATTGATCAAGAACGAAATTATTTTTTACATTTTCATCGAAATTTCGGTCCCGGTTTGGTGAAAAACTGTATACACACCACAGGACGAAAGTACGGCATTGCCACCCGCTTTTTTATACCTAGGTACGTAATATATCAACTTAAGTTTTAAATAGAAATTTTCTATAATGTATATCAAGATATTTGTTGATGATATTTGTATTGGAAACCAGTTTCGATATCAGCGAATCCACTTCCTCGAAGGAAGTCGTTTTAAATCATCTTCAAAAACCTTATCGTCGTGACCTCCATACTTGCGAAAACGCCGGAATTGAATACGTGCTTATAACACGGAAACCGAAATATGCTGTTTATTGTGACGCCATTTTTTAAACGCCACGTGTGGCATTTTGACAAATAGCCAAGTAATTGCACAAATAGGTGAGATAAGCAGCTTATTAACGTCCCATTGCTGGGCAGAGACATCCACACTCATAGGAGACAGGGTTTCCAGAGCATAGACCCCACCAAACTGCTTCACTGCAGATTTTCATACTCCAGAACTACTTCTGAAATAAACAAGTTTCCTCACTTGGATTTCCTTTGCTGATAAGCATTTAACTATCTCATTGTGAAGGGAAACTTAGTGGTTTATCTCCTGTTCAAACTCAAGAGTTCACTGAAAGAAAATCCACACTTTTAACCATTACATTTTGGATATAATTCATTTAAATTAACATTTTAGTTAACACGAACATATATTTCGTTATCGTAATTGATTTGACGTGCTACTAATTTATATACAAAGCAAATAGCGTGATACCCTCGCCCTAATAACCCTTTTATAGAATACAATCTCGAATTTGTTTCGTTTTATACCCCTATTTAGGTTTTGACGCCACTGAATTATAGAAATAAGTTCAATAAATTCATATGGCATTAATTTAAAATGATTGTAATGAAATTCTTGCCAGTATCCCTTCGTTAGAATCGACATTACAAACCAGTGGTAAAATCATTACCGACGGACAGTTTTTACGACTTAAAAGTGCTTATTAAAGCCTACTTGATTCAGTATCATATATTCAATCGATTCTAAGATAATATGATCGTTAAAAGAGTAACTTCTTAAATTGGTGGTATTTTAATTACCAACGGATAAACTCGACGATTTAAATGATATTGTGCAGACCAATAAGAAGTAAAATAACTTACCATCAGATGGTACAACAGTTTAGTGATAATCTCAACACAATAAAAATATAAATGAATCGTTCCAAGAAGTATGTAAACGTTAGCGATGAATGAAATGTTAAATCCGACACTTTACTCGAAGGGCTTAAACCTTTAAGAGTTTTAGCGTATAATGCGAGCCAAGAGAAAATATTAATGAAGATGTTGACAATCCCGAGTCCTTTAACATCGAACAAAGGCATCCGAGGACGGCGATTAGGCCTCATTGTAATGGGGCCTTACCAGATGAGGCCTTTTGTGTTCCTTGATAATGAGTTACAATAGTCGAAATGAAACTTTTTGGGGACCCTTTCAATTGAAAAGCTGGAACATTATAGCGGGAAATAAATGGTGTTTGGAGAGACTCAGTAATTTGATGTGATAATTCAAAATGACTTGCTCGATTGTGGAGAGGAAATAGAGGGATAATGTTTATTAAAATAGTGATATATTAGAACAATATATTGCTTTGTATAAACTACTAAAGTTGGGTATGAAAAGTCTCTAAAATTTGATGTGATAATTCAAAATGACTTGCTCGAGAGTGGAGAGGAAATAGAGGAATAATGTTTCTAAAAATAGTGAAGTATTAAAACCATGTATTCTTTAATAAAACCTACTAAAGTTGGATTAGAAAACTAGGCAATTTGATGTGATAATTCAAAATGACTTGCTCGAGTGAGGAGATGAAATCGATATGTGATGATTCTCAAAATAGCGCAGTATTTAAACATTGTATTTGTTAAAAGATACCTCTAAATTTGCATTTCAAAAACCTAAGTAATTTGATGTGATAGTTCCTAATGAATAACTTGACTATGAAGATGAAATAGATGTTCATTAAAGTGGTGATGACACATTATTACAAAGGATAATACATTATGCTTTTATTGATACTACTAAAGTTGTATTTGGAGAAATTGGATAATTGAAAGTGATTATAATCGGTGCTGTAGAGGAAATAGTTAATGAATTGGAAGACATAAAAGAAACCATTGTAATTTTAGTTTTTAGTGACTCTCTATTTTCAATATCTTTAATAATAGAGAGTATCTTTGATATAATTGACAAAGTAACTATGGCTAGAAGTCAATATTCATGTGAACCTTATACGAATAAATAATTTTTGATTTGAATTGACTTGATTAGTACATAAAGTTGTGTTTGGACAAACTCAATTTGATTTTATGATGCAAAATGATTTGATTGATGATGAAGGTGATATAGCTAATATTATATTTATGTGGTGATAAGTAGTAATAGTATTTATAGACAGTTTAATACGTAGTGTTAAAGTTGAATATAAAGAGACTCAGATTATTCGACATGAATTACTCGTTGATGGAGAGGAAATAGAGAAATAACATTGATTTGGTAATAAAAAAGACATCAAAGGAGATGTAATGTTAGAAAACCTTTTAATAAAGATATGATAGACTAACTGTAATTCGATTTTACGGTCCAAAATTTAAATAAAAGCCTAATGAAATAAGATATTAAAAGATTACATAATGATTCAATATATATTATTAAAGTTGTGTTGAGAGAGAATTATTAATTTGATGTTTTTATTTCCACCGATTTGCTAGACGATGAAGAGGAAATAGACGAGTAATGTCAATTAAAATGATCATAAATTATAAATGTATACATTATGGTTCAATAGATAACCATTAAAATAACAGATTAATAACTTCCTACTGCCTTTTAATGCAAAATGTAAATTAAAGGTGCGGCTAAAAGTAGATCACGATTTATGAATATAGAGTACATTAGAATCATTTTTTTTCCTACAGTTTAATAGTAAAAAGATTACAATTATAAACAAGGACTTCGATTTTATTTATAAGGATATAGAAATAATTTGGCTCTCCACGGAACCCTCCAAAATATGATATGAAATTTACGCTTCGCCGATGATTTTATTAAGGCAGACCCTTATTACTGAAGCAATTTGATCGGGTTCGTTTGAGAATAAAGAATAGAATTTTTCAGACGACATCTTGCGCTTTATTGAGAGAAATTTCGTGTTATCTTCAAATTATTAATGAAACTTTTTAAATATTTATGTGGCGATAAATCAAATGATAAGGCCACGTCAAACTTCTTTATTGCATACGTCGGAAATGTTTGAGGGTGAAATTTCGAGTTACCTTCAAGTTATATGCTTTAATTACTAATTTAAAGAAAAAATTCTGCAAAGTTTGAAGAAAATCGGATGTAGAAATAAGTCACATACAAAAATTTCGTTCTTTCGTGCATTATTCGGAGAAGAATCCACAACAAAATCGATGGGCTATCCAGTTTTATATCACGATCAAACTATATTTTAAATTTATTGAATTCAAGTTAGAGCAATTCATTAACTCCCACGCTTCTTTATCGTCTCCGTAATCTTTCAAATATGGTATTATTTTTCTTGAACTTACAATATGATCTTTCTACAAACTATAATATGATTTTTCTTCAAATTTTACTATAATCTCTCTTCAAATCATAATACGATTTTTCTTCAAATTTTACTATAATCTCTCTTCAAATCAGATTATGATTTTTCCTCAAATTTTACTATAATCTCTCTTCAAATCATATTATGATTTTTGTTCAAATTATAGTATGATCTTTCTTTAAATTATACTCTTACTTAGAATAACTAAGTTACTCCACACAACATTAGCTATCTACCAATGAAAAGCTCGGCAAAATCGATCTAAGCGTTTTAGAGATTAGATAACATTAACAAACTGACAGCAAAACTGACGTGAATCTTTTTCCATCATGTTACTCTTTCGTCCCTTTATCGCATGTCGTATTACAGCTGGCTTCCGAGTGGGGGTAAAGTTCCAAAGCTAATACGACAGGTTATACAATGATTTTCTTATTTTATACATGTACAATAGTATCAAAGAGTAGTAAAAAAGCTCAGTTAAAAACTACCGACAACCATAACAAATATACAAGTCAATGGAGATTAAGTAGATGTTGTAAACGTTGAGCAATATCAACAATAGACTGCAATTATTGGGACCTTTGAAAGTGTGGATAACCCTGAATTGCGAAATATGATAGATGGTGGTTACGCCTACCACTGACTGCGAGAGATATCGACGCAGGAAAATAAACACCTAGTAACCTGCAAAACATTAACAACTCTTTAAGATAATGCAGCTAATGTAATTTTGTTTAGCAACAAAACTTACACGTGGGTCTTCAAGAACGGCACCAAACCGCTACTATCTCTGATATCTTCAAAGATATCCATTTTAATGATATACTGTTCAGGCCAGTTCTGATCTACATTAAACATACTATATATATAATATATTTATTGAATAAATAATAACACCGTTTTGTTTAAATTTGCTTGATAAATAACGCATATTTCTTTGTAATATCTAAAAGATAAAAATGGTTATAGTGAGTTATCCTTTACAGATAAATATATAACAAAATGGATTTTTTTATAGATCTTTTTTAAGTTAACAATTCTTTAGTACATTAATTTGATATATCTCGTACGGTTTAGCCAGCGTTTGTTTCAACATCGCATTACAATATCTTTGAATTTTCCGACTTTTCTGCACTATAACAAATATGTATTATACATGTAAACCTTCTTCTGGAATTACTCTATACATCAGTGAAAACTGCACTAAAATCTGTTGTATAGTTTAGAAGATATAAGAGAAAACACAGCGGAAGCGACTTCATTTTATACTATGTAAAGATTATCCAAAAATGATATCTCTAGTCCACAGAAGTCATATTTTTTATACAGTTTTCCTGATTTTGTACAATTTGGATTTGGATTTGCTGGGTACTACGTGTTTGCTTTCCAGCGTCGATATATAAAAGGCCTCTTTAAAACCATGATGCGAGTGCTATCTTTATTAATAGAGACCTGGGTTCGTTTAGAAAAGAGTCTGGACCCACGTCCAGTGGTTGGAGGCTTCGGTCATTGCTAGCTACCACACAATGACTAAAGAAGAGCCGCCAGGCACAAAACATAAGAGGTAAGTTACTTATTATCAAGTTAGTTTAAGTGAAGATCGAGTGAGATTAGAATCAAGTGCAAACATCGCTGAGACGATAAATAATTTCGATAATAATTAGGTCCATGCCCAGTTGAGTTTGGTGTGGGGTCTTCTCGATACAGAACGGGAAAGAAGCCTCATCACGGGAAGGAGGCCTCATCACTATCATTATTTAATATTATCATACTGTTACATCGACTATGATACGGCGTAGCGATTGTGTAGTGAAAGCCTCCTTGTTTAAAGTGCTTGATTATAATTTCATCTGACGGTAAGTGAGGATACAGTCTCAGAAGGTAGCATGTCGATTTAATAAGAAGTAATTTACCTCATAGTTTCTACACAGCATTCCGAAATTTTTAATGGCACGTCTTTGCTGGTAGATTAGTGTCTGTTTGTATATCCGTAGGTACCTTTTAAACCTCGTTAAAGGCAGACAAAGTCAGGGTCTACACACCCATTTTGACATTATATTTCAGTTCACCTTTGAGATCACCAAGCGAGACATATAGGCCAAGGTTTATTGCATTGTAATATGTGGCATCACGTAGTTACTCCATTCAAAGCCTTTTTTATAAGGCTTTTATAAATCTTACTCAGTTCGGGAGGCTTCATTGGAATTCAAGTGGGGTTCATTTGCGATAACGGATGCTGATTGAATTTCCCGTTCTTTATCCGGACTTCAGTAAGGCGTTTGTGTTTTTATTTGTTATCCTATATTTTATCAATAAAATTAAAAGAGTTTTCCAAAAATTATGAACACATTCGAAAGAAAAAGGACTGCTTTTTTGGTTTTATAACTGTATTATAACTTCGCTGATCAATACAACATCACTTGAATCACTTTAAAGAAAGGACAAACTTTAGTGCCAATAAAAAAGGGCATACTGAGTTAATTTTAAAAGATAGACGTATGCTGTCTTAGACTTTTTTGTAGGAATTTTTAAAAAGAACAATTTGGTAATACATTATTTTTGCGTAATTTTAATCGTTTACGTAGTGTACACATTGAAAGTTCGCAAAAAGAAAAATACATTTTTTACTGATGCCTCATTACTATTAATTGGTATTCCTAACGTTATCCAACCTTTAGCCTTTCTAGATAAACAGGCTGTCCAACACCCAAATAATTTGTCAATTCAAATCAGTAGTTTCTGAGATAAGCGTGTTCAAACACACAAACTCTTCAGCTTTATTAATTTCAAATTAACAGCTTTTCGCTAATTACCTCTGAAAATACACATGCCTGCCTCTACGAAACATCGTTTTTTTAACTTTTGTCAATCTGTTTGTTACGGTTAATGTCTTCAATGGAATTAACCGATTTTGGCTGATTTTATACATAACTTATACTGCTTTTATTTCAGTAAAAAGACATTTTAATTTATGCGAAATCAAGTGGATTTTGACAGCACATTTGAATCGTCAAATATCGTTTTTTTTCTATAAACCCAATAGTGATAAAGTTTGAATTGAATACTTAAAATCTGAGAAAACCTACAACTTTATATAACTACTACGACGTAATTTTAATTTATATATAAAGTGGTATTAATATATTATTGGTGTTAAACCTTCGGCTAATCTTGGCCAATCACATCCGGCACACGTCGTAAGACTTTCGACTTGTATAAACTTTTTCGTTTCGTGCTTACAATGTGTAGTTGGGAATCGGAACACGTGTCTGGCGAAGTCGAGTGAAAGCCTCCCCGGAAAACGGAGGAAATCCTTTTGGATTTTGGATAAATCAAACGCTTTTTTCTTCATTTGATAGAAAAGAAAGCCTCAATGAAAAGTCACGACGGCCTTGTGTTAAGACGCGTGGATTCTCAATTTATTACGGTTTTCCGTGAAGGAAAACTTCGTGAGGAAACCTGCACATCCGGGGCAATTCTGGGGTATGCGTAGCATAACAACCTGCTGTAGAGTAGCTCTTTTAAATGAGGTCTATGCCCAGCAGTGCGACGCTTAAAGATTGCTACTTACTAAAGTTTATGTGTCTATTAGGTCATTACTGCATTCAAACACTTGACTTTACTTAAATAAATAACGATAACTTATACGCACTTTATGACAATGTCAGTCAAAGACGTTTCACTTTCTCCACTATATCAAATTAAAATTGATTTATTGTACACCAATAAGATACACACTATATACATTCAAAAACAAAATTAATACAAGCTTATTAACTAAGTACTATCAGAAAACTACTTGGATAAACTTAAGGCAACTTAAGGGATTCAGGATCAGACGAATTCCTCTGGGTTCAGTGGACTGTATGTGGTTCAGGTGCTTCGACCTTGCGGGTTCGGGTGTTTAGTTATTCGTTGCTAGGGACTTCAGTTGTTCAGGCTTGAGTCTTTGGGTTTCGATGTTCGTGGTTCGGTTCTGGTTCTTGATGTTCACAAGTCGCACTTAGTAGAGGATCTACTCCGCTCGGGACTCTAAAGCGAAATGTGACAGATATTTTTTTTTGGATTGTGTTAGCCCTACTGGCTTTTACAGCGTAACCAGAAGGAGGACGGGCTCTTATGGAGGCCGCCACTTTTCGAGTGCGAGCCCTGAACGCTCTCCGGGGAAACGCCGCTAAAAGGGCGACTCCTGCGAGACCGAGCTTCGGCTTGGAGCGACGTTATCGCAGAAACATTAGCTGAAAAGGCAGAATCGGAAGTGCCCCCGGGAACGTGGGTAAAGTGGGTATGGTAGATTGTCGATTGATATCGTGTCTTCTGGGTCGTTAAGGACATATTTAGGCAGTCTTCCTAGGCGGAACGTAGAGACGGATCCTATAAGAGGACGCATTAACCACTAGTGGGTTCCTATGATTGATGGCTCTCTCAAAATAATTTTCGGAGAGCTCTTTGAAATAACTCTCGTGTGGAGTTCTAAGTCCCTATGTAGGTCGACATTTCGGACGTACCAGGGGCATCCCGTGGCCATCCTCATGAATCTATTGTGACAGATAACTCCTCTACAGATAGACTCCTACTCGGCAGGCACATGCGACGCAACGAGTAGGAGAGAGCGATCGCGGGTGCTGAGGTAGAAGAGGGAGAGAAATAAAATAAAATGTTATGCTTTAGGTTATATGCTCACTGCCAATTGTATATATCTATCGCACACTGAACGCTGTTAGCGCTGGATTAGAGTGAGAAAGAAGGCCCCTGTCTATCGCGTGAGGGAAAGAGAAGTAAGACAGACTGGCGCCGTAACAGTTTACCTTCCCATAAGTTTATTAGTTCGCTTTTAAAAACCATGGTGTAATAGAACAATAAAAATGAAAAAAGTCTGTCTGTGGGGTCTTTACTGTATTCAGTCAGAGAAATAATGACAAAATGCTTAATATACAAGGCGAATTTAAAGTATATTATACAATTTATGATAATGTAAGCCAAAGATGTCTTACTTATAAAATAAATGATAGAAAATATCAAAATCTAAGTCCATCGCGATAAAACACTCATAGAAAACATATATAGATACTTAATAGTTAACTTTATGCATCGGTTTCGCACGACTCTAAGTGTATACGATAAATCCTCATACATTATTTATATTATAACCTTGTTGTTCCTATTTGGTGAGAATATTATAACATATTGACTACTAAGTGGTTTTTTTTTCAAACATTTAGGGTTCTTTAGTTGATCTTTATTAATGTACTTACAATTAGATGTACGTTATGACTTTGAAACCATTCAAACGACGTGCCTGAAACCCCTAATTGGAAAAGAAATATTGCCAAGATAGTTTAGAACTAGGAACAACTAGTATTGAATGGAAATTGAGCAAACTGTTCGCCACTAGAATGATTTCCCCATATTCCCGCGTGATTAGGAACTAGACGGATCAAATCATAAATACCATTCACTGCCCGACACATCACGATTGCTTTAAAAGTATACACATTTGTCTTTTTGCGATATAGACACGGAAAAATCCACTTCCCCATATTCCCACGGGATCAGGAATAACGTTATTGACACCAAATACCATTCATTGAATAAACAAATTTTTAAAAGTAACAACCCCATTGACTTGATATTCATATTCCCACAGGGTAAGAAAATATGCGAGTAACACTGACTTCCTTATAAAAGCATCAACCTTATTGAGTTGGTATTTAGGACTTCTGATAATGAGAACGGTCTTCAAATGTAAAAACTCTAAAAGTATTTTCCCATATTTCCACGGTATAGGAAACTAAGCAGGTAACTCTGTCGGACACAGCTAGTTTCCTATAAAAGCAACCGCCGAAATACTTGTAATAAATTATTTCTCAAACAATAGCTACTAGTATGAAAGAGCACAAATTATAGCCTCGTATTAGAAAAATACACACGCAACTCTACACTGTAGTACGAGTGTAATAAAGCGCTAAATTGCCTACATAAAATTGATGTATGGACCAAATTCGTTACAGTACAATGAAACAATCTTCTTCCATATACGGATACACCAAATTGGTAAGCACAAAAATGGTTAGCGACATACATTCACGCTTAGATGATGTATTCGTCGAGATTTGTTGTCAGGTTTATAATTTAACATCTAATTTGTTTGGAACAGGGTTTCTATATTTTTGTCTTTTTTTTCCAATGGGAAATGCCTTTGACCACGTCGCTGGCTACACTTAAACTTTCTGTTGGAAGGATGAAGGGAATGAAGAAGGGATGAAGAGTGCTCTACTGAGTTTTACTAGGTATTCCAGCAAGTCGAACACCTCCGAGTAGATTAACCACTTAAAAGCAAGCGGAACCTTCTACATCCGTATGCTGCATATGCTCACCAACGAGAAAATAAGCAAAACTGTTTTTTTATTGCTGTCAATTTAGGAAGGGCGCAAATCTGGTAAGAGGCGATGTACCCCTTCTGGTTTCTACACAGCATCGTCCCGGAACACAAATCTCTTTATTTGGCAGTACGACTTTGCTGGAAGGGTGGTTTCTAACCCCGACCGAAACCTTCCATCAGTCCAGACTCAGACAAATTAGAAAATACTACTTTCTAAATTCGTCCTACTGGGGATCGATTCCAACAGGTGGGTAGAACATGTCCCCGTCACTCTAAAGCCTCCTTCAGCAAAATTAATCACAGACGAAGGACATCGTCTTCAACATTTCCGTATGCTTCATTACCTGCTCTAAATATGTCATAGTGGATTGCATGGACGAGCTTTTTCCATTTCTTTTTATCATCAGCTTCTTTTAGGGTTGTTGGAAGCGCGAGTGTCGTTATGATCTTTATTTGGTCGGACGAACGGGTAGATAAACGACCCCTTGGTCTTTTTTCTTCAACCCTATTTCCACAACCAATTTCTACAGGGTATCCAGCTGTTTTTGGACGATATGACCAAAATAGTGGAGTACTTGTTGGAAGAGGACATAACCCTCCAACCTGACTCCTAACCGAGCAAAATATCCATTATGCGCAGCAATATTTCTTTCACCAGCGATACCAGAGAATTTTGGCTGCACTTTGTCCTTTAAAAGGTTCCAGATGACAGCGAACCACTTAATCATCAAACTTAATCCCCCTGATTCCAAATCAATGAATGTCATTTTAACCTTTCTCTTAGCAACTCTCTTCTATCCATATATATTTACCACTCAAAACATTGATCACGAAATCTTCAAAACTATCAATCCGATTGACTTCAAATTTGGCATAGGAACTCCTAACGCAACGTAAACACCCACTAAGAAGGGGATACCCCAAATTTCCACAGAATCGAAATCTATACAGGTAAAACCGCCGGGAACACGTAGTACCTATATCAGATGACATGTTTTTGAAGTAAAAGTGGTAAATCCTGATAAATATGTTATCTAAGCTGTACATAACTAGTATTGTACTATAGTTTTGTTTCGTTTAACTATAGAATATTGTTTACTAAGCTCTTTTAAGGCCACTTAACCCAATTTCAGATAAAAAGAAACTGCTTTCACTACTTAGTGCATTAGTATTTATCTATACAAGTAGAATGCCTCTACGTCAACTTAAATACCATCGTGGTAACAGTGACAAACGATCTTTGACTACTTGCAGCTTAAGATTTGTGCTAGATTAAAAAAAAATTAACAACGACGTATTTTTAAGACCCTGGGCCACAATTTTCAATAACTGTTCGAACCGCATAACTTCGTCTAAGCACCTTTAAATGTCTGTTTTAAAGTTTGGACATTTATTTGATGCATATGTAACTTAGTTGACAACCGAAGTATACTTAAAGATTTCTCTGAGTTTGAAAAAAGTCAAAACATATCTAAAAAAATAAACAGATACAAGAAAAACACGAAATTAATAGAAGACGACCGATAGAAGCCGATAGAAGACGACTTACAGAAATAGTAATGTTTAGAACTTACAAAAATAGTAATGTTTGAAACTTACAAAAATAGTAAAGTTTGGAACTTACAAAAATAGTAATCTGGAAATTTACAAAAAGGCAATTCTTAAATGGGATTTTCAATGCCGCTTATCAAAAATAAAAGTAATGTTAAAACTACATATTTTATTTGTAGTTAAGAAAACGATATAAACGGCAAAGAAAAACTATATATTGGTGTAAGTTTGGAACTTACAAAATTAGTAAAGTTTGGAACTTACAAAATCAATAATTTAGGGTTTACAAAAGGATAACACTTGAATGGGATTTTAAATATTCTGCTACCTAAAACTGCATATTTTATTTGTAGTTAAGAAAACGACATAGATATAAACGGTACAGAAAAAGTAGGTGTTAGTCTGGAACTTACAAAAGTAATAAAGTCTGGTAGATCTATGTTTTTTTTTTAATTTTGATACCCAACAATAAAGAAATCGAGAAACAAAGATATAATATCCTTTCTTGTTATTAATGCATAATATTATTTATATAAAGGTGTTTCTCTGCAACTTACAAGGAGAGTAAATTCCTGAATGGTCGCTATTTTTAAAATTTTGATAAATAAAAGAATGACGTACAAACATACAATATTCTTTGTAGTTATAAAAAAACGTGTACAGATAATCTATATGAAGGTATAAGTCTAGTTGAGATTCGAGGCATGCTCGCATGAATAGACGATTATGGCGAAAAGGGGTCGAACCGACGTACCTTTAGAAAACCTTTGAGCTCGTCGTGACTGTTGACACGTGTAAGGAGGGTAGCTAGAGATATGTGTAACGAGGAAAAAGAGTCACTCCAATTGACGTATTGATATAGAAAACATATTACATTGACGCACTGAAAGTGAATCAACCGTAATTTAACAATATGTCCAAATAAATTTACATTTCGCATGCATTATGTAACGAAACAACTACAACAATGTGATTTTGACCTATAGAAATTTGTCATTTATTCGCTGAAGAATGGCACTTGTTTAATTTTTATGTTTTTTACTAATTGCACACATAAAGCCCTAAAATTCCTTTTCGTTCATCCGTATTTTAAAAATTTCCGTATCTTTCAACTTGAGTTGAAATTGAGTTTAATTTCAGAAAAAAAAGAAGAAAACTGTAGAAATGAATTAAGTAAAGTTACATTTAGAAAGGATGAATGAATAAATAAAGACGATAAAGATGGAGTGACACAATAACCAAATGGAGAACTAAAAATGATAAAGATAAAAAACTAATCCATTAATTTAATAATCTGATGGAACACAATATCAAATGCTTTTATTTTTATGTTAATTTAAATTATAAAACTAGATATTATAAGATCCGAACAGCAGATGACAATACAGCAGCGACTGAACTACCATTGATCCTAGTTGTACAGTTTAGGACCAATATAATGCTATTATAGGGGATATTTTGAACTAATACATAAATTTAGAAGTAAATAGAATCAAATTCATAAATATTAAAGCTGATTATAATATAAATTATCGCACAACCATTTCCGACGATGTTACGGTAGAGGATGAACTATCGTTGATCCTAATTATTGGATTTAGGACCAATATAACGGGTTATTTGCTAGTCGAATTACGAACTATATAAATTAATGGAATTAGATTAATTAATAATCAGGATTTAAACATTTTTTGGGGGGTTATGGTGATAAAATATCTATGAACGCATAATGCAGAGAAATTTAAACACTTCAGTGATTAAAATACAGATTACAAATCTATAGAAGGCTTTAAAGACTAATTAATCTATATTTTATAGTAATCGGATTGCCTTTTTTTCTTTTATGTAACTGCGAAAGCCAATTTTTTTAATATCATATGCATTATTTATGAACTATAGCAGTCGCCGTAAAATATATAGAGCTTTTTTAATGTGCCGGCTTAACAGCCCACGTACAAATGGGTATAACATTAAAAGTTATAATAAAATATAATTTATTGACTACCTTTGCCCATTGGATATATCATATAACCCGTGACTTCGTCAGCTTATATATAAATCTTAATAAAAATAAATATTAAAGTAGGTTCTATAGCAACTTTGAATCGTCATATTATAGTGATTTTTTAAAGAATTTTTAATATATAAATGACGATGATTTTAATAAATGTATGCTTATATATTTGGGGTATCTGGTAATATTAAAAATAAAAGCCAGGAACACTAAATAACTTCGGATTTTAAGAAATTACTTAATGCCTTCGTTAATTGAACAGTAAAGTTGGAAGCATTACCACAAAATAAATAGTTTTGATGATTAAAACATAAAGATGATGACACGATGATAAAGGAGAAATAGACGGGTAACATTTCTTATACGTGAGCTACATATTATAGATGTGGCTGGCAAACGTTCGGTAAGTAACGAGTATGCGTCTCGTCGGCTTTACATTAGTTATTTTTTATGATATTTACAATATAAACGGATTAATATATTACGAATCTAATTAAACGTTATAGTTACACTGATATTCAATGATGAAGGATAAAAAAATATGTTTTTTTATTGTTATTATGAGTTAATGATAAAATAAAGACACCAAAAGAACCTCTTGTCATTATAGTCGTACACTGGAATCAATACAAAAAACTAGTGTTATTGGTTAAAACACGAAGATAATTCGTAGTGACACACGATAATAAAGGAGAAATAGACGGAATAATATTGTTGTGGCTGACAAACGTTCCATACGGAACGAGTAAGCGTTTCACGCGCTTTAAAGTAGTTATTTTTATTATATTTACAATTTGAGCGAATCTATTGCGAATTTAATTAAAGGTTATAAAAGACAGTTCAATTTGTAAAGATTATTTAAAATTATACTAGATAATGAAGGTTAGGATGACGATGTAGAGACCGAAAGAACCACTTATCTTTAGATTTGATTTGAAAAGTGCTGTCAAAGCCTTGAATAAAGTATATTGGATTTGAATATCAAATTCTCTTAGCAACAATGTTCATTGCCTCGGTTATTGTGTATCAACAATGGCTATGTGTTGAACCCGGGGTCCGTACGTCAACAAGACGTCAGCCACTCGGTATTCAGTTCGAAAGCAGTGGTGTTTATCGCCTCTAGGCTTACCAACTGAACTGTAATGGGCCTGTCAGTTCATTAACTTGAATACAGCTAACGTTATGGCATTAAACATCACGTTTGTATTCACAAATGTATGCTTAGATATCAGAAATTCCACAATAACCAATATTTAAATAGGTATACTGTTAGAGATCACTATTATTCTATGTTTTATATATGGCTATAGTTGTAACGACGACTGTGAATCGGCTATTTTTCAAGTGGGAAGTTCTGCAAGGGGGAATAACTGATGGTTATGCAAGAATATATAAAGAATCGTAAAATAGCATTAATTTACTTGAGCCAACATTAATACAACTCCTAACAGTCACTCTTACTCCTCAAATCAAGACGTTTTACTCCAACAACCATGTGTTTTTAATATAAATTACAGTTTAAATTCAATGAATTGTAGCTGTTTGTTTAACTGCGATATTCCACAATTACTAATATATTATACTGTTAGAGATCACTATTATGAGATATTTTAAATGGCTGTAGTTTTAACGACGACTGTGATTGAAGTCATTATTTTTCGAGTAGGAAGTTCTGCAAAGAGGGATAATTGATGGTTATGCAAGAAAGGGAGAGACAATTTTGAAGAAACATAAAGTAGTATTAGTCAGGTTACGTCAAATAGTTATTTTAGAGAATTAAAGTAAACCGTTTTCCAAATATATTGTATATATGTGTTTTTTTATAATAAATATGTTAAAATTATAGCAAAAATAACGAGTCTGTTATAAGCCCATAGACAAAAGTAAATGGTAACTCTCTCTCGTTCTATCTTCATTAATTTATATCTCCCTCTCAACTAGCATTTGCCTCACCTGATCACACTTTTCGTAACGCTCTCGTCATGCTTTCAGCAGCTCATTCCCCAATTTAAAACTATGTGTTCTTAACATAAATCACAATAATATTTGAATAGGCATAATGTTAGAGATTACTATTATTACATGTTTGAATTATTATATGACTATAGTTTTAACGACGATTGTGATTGAAGTCATTATTTTTTGCATGGGGAGTTCTGCAGGGAGGGATAATCGATGGTTATACTAGAAAAGGACAGACATGATTATAAGTAATCGTAAAATAGTATTACTTTATTTGAACCTTTCCAAATATATAGAGTTCAGAAAACACTATTTTGTAAATTATGTATGTGGTTTATTAAATTAAATATTTTAAAAGCATAGCGAAAATAAGAAGTCTGTTTTATATTTACTACCTCTCTCTCTT
This sequence comes from Elymnias hypermnestra, assembly GCA_015832385.1. NCBI lineage: Eukaryota > Metazoa > Arthropoda > Insecta > Lepidoptera > Nymphalidae > Elymnias > Elymnias hypermnestra. The sequence continues at coordinate 240,798 of JACTOM010000036.1, read as the reverse complement.
TCTATCTTCACTAATTTATATCTCCCTCTCAACTACCAGTCGCCTTGCTGGATCACACATTTCGTAACGCTCTCGTCTCCCATTTCTAGCTTACTCATATGTTTTTAACATGTATCTCGCTTTATTACTGTGATTTTCTACAAGTACTTCGAAATTGTCACATTTAAGGAAAAAGGAGGAGGTTTGAAAAGGTTACTTATACTACTACTGGTAAAGTTGATTACACAGTATTTGAGACACTCATAGTAATTATCACAGCTGCATTATCAAAATAACAGGCATTTATTACAACAATAACCATTAAGTTAAATATAACCATAGGAATCATATACCAGTTTCGTAGCTACAGTCGTTACAGATCGCAAGGTCAAACACACGCCGCGAGCAATGTTTTGAGAGCGGAATATAAATTTATATTAGTATCTATGGCACTGGAAAATTTGACCACTCCATTTTTTTGATGGTCTTTGGTGTACGGTCCGCAACGAAATATATCGACATTTATTTTATATATTATTTTTATGTGAAACTTTTGCGAGTGTGTATAACCCTTCGCTTGTCTGAAAACAGCATTTTTTTGGGTTTTTTTTCTCCAAGTAACACGTCCCAAAAAAAGTAATAAAATAATGAGTAACATGGCCAACGTATATCCAGGAATCAAATGACGCTAAAGTGGCTCATGGCACTTAAATGTTCATGAAAGACTACCAAATGTTATGATTTTTATGTTTGCTAATTGTTAAACTATCCAATGTTATCTTTTGGTTATTAAATTAAGACTCCGGTGTAACGTCATGTTGTGCTAAACTTTGAGACAGTGAAAAAAGTCCGTCTTGTATTTACGGGTTCATATCTTAATAAAAAAACACAAATAATACCGTTAGCGACGGTCACTTTGTAACTGATTTATATTGTGTTCTGTGTTTCTATTGTCTCTACGCATATTTTGTTACAACAGTTATCGAGAAGCGAAATAAATAAGACACTAGGATTTAAAAGGAAAGAAATGCTTATATTTCTGATTGCCCGAGTTGAGACAAAACTATCTAATCAGTTCAACCGGTAGTTGACAAGGACAAGTATCTGTGGAGCCTTTACTGCAATCAGTAATATTTTATTAAGACACAACTACGACAAAGCACACATGTAAGATCTTTTTGAAATATAAATATAAATTTTGCCAAGGTACCTACATATAGGCGGGAGCTGCCAAGTAGACTCGCGGGGAACCCCTACATTGGCTGACACCGACTCCAAATATAAGAATACGAAGAACACTATAAAAGAATACGCAATTATTTCTTTGTTAAAATTTATATTTATTTTTTGATTTTTAGGGAATCTGAAGTAAACTAACAAATTTGTCTCAATATGTGTACACCTAAAAACGTGTTGCAGTGCAGCAACAAACGTAAGCTCATTGCTATTTGATTACAGACACCTATATTTTCTGCCATAAACCGCACCCTTACTGTAAGCCGTTGAGGAGATCCATTGATCTTCATATTTAACTACGACTAGCACTTGACCATACCGAAGTTACGGTAGGCAACTCAAATATCTGGATAGCCTATAGAAGATTCTGTCGAGTATCGTTCATTTGCTCCTAAGAATTGAAGAGTTCCGTCACTTTGTCATGGATTCCATCATCAGAACCTAACCAAACTATCACAAAACAACCCTTGAAGTATATCCTTTCCAATAAAAAAAGAATCATCGAAATCGGTTGGCGTGATCTTGAGTTATTCGTCCATTTGTCGCGCACATGCTTACGCAAATTTAAGACTCATCCGGTTTTGTCATGGATGCCATCATCAGAACTGGTTTTTAAAAAAAATGGGACTCTATGACGAGCACCACCTTTCATTTAAAAAAAACATCATCAAGATCGGTCCACCCAGTCGGGAGATATCAGGTAACACACATATGCAAACGAATTGATAACCTCCTCCTTTTTTTGAAGTCGGTTAAAAAAAGAATTTATTAGAATCTGTGCCGAAGAAATTTCACTTTTTCCGCATATACAATGAAAAACTTTTAATATTTTTGAAGTGTGATATAGTGAGCATAGTATTACTTTACCTACAAATTAGTAAGCGATTCTAAAAACTGTCATAGTGTTTTTTTGTTGACCGTACAAACTAATCACGTTCTCTAGGTAATCACTCTTGTTTTTTGCTTTCCACCGGCCACAAATAATAGCTTGTTTGTAATGCAGCGCCGTGGAAGGTGAAATGAAGGTCCCTAAACAAATCGTGTTCAAATTTTTTTCTGTTAAACAATTACCCTTTATTGCTTATAATTTCTGGGTCACACGTAAAAGATCACGTTGTTAACATAAAAAAAATATATATTTCCTTATATATTATATGAAATAAACAGGCTTTGTCGTTAGACATTGTAGAAATAGATTAACTGGAGTCTACAAAACAAATAGTTGTTTGACCTCGTAAACACTATTGAAATATAGCTCTACTTTTATTAAAACAACATCTCCACGAAACACAGATCAAATACTATGTACAATTGTTCCGCTCGTTAAAGTTACCTCGTAATGCATAATATTTCTTAATATTGTACAATGTTTTTGGTATGTTTACGTGTTGCCACTATGTCACAACTTCGTATAATGGATTATATAAGGTTTTGTTACATGGAGATTAGGCTGAACTACGATTCACGATAATTGTGTGGTGGCAATGTGATATTTTCGCCCCGAGTACAATTTTTTATCAGACCGGGATCGAAAGTTCGATAAAAATGTAAATAATAAAGTTAAATATTGAACCGATAGCTCGTTCTTCGACTACGTAACTAGTTCTAATGAATCGTAAGAAGAATTAAATATTTGACAAATAAAACAAACGCGCATGCGTTGCACATTTGAGTAATGCGCACTGAATTGCGCATTTATTACAGACATCGCTATTTACAAACAAGGCCTTTACAACTAAGTGTAGTCTCTCTCTCTTTTCACTTGAGACATAAGTAAGATTACATTTCCTCTCACCAAAGGTTGTCTGGAAGAGATCGCTTTAAGTGATAAGACCGCCTTTGCGCACTTAATTAAGCAACTTACTCTTTATGAAAGTTCAATTTGTATTTTTCTTGGTTTGTGTGCAATAAAGTTTGAATAAATATAAAAAAAATAAGATGTGACGTTCCTTTTAGTGTTGCACGATATAAATCGATATTTCAAAATATCGATACATGTACGAGATATATCGCTTCAATCCGTAATTATCGAATCATTTAGTATCGAATGTAACATCGATATATTTCATCCGATATTCCATTTTTGAAGTTTTACTTCTTTTGGTGCGTTAGGGAAAAATGTTGAGAGTAATTTTTTACGATGCGCACAACGTCACAAAAAACCGACACCCTGAAGTTAGCTATAGTCAACATTTTAGATTTATATTACTTGTTAGATATATTGTGACATTGAAAATATCAATGTGACATTCTTATCAAAATTATAACTCTCAATCTCACCTATAGTAAATAGATTATAAACTATTTATATCCAATGAAAGATTACGTTTATTATTTCTACAAACGTAAAATAAGGCGAAAGATAAATCATTTGAAAGGATTTCTTTCTTGTTACGCCAAAGAAGTATAACTTCTAAACTAACGCGTGTACATAAGTACACACACACTTTTTTAATTTTACCTACCTTTAAAGGAATACTTTAAATCTGCAATGTGGCATTTAACTATGGTAGCTAGCTCAGTTCCATCTGAACGACTATTCTCAGGACCGGACAGGTTCTTCTTACACAGCAGAGAAGCAGATTGCAAGCCAAAAGAGTAGGAGTTATAAATCTTTCATACTAGTATGGTAAAATAAGAAAAAGCTGCTATGGCCTTGGTTACTTTTTCTTAAGTGTTTTACACATAATTAACCTGATCCCTATTTAATATTATATACTAGTAGTTACTTAAGATATTTTTTTTATATCGATATAACACTGCGGTATATTATATCGGACAGCCTCATTGGTCTCGTGGTTAGCATGTTCGACTACACAAATGGGGTCCTGGGTTCGGGCCAATTCAAAAATCAATATTGAGTTTCCTATTAAAATTTTCTCATTATTAGCCCGAAGTTGGGAAGTTGGTGGTGTGTTTCAACCCCGTGTCTCAGAGAGCACATTAAGCAGTCGGTCTTGCGCCTGATCTCTCTCCGATCGTGTCGGATTCCCGTCACAACCTGCAGTGTAGCAGCGTGGTGGGTCTATGCTCTAAAAACTCTCTCCCCTATGAGTGAGGAGGCCTGTGCCCAGCAGTGGGACGTCAATGGGCCGCTACTTACCTCTTTTATAGTATATCGAAAAAAGTATCGATATTTTTTACATGAACATCCCTAATTTATTTTATATTTCAATACAGGCTAGATTTAACGATATAAATCCGTAAAAGCCTCCTCGAATGAAACGATATTGCTCAACATGACCGGATAATTTAAACTCGTAAATTTATATTTAACTTATAAAGGGAAAGGCATAGTTCTAGTTAGCATTAAGTTTCACCTCGAACTAAGTGGTTAATAATCGATAATTGTCATGTCGGCCGTTTGATTCCTGTTCTGGGCCAGTTTCTAACTTGACCTAGTGAAACTGTACGCTCACTTATTTATCATCGCGATTAATCTTTTCACATAAATATGCAAAATTTACGCAAAAATGACTTAACTAACATGTTTATTTTACTATATATTTCAATAGCTGTCTCGCGCAACTGCGTCTGGCTACAGTTAAATATGTAACCTTTTAAATCTTTGATATCTCCTAAGATATTCATTTTAATGAAATGCTGTTAAGACCACTTTTAATCTACATGATACACACAACATATGAAATGTAATCAATTGTGTAACAAATAACATTTTATTGAATAAAACCGCTTGGTAAATAACACATACTTTTTGTAATATGTAAAAGATAAACATGGTTACTGTGGGTTATTCTTTAGAGATAAATATATACTATTGTGGAGTTTTTTATAACCCTTTTTATGATATACCATTTCGTAGCACATTATTTTGATCTATCTCGAAGGGTTTAGCCAGGGTTTGCGATTTTAAGTGCACAAAAATTCATTTGTTACGATATCACATTACAAATCTTGGAATTTGTCCGATTTTCGTTATTGTAATATATATGTATTGTACATAAAAACCTTTCTCTTGAATTAAGCTATTTATTTCTAAAAATTGCATTTAAATCCGTTGAATACTTTAAAAGATATAAGCGAACAGACAACGGTAACGACTTTACTTTATAGTGAGTATAGATTTGCTTCATTAAATCTATTTCGGTTATTCTTGGATAGATTTATATGTCGTTTATTATTAAGAGCCAAATTGTATTTCATCGGAATAATTTCAAATACGGTTTTAAAAATACAGCAAGAAAAACCGATGACGTTAAAAATTCACGTACAACGAAGCCAGAGGAAATTAATTAAACCTAACTTCGATCGGAAATTTTAAACAAACTGAACTACGAAAGTCCAATATGTGCAATTACTTCGAATCTTGTTAGCCCGAAGTTAATTCAAAGCTGGTGGTAACCAATAAAGTTAATTCAGAAACATTGCCTCTTGTTTGAGCTACGAGGACCTTTTGACGTCAATCGCTTCGCTAGTTGGGACTCTAGATTCGATTCCAAGCAAGGAAAATTTGAGGAAAATAGGCATTTTCTAGATTTGGATGCGTGAGAGGCTTCGGTCGTAACTAATCACTATCCTACCAGTAAAGACATGCCACAAAAAATACGCTGTAGTAAGATGTGGTGCTGGATCAGTTGGCTTCTATCTTACACTGTATCATCTCTTACCATGAGATGAGATTACAGTCCAGCAATACCTGTTAGCAATAAAGTCTCTTCCTTTAAGAGTACAATGTGTAGTTGAGACCCCCAACCCACCATAGACCCTAATGGCAGATCATTTGTGAACTGTAACGTGGTTTTAACACAGCATCGCACCAGAATTCTAATTGGTTAGGGACACGTCTTTGCTAGATAGGCAACAACCAAAGCATCCACAAGTCCAGACTCAAAGAAATACTCCAAATTGACCTATTTTTCGTTTGCAAATAGAATAACGCATAAATCCACAAAGGAACATGGCACGCATTCCTTATTAAACCCAGTGGAATCTTCATCCGTGAACGAGACACTAGAGTGGCAGCTTATTCATTTCTCCGTGGTGTCCAGGATAATTCCGACTAAGGATTCATGGAATAACTTGGCATATTTCAGGGGAGAAAGGCAGGATCTAGTACAGTCCCTCTCTTTCGCTCGTGGGTGCTCGTGGATCTCTCAGTGGAGAGTATGTGTGAGCAGATGAGGGAGGATCTAGTTATCTGTGAGTGACAGATCAGAGGATCACCTTGCGCAGTCTTTCCTTGTGTCTAAGATGATTCCCCCTAAGGATTCACGGAGTAACTCTGCATGCTTTATGAGATAAAGGCAGTAGCCAGTACAGTCTCCCTGTTTCGCCTGTGGGTCTACACTAGCTTACATTCCCGCTGATCAGCGGCAATCAGCGAGTATCTCTCACTGGAGAGTAAGTGTAACCAGACGAGGGAGGTTCCATGTATACGTGAGTGAGACATTAGAGTATCACCTTGTTGAGTCTTCCCTGATGAGTCCTCCTAAGGATAGAAGGGAGCAGTCACTATATTACTACTCCCTCTCTTCATCGTAGCCTTTTTTAGCGAGACTAGGTATATTCTCGCAAAAGAAGACCTCTACAACGTGACATCTCTTACAGCATCGCATCTACAACGCTCTCCATCCATTGAGTGATCATCGGTGATCAGCGCCACCAAGACCTGACGCAGAACCTTCCTAAATTTGAACTGCCGGTAATAGAACCCTGGACCTCTACTAGTGAAGTGAAGCCGTAATTACCCAGGAATTAAAAAATAATAGGTTATGGTAAAAAATAAATTACTAATAGATCTACTCGTGATTTCCTGCATTATAATATATTCGTGTCAAGTCCACTTGCTTTGCTTGTCATAGTTCACGCTACGTTATGTAGAGCAGACAAATACTTGCTTAGATATAGCCATAAAACACTAATAAAATATTCATAACATTTATACAGAGCTTGAATATTTATGGACACATAAAATAAACAATATTCATATTAACGTTACAGCTGTATTACATATAAAGTGTACATAAACATAGGAAGTAAAAATTAATCTTATTTTAACAACGCCCAAGTTGAAACGAACAACTGGGTATTTATTCTTTTATTATACGCGTTTTAGATGAAAACTCTCCTGGCGCTTGACGCTTCCCACATTTATAGCTGTATTACAGCCAACTTAAACAAAACCCACACATATTATACACAGATATCTTCATCAAAAATCACTCTATTTATTGGTGAAAAGTGCATAAAAATCCGTTTAGTATTTGTGAATTTATCGCGTACAAACTTTCAGGTAGAAGTGACATAGTACTTCGTTTTATAAGTGAGGATAAAAAAATGCCAGTCATATTACTGCTAACTCCGAAACAACTCAACTGATGATGTATATTTTATTTGCTGAATAAGAATCTAATTATTTAACCTATCAAGGTTACACGCAGAGACATAAAAGGAGTAGGCATAAAACTTAGGTCAAAAGTGAAACATCTATGCGACGTATTTGATACACTCATCACGTATGGAAGTGTATGTGTGTCGTATACCGATAGCCAGTTTTTTATGGCTCACCACACAGTGTTTATTGAATCCTGTATCGCATTGCGTAGATCAAAACCTTTGTGGCTTTATTCAAACGATGACCTTACACGATATCGAAAGGAATGATGACTTTTGACCTCCCAAAGCTCCTCTGTCTTTGCGACAGTTATAAAAGCCTTCGGCACTGGTTGATGGACTTCTAATCGATGATATATTATAAAGTAAATAAATATCTTCCGTCTTTATTATTGCGTTTTGAGTATAAAGAAGAAAGATTAAGTGTACAGAGTTTATTGAATCCGGTATCGCATTGCTCAGATCACAACTTTATGGCTTGAATCAAATGAAATATGGATTTTTGATGCCCTAACTCCCTCCTAGTCACAGGTTACATTTATAACAGCCCTATGTCTTATTCGATTGATTTCTAATCGAGAAGATATAAAAACTAGAAGGATATCTATGTAAGGATCGGCTATAATAGAGGCATTTTTCTTTGTTATTGCATTATGGTTGAAAAAGCTGTAAGGTTAGGTGCACAGTGTTTATAGAATCCCCTATCCTTTGATGATGAAAAAATATATGGCTTTTTGTACACCGAAAGTCTGTCTTTTAAAATCTTTCCACCATGGTTATAAAATCAACTTAAACGCGATATTATATAAGAGATCAAAACGTTTGGACTTGATTCCAGTTACAAAAGGAAGCTTAATATTACAAAGTGACTAATGGGTTTCACGCTGATTTGTCCTCAGTAGAATCTACTTTCTGAATCGGTTAAACATTTGTCACTAACCGATAGACTAATGATGATTCAAAATAGCTTTTCAAGCCACAACATTTATATATTTTTATTTTGATTTAAGCTCAAAAACTCTTTCAAAAGAGTGTCCCTTGTTTAATAAACCTGCGACCTGTAGCTTTAGAGTTAAGTAGGAGCCTATTAATATCCCACTGCTGGGCACAAGCCTCTTTCTCCTCCTGGTTGTAGAGCATCACCGGTGATAGGGAGCGGAGGGCAGTGGCCTTCTTCTGTGAAAGTGTTATATCGTTGAAGGAGGCATATGAGAGGCACCGGGCACGCTGGGGACGCTCCTTTACTTCGGCGCAGGAGGTTGGGAGGTAGGAGGCGACGATATGCGCTTCTTCTTCCTCCTTCTTAAGTTTCTCAGAGGAATCTTCCGGAATGCCAGGGTAGATTGCGTCTACCGATCCTCTGGTGCTCCAGTAAAGGATGCGGAAGGTATCGCTGGGTTTTAGTGGGTATTCTGACTTACCAGCGAGTCTGATCTGCATAAAGGCATTTCCCAGTGTTAAAAAAAAGTTTGTAGAGCATAGACCCACTTCACAACTCCACTTCAGGTTAGCAGGCTACCCATTCCCCAGAATTATTCCCGAGATATGCAGTGTTTCCTCGTGATATTGTCCATAACTGAAAAGCACTGTAATAGATGATTATAAAAAGAAGCCTGCTGTGGATTTCAATCTGCAAATATAATCGAGAGTCCACTCGTCTCACCACTAAGCCAATATGGCTTACTAAAAAGATAATTATATTATATTAAAAAGATAATGCAGTCCGTCTGTTTATGGGTACGTCTACCTCCCGATGTCACTACAGATTTTATTTCGCGCTATAAATTATTTTGTTTACGTTATCTAGATATTGTAATGCTCATGTATAAAGTCCATAAATCATGGAGACGTCGTGTCTGTGCTCTCGGCGTTTTAATAAATATCATTTGTCCTTCGTTTCATATAATTAAAGTACAAAACGAGTTTCTAAAGAGTTCAGTACATATATAGCTAGATATTATAGATTTAATAAAGAAAGACACGCTAACATTTTCTTAGATGTATGTTCTTAATGTGTACAAAGTTTCATCAAAATCAGTTGAGCCACTGTTGAGTAATAAATGCATAAAGTCGAGGGCGCAAAGCATTAAACATACTGATATATGTTTGTAGAGAAAACACGAAACGAGGAAGATATACGAACTATTTTATGAAAATTCTTCTCTACACTTAAAATTTCTTCAAATATAACAGATTTAACTCATGAAAGGTTATCTACTGTACAGTTATAGTAAGTAATAGTAAAATAATTAATAATTAATAATTAAGTAATAGTAAAATATTTATTATGCGCATGTTTAAAACTTTCGACGCATGTGCGCTTCTTTAAGTCAAAATAATTTTTAAGCGCATGTTTAAAATTTCCGACGCATGCGCGCTTCTTTTATATGTCAAAATAAGCTTAAGTGCGTATGCTTAAAATGTTCAACGCTTTTCGCTTCATATTATTTTATATTTTATTATTTACATTTTAACGAACTTTCGATCTCGGTCTGATGACGAATTAATACCATCACGGGACGAAAGTATGGCGTTGCCACCCGCGTTTTTATCAATAATCACGCGTTCAGTGAGTTCATACTTTCGGTCTTAGATGCCTCATATACTAGTTATAAAAGCTCTTCTCTACATAGTAATGAAAACATTCTATGAAAGTTCTTCTCCACATTTAAAATTCCATACGGAGAGTGGATACACAAATCAACATTTCAAATAATACAGTAGTGTAGTTTGAACTTTTCTTCGCATCCGACATAAAGGGAACTGACGCCGAGGTGCATAGCAATTTGCATTGTCATTATATTGCAGACGCCTGTAATGTTGGGGACAAGTTCCAAGTTTCCGCCATTCCAGCCCCAGGGAATAAAACCTGGAACTTCGAGCTGAATCGTGTCACAAAGTAGATCAGTTACATCTGATATTCCGAAGTGCTACTGTACTTGAAGTTGGTAATTTTATTTCAACGACTTTAGTTTCTTTTTTCCGTTTGCTGACAGGTGATCTTATCTGATAGTGATTATAATCCTCGTAACTTTAGATTCTTAGTCGTTCTTTAATACTGATGATGATATATCAATCACTGGAGATCATTATTGGTTATAAGAGCAAATTTATGTCGTGTAGGTCAAATCTAAATTATTGATAAAGGAAACCTATCAGTAAGTTTCTCCTACATCCGAATCGCGTGTGAATATGAGACAATACGTTCTTAGTGAGAGACTACGTAGCGAAAGGTATTTTCCAGATCTCGCTGTAAGCGTTCGTTTCTTGGTTACATAAACGATCGTGTGAAATATGGAGAAACTCTTAGTGAACCTCTACGTTGTCTACGTTGAAAAACGTAAGCTAACCTTTTTCTCAGGCTCAAGACTATCTGTTTATCAAATTTCATTCAAATCGGTTCAGTAGTCTTGGTGTGAAAGAGAACTATAAAAAAGTCATGAAAGTTCTTCACTATTTAAAATATTTTACAGGAAATTCACAGATGTATATAGCAGTGTTGTTTTTTTTTCCTTTTATTGCTAAAAGGTTAGCACTTGACTGTAATCTCGCCTGATGATACAATCTAAATATACCAGTAAAAGTACAGGACGTCTGCTAGAGAAGTATTAGTTCTAAGTTTCGCAAACAAGCTAGTTTTAATCGTCTAAGTTATACTTCAAGTTATAGTACGATTACTCAATTACTTTCGTTTTTATATAAGTAAATGTAATCTCTCGTATCATCAACTAGACATGTTCAAACTGAATAACAAAAAAGAGTGATAAATAACTAATCCAAAGTCGACAAATGGAGAATAAATCTATCATATTTAAAATATAGGTGTCATTAAAAATACATCAAGGCACGGATAGCTTACAGTTACTTTATTTGTGTGATAACTATTAAAATATATGAGCAGAGTAACTTGACCTCACATTTACCTTCGAAGTTTCAACGAGATTGCAAAGAGAACGGTACTTTTATATAGTTTTTCTCACTTTATAGTTTTACAGTGAAAAACCTTGTTAAGTTTTGTATAAACTATGAAAAGACCCGAGTACATGAACATATATTTTATAACACATAAAGATACTATTTGAAACGCGCAATTTAGTCTGCGTGCACTTAAATGAATAATGATATAATAGAACTTAAACTTAAGAAGGTCTTGGTTTATAAAAAGCAAACTGTGTATTACAAACTGAAATTAAAGCTTTCTTAAGCCCTAAGTTGCATCTAATTACAAACAGCATAGAGTTGATTGAAGACAAATAACAAAAACATTAGGTGAAAGTTTCTACACAGCATCATATCATCATTTCCTTGCCCTCACACAGCACAGCATGTTTCCTGTCATCACTTCACTCTATCAGCTGTCATTTCTTCATTCTTACGCCTTATACACACATATCCTCTTTCACACTGTTCATCCACACATTTTTGGCCACCCTCTCCCGGCATTGTCGATTACCATCATATTTATTGCCTTCTTGCACATGGCTACCTTCCCTTCTCTTGACATGAGCCTTCCAGTCCTTAACTTCCCGGTCACTGGTGCTACTTTCATACTTCCTCTAATATAAGTAAATAGCCAGGGGTGAGAGAGGGTTTTTAGAGCATAGACCCACCACGCTGCTCCACTAAGGATTGGCAGGCATAGTACACAAGTGCACTCTCTTCGACACGACCAGAGAGAGATCAGGCGCAGGACCGACGGCTTAACGTGCTCTCCGAGGTGGTGGATTACACCGTCAACTTCCCAACTTCGGGCAAACATTTAGAAAATCTTAATAGAAAACGCAATATCGATTTCTAATTGGCCCGACCCNTTTATGTTATCTATGAGGAATATTTCTGAAACTAAATATAGTCTTTTAGAAACACATCTGAATTTATGTTATCTCTGAGGAATGTCTCTGAATCTAAATGTAATGTTTCAGTAATATATCTGAATTTATGTTATCTCTGAGGAATGTCTCTGAATCTAAATGTAATGTTTCAGAAATATATCTGAATTTATGTTATCTATGAGGAATATTTCTGAAACTAAATATAGTCTTTTAGAAACACATCTGAATTTATGTTATCTCTGAGGAATGTCTCTGAATCTAAATGTAATGTTTCAGTAATATATCTGAATTTATGTTATCTCTGAGGAATGTCTCTGAATCTAAATGTAATGTTTCAGAAATATATCTGAATTTATGTTATCTATGAGGAATATTTCTGAAACTAAATATAGTCTTTTAGAAACACATCTGAATTTATGTTATCTCTGAGGAATGTCTCTGAATCTAAATGTAATGTTTCAGTAATATATCTGAATTTATGTTATCTCTGAGGAATGTCTCTGAATCTAAATGTAATGTTTCAGAAATATATCTGAATTTATGTTATCTATGAGGAATATTTCTGAAACTAAATATAGTCTTTTAGAAACACATCTGAATTTATGTTATCTCTGAGGAATGTCTCTGAATCTAAATGTAATGTTTCAGTAATATATCTGAATTTATGTTATCTCTGAGGAATGTCTCTGAATCTAAATGTAATGTTTCAGAAATATATCTGAATTTATGTTATCTATGAGGAATATTTCTGAAACTAAATATAGTCTTTTAGAAACACATCTGAATTTATGTTATCTCTGAGGAATGTCTCTGAATCTAAATGTAATGTTTCAGTAATATATCTGAATTTATGTTATCTCTGAGGAATGTCTCTGAATCTAAATGTAATGTTTCAGAAATATATCTGAATTTATGTTATCTATGAGGAATATTTCTGAAACTAAATATAGTCTTTTAGAAACACATCTGAATTTATGTTATCTCTGAGGAATGTCTCTGAATCTAAATGTAATGTTTCAGTAATATATCTGAATTTATGTTATCTCTGAGGAATGTCTCTGAATCTAAATGTAATGTTTCAGAAATATATCTGAATTTATGTTATCTATGAGGAATATTTCTGAAACTAAATATAGTCTTTTAGAAACACATCTGAATTTATGTTATCTCTGAGGAATGTCTCTGAATCTAAATGTAATGTTTCAGTAATATATCTGAATTTATGTTATCTCTGAGGAATGTCTCTGAATCTAAATGTAATGTTTCAGAAATATATCTGAATTTATGTTATCTATGAGGAATATTTCTGAAACTAAATATAGTCTTTTAGAAACACATCTGAATTTATGTTATCTCTGAGGAATGTCTCTGAATCTAAATGTAATGTTTCAGTAATATATCTGAATTTATGTTATCTCTGAGGAATGTCTCTGAATCTAAATGTAATGTTTCAGAAATATATCTGAATTTATGTTATCTATGAGGAATATTTCTGAAACTAAATATAGTCTTTTAGAAACACATCTGAATTTATGTTATCTCTGAGGAATGTCTCTGAATCTAAATGTAATGTTTCAGTAATATATCTGAATTTATGTTATCTCTGAGGAATGTCTCTGAATCTAAATGTAATGTTTCAGAAATATATCTGAATTTATGTTATCTATGAGGAATATTTCTGAAACTAAATATAGTCTTTTAGAAACACATCTGAATTTATGTTATCTCTGAGGAATGTCTCTGAATCTAAATGTAATGTTTCAGTAATATATCTGAATTTATGTTATCTCTGAGGAATGTCTCTGAATCTAAATGTAATGTTTCAGAAATATATCTGAATTTATGTTATCTATGAGGAATATTTCTGAAACTAAATATAGTCTTTTAGAAACACATCTGAATTTATGTTATCTCTGAGGAATGTCTCTGAATCTAAATGTAATGTTTCAGTAATATATCTGAATTTATGTTATCTCTGAGGAATGTCTCTGAATCTAAATGTAATGTTTCAGAAATATATCTGAATTTATGTTATCTATGAGGAATATTTCTGAAACTAAATATAGTCTTTTAGAAACACATCTGAATTTATGTTATCTCTGAGGAATGTCTCTGAATCTAAATGTAATGTTTCAGTAATATATCTGAATTTATGTTATCTCTGAGGAATGTCTCTGAATCTAAATGTAATGTTTCAGAAATATATCTGAATTTATGTTATCTATGAGGAATATTTCTGAAACTAAATATAGTCTTTTAGAAACACATCTGAATTTATGTTATCTCTGAGGAATGTCTCTGAATCTAAATGTAATGTTTCAGTAATATATCTGAATTTATGTTATCTCTGAGGAATGTCTCTGAATCTAAATGTAATGTTTCAGAAATATATCTGAATTTATGTTATCTATGAGGAATATTTCTGAATCTAAATATAGTCTTTTAGAAACACATCTGAATTTATGTTATCTCTGAGGAATGTCTCTGAATCTAAATGTAATGTTTCAGTAATATATCTGAATTTATGTTATCTCTGAGGAATGTCTCTGAATCTAAATGTAATGTTTCAGAAATATATCTGAATTTATGTTATCTATGAGGAATATTTCTGAATCTAAATATAGTCTTTTAGAAACACATCTGAATTTATGTTATCTCTGAGGAATATCTCTGAATCTTAATATCGACATGTAAAAACATATCTGAGTTAACACAAATATCTCTTAATCTAAATATAATCGTCGAGGAAATATATGTTAATGAAAATGTTACCTTTGAGGAATATTTCTGAATCTAAATATTATCTTTCAGGAACATATCTGAATTATTGTTATCTTTTAGAAACTTATCTGCATTTATGTTATCTTTTGAGGAATATCTCTGAATCTAAATGTAATCTTTTAGAAACATATCTGAATTTATGTTATCTATGAGGAATAATTCTGAACCTAAATATTATCTTTCAGGAACATATCCAAACTTATGTTATCTTTTGAGGAATATTTCTGGATCTAAATATTGTCATTCAGAAACATTTATGTTATCTTTGAGGAATATATCTTTAACTAAATGTATATTTGAAAAATATCTCCTAATGTTTTCGTTGAAATAGTGTCAATTTTCTCTTTGAAGTACAATACTTAATCTAAATTTGATCTTTGAGGAATATCTCTATCTATCTGTTGTCTTTTAGAAACAAAGTCTGAAAGTTCCAATATATATCAAGGACGTAGGTAAAAGCTTTTTCTATATGTGTTTTATATATAAATAGAGATTTTGGCAACGATTTAACTCAACTATACTAATTCCACGCAGGCAAAGTCACAGTCATTTAGTATACCATGAAGTTCGCAATTTCGTCAACTTGTAGCCGCATACGAACTCCACACATTAATGTAGTTACTAAACTACCTGAATGGTAACTAAATTACCTCTACACGGAGAGATTAAGGCGCCCAGGAAAGTAGTTGGTTCTTTGCGATTAACTAACTCAATTTCGTGTATTAGATTAATCCGAGATTGTATTCTGATTTATTTCGATGTGACTGTGTGTTGTTTGTTATCATAAAACGCCATGCTAAAGAATAACTCGATGTTGTGTGTTTGTAACATTGTAACACAGTTTTTGCTCTTTTCAAATAAATTCACAGAAGAATTCGCGTTCAGAAGCTAGCTCTTCTACAAATATAACAAGCTAAATTGACTAACTAACGCATCTGTTTCCGTTCAATTACATTATCAACCTTTCCAATTTCATCAGAGCTCGTCGTTCTTACATCGTCTGTGTAAAATATTAAATTTTCCTCGCTAAAAATTTCCAGCTCATCCCCTTTGGGGTTGAGCGGGTACTCGTAAATTCACCCCCTCTCAATGTCGTGGAATCGCTAACTTTTTGCTCGGGGAAAATTCCCAAGTTCGACCTCACTTCATGCCAGTTGAAGCCTTAATGCGGAACTTTAAAATATCCGAAACAATACTATACCTTAATGCCTAGTAAATAATGGTATATCTATTATAACCCAGTAAAGAGTATAAGATCTATTGCCCATTCTTTTAGTGGTTAACAAAATAATATCTATTCTATTTAAAGCTACGTTGGTTCTAAAATAACATCTTATCTACTACAACTTGCCTTATTGCTATTCAATTG
Organism: Elymnias hypermnestra; assembly: GCA_015832385.1. Taxonomy (NCBI): domain Eukaryota; kingdom Metazoa; phylum Arthropoda; class Insecta; order Lepidoptera; family Nymphalidae; genus Elymnias; species Elymnias hypermnestra. The sequence goes on along the minus strand of JACTOM010000036.1, from coordinate 224,247 downwards.
ATTTTGAACTTTGTGCAGCAGTAATAAAGTGCAAATTGGCTCTTTCACGTTAGGAACACACCTACATTGCTTAGACAACAGTGTGTACTTGTAATTTGTTATGAACTTTATTGAATAGCAATAAAGGTCAAATAAAGGTCCGATAAGGGTAGTTTTTCGGGGGCTTCCCCTGCAATTGTTCGAAATGGTCTCGCCGTAAAAACCTTGGATTTCAACGAACATTAAAAAAAAGAATTGGCAAAATTGACCCAGGCGTTGTTGAGTTATGCGCTTACCAACACATTTTGCGATTCATTTTTATATTATAGATTAATACTTGGTAAAATAATGTCTAGTCTATTACACGTTCCTTTAGTAGAGAAACAATGTCAAATCTGTTACATGTTACTCAAGTGAGTACTGTAATATCTGTTATGTTACCATAATGTATAGCAAAATAATGTCAAATCTGTAATATGTTACCCAAGTGAGTACTGTAATAATGTCAAATCTGTAATATATTACCCAAGTGAGTACTGTAATAATGTCAAATTTGTAATATGTTACCCAAGTGAGTAATATTCTCAAATCTGTTATGTTACCCTAGTGCATAGCAAAATAATGTCTGGTTTGTTTTCTATTAGCTTTATATCAATTTAATAAGTACTGATGTAAAGAAAGTACTTGATAGAATTTATTATTTTAGATTTTTGCAATGTTTACTAAAAATATAAATTATTTTTGTTAAAGTTACATTTAATCAAACCTTAAATTTACTGTGAATTTCGTGTCTCGTATAGTACCTGTAATGAGAAACATATCCATTAATATTTACATAATTACGAGTGATGATGATATTAAAGAACGTCTAAAGCTCCAGAGGTTACTTTGTCCTGTTCTAGAAGAACGCACAGTAAACCCAGCGGGATAAAACCAGCTAGCAATATAATAAGTAAAAAATTAACTTATAATACTTACAGTATACAATTATATAGATTACGCGGCATGTTAATTGCAAATCAAGGTTATTAAAATGTACGATAACAGATAAAACAAGAAATGCAAATTTTTTATGCAAATGTTTACAAAAAAACACGTTCCGTATAACCAACGATATTAACTTTACTTCATTTTGCAAATTGAATTGGAATACATTGGAAAATTTATTATAAGGTTTAAATATAACTTGTGTATCGATTTTTTACTCGACTACTATTGAGGAGGTCCTGTATTTGACCAGTCTAATTTTTGAATTTTGCTGTCTTTTTTATATAACTTCATATTATTATGTTAAGAAAAATGCATTAAAAAATCGATAAGACAATAAAAAACTTAGATAATAAAGATAAGATAAAGAAATAGACAATAAAGCGACATATCGATTTCTTCGTTGATTGTAGACTTTTTGATTGAGATGTATAAGAAATTTTCAATCTACTTAAAGAATCAGTAATTTAAACAACAACAAAATCTTGCACCTTCTACTAGAAGAGACATTTTCCAGGAAAGAAACTAACTAATAGACGATACTCTAATAAAAGCATTAACTCCAAAGGAAAATTCGAAGAAACATCTCAACTAATATTAATACTTAAGACTAATTTAACTCATAATTAAGTTAAAGCCAACTCTCTCAAATGTCCCAATTTGGAGTTTCGTTCACTGAAAGTTATCGGGGTTTCAGTTCAAATTTATTAGTCCAACAACTATTCGTCAAAATTGTCCCAAAGGGTTCGGGAAATTTCCCAAATATCGTATCGAACTGCCTATTTGTTTAAAGGACCTTCGGCAGTTTGAACCTTTGAAATATTCGCCAGCCTTCTGAATGTAAAAGTTTTCAATTCAAAGAAGTTCACATACAGATTCACTCAAAGAACACACACAATTACATATACTGTACTTAGTTTAAATACACCCACGCAGTCGTTGATTCAAAGAAGATTACATAGACTTTAAAAAGAAGAATCGTGTGTATACAGAATTACTTTTTTAGTTCAATTAAGGTATATTTTAACACATATATGCAGACACAATTTCAATGAAACGAAGCAAGATGTGTAAAACAAAGTAATTATTCTTTAGGTTTCAGAATCAGATACAGATAATATCCAGAAATGCAGCCAGATGAGTCCTAAAGTTAGTTCAGGTGACTGCTTCATTGGTCTATTGATTAGAATTTTCTACCACAGATATGAGATCCCAGGTTCGAGTCTCGGGTCTGGCCAATTCAGAATGGGTAATTAGTTTTCCATTAAGATTCCCTCAATATTGGCTAGAAACTGGGAACAGCTTCACCTCTGTGCCTCGGACAGCATGTTAAGCCGTCGTTTTTTTTTCGAAGTTGGGAAATGCTTTTACGCATCCCTGGACGGGAGTGTGGGACTCACTGATAATCCAGAATACCCATTAAAACCCAGCGGAAAATCCTTGGGTGGAGGGTGATGCAGCCGGCTCTCCCGACCTCCTCTGTCTGAGTGGAAGAACGCATTCGGCATTCTGCATGACCATTTCCGATGCCACCTTCAACTATATAACAGATTCGCAAAAGGAGGCAATTGGTATCCAGCCCGATAAGTTAGCAACCACTGGGTCAACTCTGCTAGCTAACGAAAGTTTCCTCCGACCAGCGACACCAAAACCTGCCGCTGAGATCCCCAAACAAAACACTCTGCCAACAAAGGTCAAACTCTGACTGGTGGTCTTGAGCTTGGTCTATCTGCGTGTTGGATTCCTGGAGTGAAGGAATAGAGAGTGCACTTGTGTACTATTCCTGCCAATCTGCAGTGGAGCAGCGTGACTCTAAAAACCCTCTCTCATATGAGTGAGGAAGCCTGTACCCAACAGTATGACGTTAACGAGCTGCTACTTTTTTTTGCTGTTCTTTATCTAATATACTAGAAGATATAACTGATTTTTTTTGCTGGAACGGAAGCTTAGGGAATAGTCTCCACTAAATTGATCAGAAGCCGTCTAAATAACACCAGTGCAGTATCCTGAAAATCACCCAGCCTGCGAACTGCCCAGACATTACTATTTGATTACAGACGAAGAGCTATTTCAGGGGATTATTATTTACTGACCTAGGCCTAATCAAGCTCCCCCTAATAATAGATTTCCGACTACATTAATCCTGATGTAGAGAATTCCGCAGGATTAATTCAAAAGTTCTAAGTTTAACTTATTCAGAGTAATAAATTCTTTGATCCTTTAGTTGTCCCTAGGTGCAATTGAATTTCGCCTGGACTTGATAGATGTGTAGCTATAACACCAAACTGAACATAAATAACTTATTCCTAATCTTACCTTAATTTAATTACAATAAACTCCCACTTTACTATCCAGCCCAAACTGCACCTTGAGGAATTGGTGATAAAGCAATGAGTCCATCTTTCCAATAAACATCCTCAAGATGCTGTTTGTGCTGGAACGTAACCTTATCAATAAAGATGCCAGCCTCTTTATTTGCAGGGCAAAGAAATCATCCATCCTTGCCTCAGTAAACATGGCCATCGGAACGCGTTATGGTATCCTAAGTGTCCAGTGCCTTTTGGGTGTAACTAGTCCAAAGGGTCCCAGTGTAGAAGGTCCTCGCTACACCGGGAGAACCTTCGGACTAACATGTTACACCGAACTGCTAGAGCTCTGCGCTCTCTCTCTATGTCTGCCTGATCCTTAAGGTCCTCCTAAACATAATGTCCCAGATATTTAAATATTGTGAGCCTCTTAAAAGTGGCCCCATTCAAAGTAATTTGAGGCTCATACTGGACTTGTTTGTGTAGGACCTTAAAGATCAATTACTCACATTTTGCCACATTATATCGTAACCCATGTCTAGCTGCATATTCCTCACATATTTTCAGCAATTCTCTGATAGACCCTGCCGTGGGACTACTGATAAGCTTTTCTAACACTACTAACTCATTGAAGGACGTATTCACGTCGAAGGCTAGTGAGAAACAAACATTTCCCTGTTCCAGAGCATTTCGTATGATTATTTCCAGCTGCGAGTGAATCAGGTTTTCTAAAACAAACTGTTGCCTGCATTTTATTTCTGAAATAGGCGTCCCCTGGCAACTGTTCCGAGCGGGGGCTGTTTCGCGGTCGACCAACTCGCTTGTATCGACAACCCGACTTCACCCCGATACGTTTAATACTGTGCCCGCTGCGGGCGCAACTTAATAATGTATATAGGAAACTTGTTCCATTCCACTTGAAGAACGCTTCCAGCCAACTTTCTTGTTTGTTTGCAGCTATTTATTCCTTCCTTTTTAAATACTCCGTTCTGCATGCCGGTTACAATTGCGGCTCTTTTGACAGCACAACGTTTGGGGCTTTCTTATTGCCTCCGAACGTTGGATTGTTTACTACAAGTGAAATTTTAAAGAAAATTCAAACTCTGTTTGTACATCTTACTGACTTTTTTCATAGTATTACTTAATAGAGTCACTTATTAAGTCGAGTCAAGATATCCAATAGGAAACTCACCAAATTGTGCCTTGAAAACTAGGTCACGGTTGTTGGTGTTTTCATCAAATGAGTTCAAACCTGAAGTCTACTGATGATCCTACTACTTTCTATAGAGTTGGTTTTTGGGAGATGTTAAAAATGACATCCTAGTACCTACTCGACATTAATACTTTCTAAATTCATTATTTAACCAGAAGCTTCACTTATAAATATACTATTAAAGAAGCCATAATGGCAAAGTGGTGAATCCCGTGGATTCTCGTTCAGAGAAGTCGCGACTCCAAATCCTGGGTGGAAACTACTATTAACCCTTTATAAAAAGAAACGTGAGAAAACGAGGAAAGCGTAATCTACTTGATTTGGATAAGCTTGGTAGATTAAAGCTCCAACACCCTCTCTTCTATGAAGGAGCAGACCAGTGCTCAACACTAAGACTTGAAGGGAATGATAGGGTGATGTGGGATCGGAGGCCTTCTTTTACATATTCAGATATACACTTTAAGTATATATACGAGAATCCTCTAGAATCCTCTGAGTTCTTCACTAAGTAGGGCTTCTTGCTCCTTGGGCTTCTGTAAGAAAGCGATTGCTTTTGCCGGCAATGGGTCTTGCCATGACGGATTAACTTACCTTTACCTTAGGCCATTAAAAAGCAACCGAAGTTCGTCAAAGTTCGAAAGAGGTGAACAATATTCAAAACAGAGCAACTTTAATGATATTCATGAATGTTAAAGCCGTCCGTTGTTGCAAAACGTCGCATAGACTTGTAAGTGACAAAACAATGACACCAACTTAAGCTGGGGACGTAAAGCCGGTTGTGCCATCTTCATTTGATGGCGTACATAAACAACAGACGGTGTTTATTACTACGAGGCAATTTCGTATTATATTCCAAAGTTTGGAACACCAAAGTTTGATTCCAACAGAAGGGGATTGTGAAGAAGTGTAACATAGTCTAGATGTACTGACTTTATCTTTAAATAAATCAAAATCGAGAACAAGAAACAATCTGTGGTTTTATGAAACCAAGATGCTAGAGAAAGAGCTGATCCAAGTCACGAGAGTGATACAACGCGGATGAGAAATAAAAGTAATACATTGCGTAAAAAAGGTTCACATGAGAACTCTTAGAGAATCCTCAAATATCTACATTTCTGAGATGAACTTATTGCATGACTGTGAGAATTAAAAGATCTTTGAGGTTGCCAAAACATCTTCCTCCATTTAATCGGCATGACATTAGCAGTTCCATGTTTATGGGCATCGACTATGGCATCGATTTATGCATGTTTTTTATAATACTCATAAACAGATTTGATTCAAATTTGGCAAGCAGATAGTATTTGAGTTAAATTAACATATTGGATAATCTTTCTATCGGTAAAAACCCTGGTTATGAGGCTATTGTTGTTCAAATTCTTCATCATGCAAATAATTTGTGACCTATAGCAGTATACGTGAAAATCTGCATTTGCATCTATAAATAACGTATTGCAAAAGAGCACTTTCCTGTTTCTGTCTTATTTGAACAAGTAGTAGTTATAATAAGTTACATGGACGATGTAATTTTTAAGCCATTAACTTGTTTACTGTCGTCCAATTTAGTAATTGGTGGAGACGCAGTCGCGGGCAGAAGCCAGTAAAATTATATTCCAAAGTTTGAAACACCAAAGTTTGATACTCGCAGACGGGGATCGTAAAGAAGTATCACCTTAAAAAGTTTGATACCATCTTAAGTATCATCCGTAATTCACTTAAATTCGGAGCTAACGAGACAACTCCGAGAGCTTATCTCTGCTCCGGAGCCGTCCGAAACTTTAAACAAATAACTAACTGTTAAAGAAAGCCAAACAAATTTACGGATCAACTTATATACCCCCGGAAATTAGTCTACAGTCTAACTGCTTTAAGAGGTAAATATATTTTAAATGTCTCGGAAGGAAATATGAAAGCATAAACGTGTTGTTTTATCTCCAAATGAAAGAACGACGCCGCCTTTCCCAATTTTGCATAAATAACTAAATATTATAATGAACAAGAAGAAATAAATTTATTGACAAACTTATATAATATTTCTGAAACCTATTCTACAGTTTAGCTGCATTTAGTGGAAATATGTTTTATTAAATGCCATGAAAGAGAAATCAAAGTATAAACGATTCCGCCGTTTGCAATTTAAGACACATAACTAAAGAAAGCAAATTGAGTATTCTAAAATACTCTCGAAAATGACTAAATGCTTAAAATAAAGAACATAAAAAGGTGATATCTTTAAGGGATTTAAAGAAGGTATAAAAGCGTAAACGTTTTTTTTATATCAAAATAAAATGATCCATGATCCGAAACTATAAACAAACTTAAAGCCAAACAAATACTGATCAACTTGAATACTCCAGGAAATTAGTCTCCAGTCTAACAGCTTTAAGAGGTAAATATCTCTAAGTGTCCCGAAGGAGAAATAAAAGCATAAGCACAAAATGAAATGACGTCCAGTTTTGCAAACGAAAGGCGAATAAATTAAATGTAAAGATTCCGTCCATTGTTGTTTTTGCGCTTCGCCTTTTTGCGGGTATTTCCATAAAGAATACTTAAATATATTCCACTGAAGATAAAAAAGGTTGTTACTGTGCAAGATGTCAGGATGATAATATATTTCATGTCTGTTTATGTATCACTTAAGATATTCAATGTTAAAGATACCTTAGCAAAGGCATGAACGGTCTCATCAACATCTTATAGTTCACCTGTAAATGATGATATAATCTAAGATGGCGTGCTGGTAAGAGGTAAATTATCTCTAATGATCTCTCTACACTACATCGTACCAGACCATAAACTCTTTTGCTTAGGAATACGTTTCCGACTAGTTCAGATTTAGACAAATTTGAAAATACAATCTCCTAAAAATCACCTGCCAGGAGTCGAATTCCAGGGAAGCTGTCGAGTTATTTGGAACTCTCTGGAAAACACACTTAATTGAAATGAAGGGCATAAAAAAATTATATAAATTTGTAGGGTACTTATAGATATTTACAAGCTCTTTAATAAAGTAACTATTGAGTTTCTTGCTGGTTTATTTGCAGTGTAAACAACTGTTCAAATCGGTGATAGATTTGTTAGGAATTGACAGATTACTGATGATTCAAAATAGATATTTTATTTAAGTTTATTGATTTATATACACCGCCTACCTTCTCTCTTTCCTCTTTATAACGATTTTCTTAATTTCTGATCTTTTTCATAGTCGTACACTCCTAATGGTATTGTCTTGTTATAAAAGTTGATTTCGGCTATTGCTGTTTCCTCCACCTCTCTTTTCGTCGCATTTCTTGTGAATTATATTAAGAAGAATTTCGTGGACGTTATAATGGTATCTGATCCTCTATCTTTCCTTGAACCAACAATCGTTCCAAGGACCTTTCATTCGTGGTGATATGTTAAACACTTTTAGGATTTAAATCGAAACTTTGCATAGTTGCATACTACATTGTTTCAAAGCATATTATCTATCCTCAACTGTAAAGTGAAGCCTTTCGCAAGCCCCACTAACTCCAACGCTCGTGTAATATTAAATTACAGGCCAAATAAGACATTTCGTAATAGAAAATTATATCCATTTTGTCAGTTGTTCATAAACACAACCTCTTGTTTTTAAATTGAGTTAAAAAGGTTTTATTAAAGTAGGCTTTTGCGTCACTTTTGAAACAAATACAGACCTATATGTAAGAACGACTTAAAATCTAGCATTACGAAGGTTACTTGATAAGAATCCATGGCGATAATGTCATAACAATGATATTAGGTCGATCGCGCCTCTCTATCGCTAGTTTCACTTAGCCGGCAAACATCTATTTCTAAGACGTTATCACGTCAATAGTTTACAAATTCCTTTGCAAATTGTTCCTCCGAGGATCAGATCTATTTTGCAACTATAGACTAATTTGCAACATAAAACATTGTAGTTTTGATCGGAATCGAACCTGTTATTCTTGCGGTCCATATTGTCTACGTAATAGTAGTCTAGTCAATTACGTTTCTCAGTACAACGCGATGTTACGAAAGCGATTGTGCTTTTACAAATTACTTTGCTAAATTACAATCGTACTTCTGTGGTAAACGGAATTGTTGCAGAGTGACGTTTCTTTTAAGGTTCCCCACATTTTTTTTTAAATGAAAGAAAAAAGTTACGATGAAATACTTATATAACAGATAAAATTAAAATTGATTCTGTACGTAAATTATAAAGCTGAAGAGTTGAATCATTTGAACAGGCAAATCTTATTAACTACTGATTTGATTTGAAAAATTCTTTCAGTGTGAGATAGCCCATTTATTAAGGAAGGCTATAGGCTATATATCATCACGGTAAGACCAATAGGAGCGATGCAACAATGACGAATGTTCAAAATCGGTGTCATTTTTCCTTTAGAGAGCTTCCACTGTGTGCAGTGGGTAAACGGTTGAAGTTTCGCAAAAATCATATATGACAGAATTGATAACCTTTTAAAGATCTAAAATAAAGTCCATGACAGCATATGTCTATCTTTTAAACTTGGCTCAGTATAACCTTTTTTATCTCTCTGTCTATCTCTGTAACTCACTTCCTCCAAGTGTACTCAGATACATATCCTGATGGTAAGCGATGATGTAGTATCGGCATTAACATGGAAAGAGTTAATTTACCTCTTAAGGTTTCTATCGGAACGTAAAGTTTTTAATTCATGGCAGGAAGTAACCACAGCTGAAGCTTTCCACCCGTGCAGTTTCAGACGAGCCCAGGGCCTTTAACAGCGAATGTATTGCTCGGGATTTTGCGTTAAATTGCTAAAAGATTAAAGGGAATTCCAAAATAAAATCAATTATGAAGCCATTTCTATAAATTTTGCTTTCGGACAGCAGTAACTTACAGCGCAGGGCATAAAACTTATAAATCATGGCTTATGACACGCGAGATGCGTTTGTACGTGTCTCCATAAACTGCCCTCTACATATCGCACTGCAGCTCGATAAAGTGAAATTTGTATAGAAATTAATGTAAATTTACACACAAAATGCTGCACCAAAGCATTTAAAGCTTACTATTGGTAACACTGATGATTTTCAAGCTCATCGAATGGAGAGAAATCTATTAATTCTCTTTTTAACTTCTGACCAGTATTTCAATATATCAATCTCCATTTTATTTACGCTTTTCAGGAGCGAAATACTTTTGTCTTTCAGTCTTTATTTAACTGCACTTTACTATTACTTAAGAAGCAAATCCAAAGCCACACTAACAGATATTTAGTATTATGATTTAATTTTAACTTTATTTATTTCATCCTTTTGTTTATTGTTATAGTCCTTGTAGAAACTTTATTGGTTTATGTTTTGACTATTCTGTTTCCTATTCTTTATCTTTATTAATCTGTCTATTGGTAAAAAATCTACCACCGAAAAGGTCTATTGAGAAGAGACCAGCAATAAATTCAGTAGTTACTCCATTAAACCCGTGACTATAAAATATTTACATATCCTTAAAAGATAGAGATATGCTATTAAATAATTTTTTGTAGATCTATAAAAGAGTTATTATTCTGTCATACATTATTCTGTTATATCTCCAAGGGATTAGACAGTGTTTTGGATTAAAACTCTCAAGGGGCTTGTGTTATTCCACTTGCAACAACTATCGTAATATTTCAAGTAATTTACACAAAGCTATAACAAATTATGTATTAAAACCTTCCCCAAGAATTAATCTATCTACTAATGAAAACTACATGATAATCCGTAAAGTAGTTTTTAAGTTTTAGTTGAGTTTCTCGCGCCCAGACGATTTAGGCAAGAACTGTCAGGCTACGCTCTATAGAAGCGATATTGAAATATTTCCAATTTTCCCATTTCCAAATACGCTGTTTTCCATTTCCCCGCCAACACAGTATCTATTGCAATGTTTAAAGGCAGCGATATTTCAGGGGCCGCCTAAAATGATTGGGCGGAAGGCTTTTTGACGACGTCGTTGGAGAGATTTCATTTTTCAAAGTGACGTGCCTCCGACTTGCTTCATAAAAAAAAACATCACTACGCTATATTAAATTTTAACAAGATTGATTCCTCTAATATATAAAAACGAATAATATACGCTTCATATATGTAGATTGTAGATTTAAAGGTAACTGTATATGTTTTATGATATAACAAAGTCCTAGAAGATCTTCTAGTGACTCGATAAGTTTACGAAGCCTTTGTCAATATTATAATGGATAGATGGACGAAAACATGGAAGAAGTGAAGCAGCTGATGGGAGCTATTGTTGCTGCCATATTGATCTTGGTCGCTCTTCTTGGTAAAGGGGGTACAGCGATAGGTAGTTGATCAATTGTTTTACCCACACTCCTCATACATAGAATGACGAAAACATGGAAAAGGTGAAGCAGCTGATGGGAGCTATTGTTGCTGCCATATTGATCTTGGTCGCTCTTCTTGGTGAAGGAGGTAAAGCGAAAGGTAGTTGACCTATTGTTTTACCCACACTCCGCTTACATAGAATGACGAAAACATGGAAGAAGTGAAGCAGCTGATGGGAGCTATTGTTGCTGCCATATTGATCTTGGTTGCTCTTCTTGGTAAAGGGGATAAAGCGAAAGGTAGTTGACCCATTGTTTTACCCACACTCCTCATACATAGAATGATGAAAACATGGAAGAAGTAAAGCAGCTGATGGGAGCTATTGTTGCTGCCATATTGTTCTTGGTTGCTCTTCATAAAGGGGGTAAAGACATTGTAATGATAATGAAAATGAGGATGATTGTGACTTTTTTACGAATCAAAAGTGATAGTGGTAAAAGCCAACTTAAATAAAGAGTTTTTATTTAATTTGATTTCAAAGGCGACTGATATACCATAAAAATAATAGATTTTAAAAGGCTTTTTCGACACTGATTTAGAAGGTGAAAAATTCTGAAGGTCCTGGTGAAAACAACGAGACCGATTTATTTTATTTTAAAATGATCCGACGTTTTTAATTACTGAAAACATTAGGTTAAATACATAATATTAATTGCATTATTCATTCAGATTTAGTCGTGATAGCTATTAAGATGTGTGGATTCTTCTATAGAAAAGCCTCGGATTTGAATCCAAATAATTTGCGTAATTGAGTGTTCTTTCAAATCTAACATTGTGCTTTGCTTCTGGTACCCTGAGCAGAAGGAGTACCAACCCCCTCTCCTATGAGCGAGAAGACTATGTGCACAGTAGTAGGACGATAATAGGCTGCTACTTTACTTACTATAGTAAAGTTTTTAAGTAGCTTTTAAGCTGAAAACGCAAAGGTAATAAAGTATATGAACCGTAGAAGATTGGGATCTACAAAAAAGGTTACAAATAGGCACACGACTTGATTCACATCGTTGTTTATTATAATTGGCTGGCAACAGTATTCGTTTGTATCGCCAAAAAATTATGTTTCACGGAGTTTTTTTTTCCATTGCAATACACAAAAATACATTACAGTTAAAGCAGAAACCGTGATAACACCAAGGCTGAGTGGAACGACCTTTGTGTTTGAATTATTAATGCTCAAGTATGCGTTGAGAGCGTTGCAAGTACATAACTGATCGCCCGACTTCGTCACGTATTCATTATGAGAAAAACTGTGGGGTTTTATGAAACATTGGTACCAGTGAAGCAGCTAATGCGAGGTGTTAACGCTGCCATATTGGCCTTGGCTGCTCCTCTTGGTAAAAAGTTGGGCTAAAGCATAAGATAGTCGATGTATATAAGGACGAAAACATGAAAGAAGTAAAGCAGATGATGGGAGCTATTGTTGCTGCTATATTGACCTTGGTTGCTGTTCTTGAAGAAGGGGTTAAAGCGAAAGGTAGTTAGTTGACCTTTTGCTTTACCTACTATTTATGAATAGGACGAAAACATGGAAAAAGTAAAGCAGCTGATGGGAGCTATTGTTGCTGCCATATTGATCGTGGTTGCTCTTCTTGGAGAAGGGGTTAAAGCGAAAGGTAGTTAGTTGACCTTTTGCTTTACCTACTATTTATGAATAGGACGAAAACATGGAAAAAGTAAAGCAGCTGATGGGAGCTATTGTTGCTGCCATATTGATCGTGGTTGCTGTTCTTGGAGAAGGGGTTAAAGCGAAAGGTAGTTAGTTGACCTTTTGCTTTACCTACTATTTATGAATAGGACGAAAACATGGAAAAAGTAAAGCAGCTGATGGGAGCTATTGTTGCTGCTATATTGACCTTGGTTGCTCTTCTTGAAGAAGGGGATAAAGTGAAAGGTAGTTGACCTTTTGCTTTACCTACTCTTCATGAATAGAAGGACGAAAACATGGAAGAAGTGAAGCAGCTTATGGGAGCTATTGTTGCTGCTATATTGACCTTGGCTGCTCTTCTTGGAGAAAGGGATAAAGCGAAAGATAGTTAACCTCTTGCTTTACCCACACTCCTCATAAAAAGAATGACGAAAACATGGAAGAAGTGAAGAAGCTGATGGGAGCTATTGTTGCTGCTATATTGACTTTGGTTTCTCTTCTTGAAGAAGGGGATAAAGGGAAAGGTACTTGACCTTTTGCTTTATCTACTCTTCATGAATAGGACGAAAACATGGACGAAGGGAAGCAGCTGATAGGAGGCATTGTTGCTGCCATATTGACCTTGGTTGCTCTTCTTGAAGAAGGGGATAAAGTGAAAGGTAGTTGACCTTTTGCTTTACCTACTCTTCATGAATAGAAGGACGAAAACATGGAAGAAGTGAAGCAGCTGATGGGAGCTATTGTTGCTGCCATATTGATCGTGGTTGCTCTTCTTGGAGAGGGGGATAAAGCGAAAGATAGTTGATCTTTTGCTTTACACCCACTCTTCATGGATAGATGGACGAAAACATGGACGAAGTGAAGTAGCTGATGGGAGCTATTGTTGTTGCCATATTGATCTTGGTTGCTCCTTTTGGTGAAGGGGATAAAGTGAAAGGTACTTGACCTTTTGCTTTATCTACTCTTCATGAATAGGACGAAAATATGGAAGAAGTGAAGCAACTGATGGGAGTTATTGTTGCTGCCATTTCGGCCTTGACTAGTCTACTTGGTGAAGAGTGGGGGTAAAGCGAAAGATATGCAATCTTTACCCCCACTATTTCTAGATAGATGGATAAACACATGGAAGAAGTATTACTTCAAATACTAGTTAGGTGTCCTTGACTGCTTTTCTGGAGTATCAGTATTTCTGTAAGGTTTTTCTTCTATATAGCAGCGTATTAGAGTGCGATTTTGCCTTTTTCCCAGAACCACTTTGCCTTTAATGTGGTAAAGCCTTGGCCGAAGCCTCCTAACAGAACAGCCTTAGATACATCAGAAAATACATATAATATATCGTGTGTCTCTATAACAAACTCAAACAATTTACATGTGAAAATGTACTATTAACTTTTGCGTTCAATATATTAGTATTTTTTTTATTTGATATACAAAAATACATTTGTATTCATATATTCATATATAAAATATAATCAGATATTTGCGTGGGTTCAGAGAACTTAACGCAGAGCAACAACACCTATAGATTTTATCTCGTTAAAGTGTTGAATTCATATTTTTAACATGTAAAATCTAGTTCGACAAATTTAAAATTACATTTCTAATGATTTCTTATTGTTTTCATGACATATTCTGTAAAAATTAACGCTTATACGTACATTTTAGTAATCAACCGTATTGAAAGGCGTTAAAGTCTAGACCAAGTTGCAATAAATAGCTTATTATCATTCCACTTCTAAGCACAGGTCTTCCTAATAGAAGAGAACATATATAGATGTTATAAACATAGTATCTGTCGTTCTGTGTTACGTGCCTACAATGAAGTATACACAGACAAAGTGGGGCGGGTTTACTAGTGTATATAATTGTAAAAGACAGTAGATAGTATACCAAATGAATACAACTTGATAAAACAGCACACACTTTAGTCCAGCGGTCGATAACAAACCGCGTATGAAATTTAATTCACCGCAAGGGAACATGGCGCGTTAATAAATGAAATAAATATAAAAAAAGGCGGCCAGACCCATTCGGATTGCAGTCATAACACCGCAATAAAGGCTCGCAGGCCTCGCTCACTCTGCACCAGATGTGCAGCGTCCAATTTCACAGGAATAATACAAAATACACGCATAAAAACCGGGCTCGCTGCGATACCTGGCGCAAATGGGCCTTTCGGAGATCGGACTCGAGGATATATTGCTATTTGCCCACGTATGTGTTCGCATAGTCACATGCAGGGCTGCCACCCAACATCTACGAGGATAGACAAATGGGCTATCGGACGAAGAAACAATGCCAAAGTGATGTCGAGTGCTTTTTCCACCATGAATATAAAAATCTCGTGACATGATTGGACCGAATCAGAAATGATAACATCTTAAAAAAATATTTTTTCTGAGCTTGGAAGCTAGACCGCAAAACGAGCGATACAGAGGCGCGATCGGCCTAATAACACAATACATATTACAACAAAAAAAAATTGGTCAATGTATTATCACAAAAAAATATCATATAATATAATTGGGGTCTTACATTAGGACTGAAACAGAACACCTGTTCTGTGATTTCGGGGATCCATCTAGTTTTTCTTCGATTTTCTTAGATGGTGTGTCCCTTGGAGTCTGCTCCGATTTCCGTTACCTATCTCTATCTTCCAAAACGACGGCGGCATTGACCGAGAGGTTACTAGCAGGATAAATGCAGGTTGGATGACATGGAGGCTGGTCTCGGGAACAATTTGCGATGCCAGAATGCCCCTTAAACTAAAGGGGAACATTTATAAGACAATCGTAAGACCTGTTATCCTGTATGGATCAGAGTGCTAGGTCACCAAAGGGGAGAATGAAAGGAAATCGCATGCAGCGGAGATGCGAATGTTATATATTAATTAGGAATGAATATATTAGACGAAGTGTGAAAATAGCACCAGGGACCGAGAAGTTAAGGAGTGAAGGGCTATCTTGGTATGAACATGTCATGAGAAAGGATGGTAGTCATGTATGTAAGAGGGTCCTAAATATGATGGTAAGCGGCAGAGCCGGGAGAGGGCGATCAAAAAAAGTGTGGATGAACTGTGTGAAAGAGGATATGTGTGTAAGGGGTGTGAATGTAGAAATGACAGAAAACATGCTGTGCCGACCCCACCTAGTGGGATAAGGGCAAGAAAATGATGATGATAATTGGGGTCTTTCAGAGATCAGACTCGACGACATAGTGCTATTCGCCCACGAATGTGTTCGCATAGTCAAGGGTAGGGCTGCCACCGAACACCTACGAGGTAAGGCGAATCTGATTTATCACCTAAAATTCTCGTGTCACAGTGCTTGTTATCGAACTTAGACGTGACAGCATCTTATAAATCAATGGTTGTGGACCGTGCAAGCTAGACCACGTAACGAGCGATAGAGAGGCGCGATCAGCCTAAAACCATAGTTTAATACAGCAAAAAATCCTAAAGTTTTCTTATGTCATTATCGTGTAAAATTATCATCCGTTATGATGATTTTAAGAACATATATTCTTTTATTCATAAGTATAATTGTATTAATCCTAATACACACATGTATATTAAATTTTATAACGCTTTACCAAAACATTTAATAACAAAACTACAACTGTCGTACTCTACAAACAAGCTCCCAACGCTACGTCATCATTCGTGCCGCTTAACTGAGTCAATACAAAGACTAATATCATGACGCAAACATATTTTAACTTGTTATACATTCTATTAAAATACAAAATCAACTTTATTGTATTGTTTCAAAGATGATGATATAAAAATTAAACACTTTTAAATCGTATAACGAAAATGCGATTAAAAAGCGAACGTAGCCGAAACTTTAAGTCAAAAAGGTATTTCATTAAATCCGTTCTTTAAATAAACATCGAATCACACCAGTAGACTCAATTTAAACAGTAAATATTGGCCTGATTACAAAAGGCAGCGATAGTGCGTCTATAAAGATCGACCAAGTGGCTTTTGAGTTAAAAAAAAACTTAGAATTGAGATTAAATAGGGATTTATATAGATACATTAAAATATACGTAGAAAAGGTACTTTTAAGCTTTTCTTTTTGTAATTAGATAAAAGCCAACTAAAAGATCAAGTATAAATTAGATAGATTTTTGACTTTTAATCGATCCAAATGTGGTTTGTCCTATTACATCTAATTTTAATGATGATTTGAGTCTGTTAACTCTTTTTTAGAGTTAATATTATTAGGGTTGTATAAAAAGTACACCGACCCTAACAAAATTGCTGATGCAATATACGAATGTGACAACCCTAGTTAAATGTTCAAATACATGAATTCTCAGACAAAGCTGGATGCGATGGGAATGTAGACGGTTTGCACTATTTTACTGTCGTTATCAGATATTGGTACCAATCCTGTTGAATACTAAACTAAATAACTAACTTACTTACATTTGCAGTAGGAAAATGTTACTTTTCTAATAAATTGTACGTCATTTTGTCTTCCAAGATCGTAATAATATTGTAAATGTGAGTGTATCTGACAATCTTTCTTACAAAATGTGGCAAGTCGGATCTGTCGGTTTTCGGAGAAAAACTCAAAAACTATTGAATGGATTTTTATTCAGTTTTCACCAATAGATAGGGTGATTCATGAGCAAGGTTTATATATATAATTTGTTCAAATATTATATAAATTGGTTGAAATATATCAATTATTGTTGGAAGTGTTGAAACAAGTAAAGCTGCCTGGAACCTTTCATCGAAAACTGCTGTCTATTCTATTAGAGATAACAAAATAATGGACAGAAAGATATTCCTCTTTAACAGTTCTACTAAAAAGTCCTGGATGGCATATATCTATCTTTTAAGGATAACTCACTATGACCATTTAACTATGACATTGTACCGGATATATCTAGTGCAAACTCTGTGCTCCAAATAGGCTGATTTTAAGTCTTTTGCAATCAACGAATTGCGATAACAATAATGTGAAATAGTAGTTAATCTATCTAATTGTAAATATTGTGAAATTTGCGAATCTCTTGAACAAATTTATAGAAGTGACGAGCATTTTGTAGGCGAAGAGGACGCGCTGACATTTCTATTCCAATATCAGGGTGAAGCCGGGGCTTGTGCGTAGTGTATAGGTGAAAAAACGCATCGAATCGAATCTGGGACGTATTAAAAATAACCGTTCTAGTTGGACGGGGGATTACGGTACGTCGATCCCGGTTTAATCTACATTTATCGTCGCAGAACAGCCGAGCACGGTCAATAGTGACGCCGACGGACGGCTTAATCCCCATGCTTCTATGCTTTATATCGGAAAATGTCGAATTTCCCAGTTTTTCCCGGGTTGTTTGTTGTTATTCTATGGGATTAGATGTCAAGGATTCGTGTCCGTGGACTTGTTGGCGTGTTACAAGCGAGATTTATCTAGAATAACTTTTTATATACACTAGCCTTTCCCGCGTGGAAAGTTTCAAAAAATCTTCAGATTTACAGACTTTAAAACCAACCAATGTGCTTTAAACCGGTCTCATTGAAGAGGCAGTAATTCGAAGATGATTTAAGACTGTTAAACTCAATCATTTACTCATTTAGAGACTTGCAAAACTTTACTCGATTGAGAGGTAAGTTAGTGGATTCCTTTCCAACTTAATACCACATTTCCCACACTCCCACGGGTTTGGGAACTACGCAGCTAATACCAAGAGGAACAGGTATTCATTATAATAATAACAGCAATATATAAATGCGTATATATATAGATATCCGCGACATGTGTATATAACAAGGTCGACGCACTCGTTTAGTTTTGACTACGCGATAGGCGTAAATATTGTGGTTTTACAGACGATAGGTATTTAAAAAAAAACGATTCACATCCGTCGAAATCTTGGCACAGAATAGATTAACTAATCTATGTTCAAAAAATTCTTGTTTCACTATCAATTAACAGTAAATACAATACACCTAATGATAAACATAGAACTAACCACGAATTCTCGTTAATAACTAAACAAGAAGTACTTTTAGTAAGTATTATATACGAATGTATATGTAAAGAAGATCTTTTAAATTATTATACATAATTTACGTTAATTACATATAACAAAGTCGGTTAATTACACAATTTATAACCATAGAACGGATGCACCGATTTAATGAACTGTTACATGATTTGAACAGCAGAGTAACTATTAAAATATCAGAGAAATATGGAAAATATTAATCTAGAAAGATATTTAAATCATAAACACTCGAATGGAAATATAAACAACAATATAAAATACAAATAACAACAGGTTTCAAAGAGATTGATCTTTACTCGGTATGTATGGATAATGGCGAAAGAGGAGTCACGGATTTATAGCAAAATCTTCAAAACTATGCCACCGATTGACTTGAAATTTTGATTACATATGCCTTTAGAAACATACACATCCACTATGAACGGAATTCCCTATCGTCCCACGGGATCCGGATATATAAGCTATAAACGACTTACAGTGAGATCACTCGAACTATTCACTTATTGAGTTGAAATTCCGTATATATATATTCATTTCGCGATGTAGACGCTCACTAATTTGGTCAGTATTCCGTACTATAAGCATAACACTACGTCGGATAGTTATTTAATTGCAAATCTAAGTATAGTCACATTTAAACCAATAAATAAAACTTTGCTCCAGTTAACCTCTGAAACGGCTGTATAGATTTACACCACGGGGGAAGCTAGTATATAAATAAAATCGAAGTTCAAGGCAATAAGCAAAGGTATAATTAATAAAGAGAAATAAACAAACGCTCGAGACAGTTCTATAGATAGAGAGGCCATATATTTAAAAATAAAAGAAGGCTTCAATAAGGCTGTTGAAGCTAAATCGAAGAATAAAAACTTAAATGTCGTCTAAGGTTAATCTCAGTCGAGACAAGACGGGTTATTTACCTGTCGGAGATTTAACTTAAGGCGAATGTTTATACTTTTTTGTAGAGAGAATTTGTTTGAGATTGAATTAGGCAGAGGCGTCACGCTTGGCTTTGTAACGCTCTCGTCGAATAAAGAATCGTAAGAATCCACCTTTACAACCTTTTGTACTAATGATATATTATTTAGGCCTCGTGCTTTGATAGCTATATGATTTAATAAAAAAAATGGGGTGACATGATCATCGAAATTACAAAAATGCGTAACGAAATCATCAAAATTACAAAAATTGTGTGAAATAATTATCAAGATTACAAAAATGGGATGATATGATCATCACATTACAAAAATTGGAAATATAAACATCGAAATTACAAAAATGCGTAATGAAATCATCAAAATTACAAAAATTGTGTGAAATGTTCAAAATGACAAAAATTTTTGTAATGTTGATGATCATATCATATGATCATCAACATTACAAAAAATGTGAAAAGGCAAATAATACTCTACGCTAGTAGAGGTCCTTGGTACAATGACCGGCAGGGAAAATCTAGGATTGCTTTTTCTAATTTGTCTAAGTTTCAACAGGAAGGAGGCTTCGGCTGTGGCTAATTAATTCCCCACCGAAAGACACCAAGCAACAATACGGCATCACACGTGAACGGCTGGATCTATTTCGATAATTCTTTCGTTATTCCATTTTTTATAATCAAAAGAAGGTTATAAGGTAAAGGAATGCAAATATTTTGAAAGTTACGTGGAATATCAGAAATTTAAAAGAGTTTTGTAACTTTTGTAATGTAAGCGATTGAAAAATACACATATATACTCAATATACGTGTGTCTTGTGTTTTTTTTTTATTGATTTAATGTTTTTATACATGCTTAACTAAAAATTCATTACCATTATGCTCATCTTCTATTATATAAATGTAGCGAATTTCATACTAATTCGTAAAAAAGGCTTGTGACGGTCGGCCGGAGCGGTCGACTATTGAAACTGTCACGTTCCTAGATATTATTATTAATGAGTTTATGTAAATTGATATCGGAAACATTAACTGATTGAACATTATAATCTTATAATCTGAGTTAATTAACAAAGTGTTGGATTGCAACAACATTACCCACCAACGCCCACAGTATGGAAATTGAGTTAAGGATGTCACTAATGATGATGAACCCTATGCCCATGTTTTATGCTCCTCTCCTTCTCTCTTATTCTCCGATTTGTCTCTAAACAATGGTTTTGAAGAATAAAAATTGACTTTTCAATTGGTTTATTACAATTTCTTTATTACAAAGTGCAGTGATTCGCCTTGAGTGCATATTAAAACTTAGCAGCGATCAAATTAGTCACAATAGAGGCCCCGGGTTCGAATTCAAATGTAAAGTTATAATTATGTTAATCCATCGCCGGCTTTCGGTTTGAACCATTGAAATGTCGACGGACGGCTCCACCCGGTTTATTAACCTGTAACCTTTATTGACGTCTCATCACTGACCATATAAATGACTGCAAAACCTTTATTTATATACAAGAAAATCGCCCTGGTTTCACATTTAAATCTACTTGAAGTACTCTGGTATTTTTAATTATCTGTATTATAAACATTAACACGGAGCGAAGGTTTTCTTTTTATATAAAAATATTAACTTCTGTCTGTCTGTAAAGTTATTTATTTTAATAATAGATAAAGAAGAAAGAAATGATTAAGATAGTTATGTTTTTATATTGATAGTGATCAATATTTCATCTATCTGAATAACCTTCGTATTCCTTATTGTATTTACAATTTCTTTAGACAACAAATGGATAAAGTGAGTTATCCACAAAAGATATATGATGTAATACGTTTAAAACTGGAAACATTAGAAATCAATGATACGATGATGGTTTAACACTATTAAACTCACTTAATCACTCGTTTTAAAACAAAACATTTCAAAACCACTTTTGCAATGGCATCTTGCAAAATTTAGCTGTGACTTCACAATAGACGGCCACTAAGTGCTAATTTCTCATATTTCCACGGAAACAGGAACTACGTGATGGACGTCAAAGCGAACAGCGAGTAATTTAGACTGTACTTAAATACGTTTTGCGCTATATTTCTAAATAGCAACGTAACACATTTAATTGAAATCGGTTCAGTAGTTTTGGTGTGAAAAACGCGATATACAGACAGACAGAGTTACTTTGCATTTATAATATTAGTATGTATTGTTATTTTAGACCCTTGAGGATAAATTTGAATGTCATATTTATTTATAATGAATCAACAAACTAAAAAATATGTTTCAGGCTTATTAGCTCTAAAATGACGACATTTTCATTATTCGCATTAAAAAGTAGCCTATGATCTTTCTCAGACTATAGACAATCTGTGTAGCAAATTTCATTTAAATCGGTTCAGTAGTTTTGTCGTAAAAGCCAGACATAATTACTTTCGCATAAAATATTAGTAAGAATTTAGGAGCGACTTCTTTCGCAATAAAATCTCATATTCCCACGGAATCGAGAACTTCGAAGGGTGCAGCTAGTAAAGGATACATAGATGATTAATTTCTGATTCGATTCGATTCGATTTATGACGCAATCGTGACGAAATGAGTCTCAGTATCGCACGCGAAATTCGTCCCATATATTATTCGCCAGCAGCTGATAATGAGGGCGTTAACCTGTGTGTGAAGTACAATCGTACACACCATACATTCGACGCGCGGACTTAAGAATTTTTAGAGGTGACAGAAATAAATAGGCGTGATCATTTCTCGTTTCGCACGTGATTCATGCGTGTGTTATAAAACTAGCTATAACCCCATGTGATAACCGCGTAGTTTATCCCGTAGGGACATGGAGAAATCGGCATTTAATGACAAAGTAAATAGCGCAAATTTAGAGGTGACAGAAATAAGTGGAATTGATCATTTCTCGTTTCACGCGTGATTCATTCGTATATGATACTAATAGCTATGACTCCATGTATTACCCGCGTAGTTTATCCTATGGGGATATGGGAAAATCGTCGATTAGTGACAAAGTACATTGCGCAAATTTAGAGGTGACAGAAATAATTAGGATTGATCATTTCTCGTTTCACACGTGATTCATGCGTGTGTTATAAAACTACCTATAACCCCATGTATTACCTGTGTAGTTTATCCCGTGGGGATATGGGTAAATCGGCTCTTAATGACAAACTAAATAGCGCAAATTTAGAGGTGACAGAAATAAGTGGAATTGATCATTTCTCGTTTCACGCGTGATTCATTCGTATATGATACTAATAGCTATGACTCCATGTATTACCCGCGTAGTTTATCCTATGGGGATATGGGAAAATCGGCATTTAATGACAAAGTAAATAGCGCAAATTTAGAGGTGACAGAAGTAAGTAGAATTGATCATTTCTCGTTTAATACGTGATTCATACGTGTGTTATAAAACTATGTGTTACCCACCGTGTTACTCGCGTAAATGAAAACGTTGGAACATGGAGAGATCGGAAGTCAATGACAAAGTAAATTGCGCAAATTTAGAGATGAGAGAATTAAATAGGATAGATCATTTCTCGTTTCGCACGTGATTTATGCGTGTGTTATGAAACTAGCTGTAAACTGCTGGGTTACCTGCGTAGTTTATCCCGTGGGGACATGGGGAAATCGGTACTCAATGACAGTTTTGACTCACAGGTTTTTATTTCGAGTCCCACATTTTAGTGTATGTAGAAGCTGGTGCGTGTGTAAGCCACAGTTTGTTCGCGTTAAGAATGAAGTGAGTCAACATTCCAACTACGTCCCCCAAGCAGTGAAACCTTTTCAAATTCCAAGGTCAAGGTTACAGTGATCAGTTGAAAATATTCGATTTTATTTGTTTTGATTAGTTAGGGGGCGGGGTAGAATGATGACTCACTGCATTCTTAACGCGAACAAGCTGTAGATAAAATATATTGTCAAGCTATACAAACCATCTTTCTATAAGTATTTTAGACTCACTTTAAAGATTTAAAATGTTAATTCCAGTGTTCAAAGGCATTTACCTGAAACAAAAATAAAAAATATAAGATAAAAAATATGAATAATCGTAAATACTTTTACGAGCTGCGAATTTATTTCACATCTATATCAATATTATGAAGCTGAAGCGTTTGTTCGTATATTTTTTTGTATGAACACGCTAATCTCAGAAACAACTGGCTCGAATTGAAAATATCCATCGGTTCTGGATAGCTTACTTATTAAGGAAGTCTATAAGCTATAAAGCATCAGGTTATGACAAATAGGAGCGGAGCATTGATAAAAAATGTTGCAAAAACGGGAAGATTTTTCCCTTTCGAAAACATCAACTGCGTACGCTACGTAAACTGTTAAAGTTACACAATAATTATGTATGACGGAATTGTTCCTCTTAAAATTCTCTAATAATATGTCAAAGAGTGTATATGTCTATCTTTCAAGATTGACTCACTATAAGCTTTTTATTGAGAAACTTTTTCGATCGCCGATCTACCCACTTCGTGTTACTCTTTAGAGCAGCCAAGGCCAATATGGCGGCGCTTATGGCTTGCATAGGAAGTGATCAAAGTCGCGCACGTCGGCATAGTATTTTAATAAATTTATGACGAGCTGAGAATCCATTTAACATATTCATTAAAGTTCACACAATCGTACGAAATGACGTAACGTGTTTGCATCTGCTGAAGCGAGTTGAACGACCGGCAAAATTTTTATAAAATCTGAACCCAGTTTTTCAATGAAAAAAGAATGGTAATACCTTCAAATTGGTATACATTATTCATAGTTTACCGTCCATATGGGTGTTTAATGTCCATTTACCAGCGGAGCGCCATTCATGTATTCCTATATTTCCGATCTAGTTGTTTAAATTTTGATTATCTCCTCCTCTGGCGTATAAAGAATGTGTATTATCAAAGTTTATGGTAAATTGTTGGCATCGTACGGGCGTGTGTGAGCAAGATATGGTTGTATTACCCATTCTACGCTTGCCCGATTCCCCCCTGCCAGTTACCCCCCTTTCCCAGGCCACTTACGTATCCCTCGTTATTCTAGACACCGAATTGAGCGATGTCTACATGTACATTAAACTATTTAAACTCTGATGTAAATTATATGACCAATACACAAAGATCTCTTTTCACAATTGCTAGCGATCATGATTGTTTTTTTTGTGGTTTTTATATCAGTGAAACGTTTACATGCACTACATCCGGTTTAACGCAGTCCGGAAATTCTCAAACTTAAGAAGTCGTCGTTTTTACGACGACTGTGATTGGTGTACTTATTTGTTGTGTTTTGTGTAACGCAGTCCGGAAATTCTCAAACTTAAGAAGTCGTCGTTTTTACGACGACTGTGATTGGTGTACTTATTTGAGTGGGGCGTTTGGTATAATATAGGGGTAGCACTTACTTACTTTGTATCATCGTTAATATTCTGTTTTGTGTTTCAATGTTTGTAATATAATAATGACGAATATGAGAATTGTATTACTTAACCTGCTAATTAGTGAGCGACTCTAAAACAATCTAGTCACAACTTTCCAGATGCTTTTAACGACCTAGTTACCTGTTATTCTTATCAGATAAGCAGACTACCATCTTAGACAGTATCCTAACATACCATCAAGTGATATCATATTTACTAAAAAAATTTCCTGTAACCCGAGTTTGATAATAAATAATATAAACACAAACTTATTACGTTTGTAATGTTTTCACACAAAACCTACTGGACCGATTTCGATAATTTTTTCACGATTACAAAGCTACATTTTCACCGAACGACATAGGTTATATTAATTTCTCGATAAAAATAGAGATCCCTAATAAAAATGCATAAATGTAACCCAAGGTGTACAAAAATTGGTCCCACAAAATCTGTCATCGCGTGCGCTGAGAAAACTATTGAAGATAGAACAAAAAAATGTTTTACAATATTATAGAACGTATTAATATCTACAGAAAAGTCCGGGATGCCATATATCCAACTACTATATTTATGCCACTAAACTATTTTTTGCATTTTAAAAGCTAATAAAACTTCCGGTAATAATCAAACCATATGATTCATATCTAAGCATTAATATTTATTCTATTATATTATATTTTATTAAAGAGCGTTTCAATACCTGTAAAATACTATTAAAATTATTTAAATCGGACATTCCATTCAAAAGATATAACGAATTTAAAAATGTCACTCTTAAAAAAAAGTCCGACTTAGTAGACTTTCCACTGTCACAAAGATCATGAGATATTATATAAGGAAGTTTCTAACAAATAGATGTATTTTTCATAAATTCTTTTTGTTATATAGATATATTTGTATCAAACAAACAGATTACTTTGTTATTACTGTAACTAAAAGATATACGATCGCAAAGGTTGTTAAACAAATTAAAAATAATGTTACATTTAAAGACGATATTTTTTGTACATAAAAACCTTCGTAGACGTTAATGGGCACTTTATGTATTTTATGATATAACAGAGGAAAATAACACTTTTCAGTCGAAACCACGTCAAAGCTTGAAACATCCCACAGCTGGGCATTGTTTTCCTCAAATATAGAAGGAATTGGAATGCTTTACTTGGTGCTGAGAGGTTTGACTGTAATAAGTCTTACACAGCAACAGAAATACATGTTTTGCTTATAGATGGGTAACATCTAGCCACTGCCGAAGCCACCTGTGCATAAACAGACAAATAAGCCATGTTTACTGACATTTTAAGGGAGAGGCGTCTTTTTTGTTGTGCTGGTAGAGTGGCCGAAGGCTCTTATGCAGATTTCCTTAATGTCCCCAGATAGGAACCCAGGACCTTTAAAAAACCCTAATATATTAAGGATAGGGGGGACTTTATTTGGAAACCAAACAGCACAGTTTATGCTTTAGACTAAAAGGTCCATAGACCAGTGAATTATTCACTAATATATACATAAAAAGGATTTATAGAAGAAATATTGACCGCGATTTCTTAAAATAACAGTTTTGGGTAGCATTTATAATGATTAAGTCTATTTTACAATTAAGATATACACGTAAATAATTTAATGAGCTATTTGCAGTGTTTCACTAAAAAGAGCTTATTGCGCTTTCTGAAATTCTAATCTGTGTACCAAATTTCATTTCAATTGTTTCAGTAGTTTTAAGCTTTAAAGACAGAGTGACTTTCGCGTTTATAATATAAGAAAGAATATTTATTATACAATCTGGAGGATAAAATTGTACTTCTCGTTGGGGGGCATTGTAGGCGCGATGCTTTCCAGTGAGAGATGGTGGGCGGAAGTGGTCTTCCTTTGCGAGAAGGTAGTCTGGCTGACGGAAGCTCACGAGAGCGAGAGAGAGCAGTGGATGCTCCCCCTCATCGCCGAAGGAGGCAGAATATAAGGCGGCGCATATTTGCAAATCTCCTCCCGCCTCCGTGAATCCTCGGTCGGATTCGTCCGGGATACCGGGACAGAATGCGAAAGCTGAACACTTGGTGCCTCACTAAAGGGTTCCGCTGGGTTTTAGTGGGTATTGTGAGTTCCATCGCCGAGTCCCACACTCCTGACTGGTCATCGGTCAGAGTTAGCGCGTAAATAGCATTTCCCAGCGACAAAAAATAACAAGAGCTTAAAAATACAAGACGGACTTTCTTCACTATCTCAAAGTTTAGGGCAACATGACGCTACATCAGAGTCTTAATTTAATAAACAAAAGATAAAATTGTATAGTTTAACTATAAGCAAATATAAAAATCATAACATTTGGTAGTCTTTCGTGAATATTTCATTTAAATCGGTTCAGTAGTATTGTCGTAAAAGCCCAAGGGATTACATTTAGATTTATAATATTAGTAGGGATAATAAATGTGTGATATGCTTCGTGTGTAAAAGCAAGCTTATTAATAAATGGGGATCTGTTGAAAGGGGATTTTTTTCCAGTTTTTCTCAGTTATTTGATACATATAGTACCTTCCCCCTTTATTACAGTCAAAGTTGCGAAAGTTAAATAAGACGCCGCGTTAAACGTATAACACATCGCGTTTATTGGCTAATATACCTTTGGATGTAGCAGCTATAAATAAAAATTGCCTTTTATACGGAATATAAAGTGTGCGATGCTTTGTATGTTAAATGTAACAGAAAAGGTTGCATTTACTGGGATTTTACACCTTCAATATGACTTTTACGTGACTGTTTAATATTAACTTTTTAATTTTTCCATTCTCTATGAAAATATGAAAAATTATATACATTTTCCTGCTTAAAAAGAGAATAACTTTATTTTCTTGACACCTGTATCGAAAGTTGGCATTTCCGGTGCTATTTTGAGTGACGAAAGTGAGACATTGCAACCCGCTTAAATAAGTGCGCAACCTTCAAATTTTCGAAGCAAACGCGCTTCTTTTAATTGTCAATATCATCAAAATTTATATTTCCCTGAACTGTTCTTACGTTTCATTAGTTTCGCAGATTTATTGCGTTTTTGTTTGCATATATAAACTTGTATGTGTAATATGGTTTCACCCAATCACACTTTTCGTAACGCTCTCGTCACGCAATCAGAAGCTTTGACATGGGTAAAGAAAATTCAAATGCCAGAGCACTAAGAAGACAATGAAGGCTTTTTAAAATAACGAAGCATTCATATCCTCCCTCTGGAAACAATTGTTTCCCCTTTTTTGTATATTTTTGTAGGAAATTGTCGTAAATTTCTTAAACGTTTCCTTAAACCGTTAGGGTTGAGACATTTTGGGTGATCTGCAACAGAGAACCTGCGTATAAAAAGTGTTTATGGCCCATCCTTTATACGTGCAGGAAACTTGATTTTGTGTAAGGTTTTGAGTAAACAATGTTCATTAGCATTTATACTGAGGTGCAAGTGACTTAACACGCTTCCTCTCACACAAGAGGTTATATTGAGCCAACCTTAAAAGATAGATATATGCTGTCGTGGACTTTTATTTAAAGCGTTTAAAGGGAAGCAATTCTGTAATACATGATTTTGGCGAAACTTTAACCGTTTACGTAGCGGAACCTCTTAAAGGGAAAATTCCCGATTTGGAAACATTCTTAATTGGTGCACTGCTTCTATTGGTTTTGTGTGATGATATATAGCTTTTGACCTTCTTTGATAAATGGGCTATCTAATACTGAAGGAATTTTTAAAATTGGACCAGTTTTTCCTGAGATTACCACGTTCAAAATTACAGGAGAACTCCTGAATCCATCAATCACAATAATATAATAATAAACCACACCTTTATCTTTATCTAATAAGTCAATATTCGCTATATATTTCAAAGAGCCACCTCGCTCTACTGGTCTGTGTTTAAACGGATATCTTTCCATTTAAGCAAACACTTTAAGATAAAAGATAATATAAATGAAGCGACAAGAATCATTATAGCTTTAGTAATCTGACCCCGCTCGTTCAAGATGTCAATAGCTATATAAGGTGGATACGTTGTGGGTGTCTGTATACTTATTTCACTCGTAACGACCGTTCTTAGTGATCGTTCAAACGTAAAGGTTACAATTTAATCTTGACCTTAATAGGAAAATTCTTGATTGCAATTTATCGCTTATTTTCAAGACATCGCATCGATAATGTGTATGGAAATACCTCCAAACTAAACCTTCGATCAGGCGTGGTGTCGTAAAATTTACGACAAAACATGAGTATTTGCTTGTACCGTATTTATTTGATGTGTTGCTCCAAAAACATGTTGAGGACTCAATAGGGCCTAAAAAAGGCTAAAACGAGGAACTTGTCCTTTAAGAATGAGTCTTATTCAAGTGTAAACGACATTCTACAACGAAAATAATAAACAGTAATTGCAATGATTCAAGTTCAGCTTCGTATGATTCTGACTAATTACAATAATTACATACATTTAAAATAATAAGACGTAGCTATTACTTTTTAAAATTACATCCATTAAGCGGTAATTCACAAAAACAAATGATAACAAAATCCTGGGACAAAGTATTGTGTTATATCTACCTACATCCGAAATTCAATTAAACCACTGGATAGATAAAAAATCAAAGGATTTATAACATCAAGTAAGGACTTATTTTATATACAAACTATTACCCATTACGAGACGTATTACTTACAACAAACGCCCGTGTCCCTAACACAGTCACAATTTTTTATGAATAAATATAAGTTTTTGAAATAATTGAGTGTATAATTACTGATTTCGTCCATTTCCTAGTTGCGCTGGTCAGTGAAACTTCAGCTGATGGAATATTTGTTGATAAATTTGCTGTCGTAAAAAGTACGACGCCTGCTTTTATTACCATTTAAGGCACTCTTATGTCGCTGAGTGTCAAAGCAATAACGTATTGTATTTCGACTTGAACATTGTTTTATAAAAGAAGATATGGTGACTAAAATTGAGAAACGTATGCTTAGATGGTTTGGGCACGTAGAGAGAATGAATGAAAGGAGACTGACAAAAAGGAGGTATGAGTCAAGAGTGAATGAGAAAATTGGAGGGGGTACACAAGGACATTTGAAATAAGGGCCAGGTCAAGAGTATGAAAGGTTTAATGAGAATGAAAGAAGCGAAGGAGATATGCTCAGGATAGGATATATGACAGTTCACTGCGTATACATATTAGAAAACTTGTTGTACGTACACAAAAACATTGACTCTTTTAATAAAAAGAGTGAATGTATATCATATAACTTACGAAACAAAAACAAACTTGTTGTAAATTCTAGTAGGCTGCATAAAATTAACAACTCATTTAAGGGTAACTGTATACGTTTCTATAATAAACTCCCACAAGACGTTTTAGAAATGTCAATTAATAAATTCAAAGTCTTTGTTAAAAGAAAGTTGATAGAAAAATCGTATTATAAGTTGCAAGAGTACTTAGACGATAAAAACGCGTGGGAGTGAACGAACTGCTCTAATTTGAATTGAAATATATTAAACTAACATGATATTGTAATGATGATGAAAAAAAAAAAAAACAGAATACCCGACTGAGTTTGTTGTGGGCTCTTCTCGGATCGGGGCGCGAAGGAACCCTCGTAACTTTAGATTTTAAGTCGTTCTGGAGTATCATCATCAGACGTACATTAGAATTAGAGTGTGGAAAGGAAAAGAAAAAAACAAAAATTTGACGATTCAAAAGTGCTGTAATATGCCTACTTGAATAAAGATATTTTGATTTGATTTGATTTTGATTTGATATGCAAGGATCGTGGCAAGTGGAAGGATATTGTCTCTGCCTACCACGAAGGGAATGAGGCGTGATGCTATGTATTTTGTTTTGAACGCACCAAAATATGACAAATTAAGTAAAAATACTCTTATAATTCCTGCCAAACCGCAGTGGAGCAGCGTGGTGGGTCGATGCTCTAATAACCCTCTCTCATATGAGTGAGAAGGCCTGTTCCCAGCAGTGGGACGTTAATGGGCTGCTACTTAACTTACCTTTACTCTTATAAATAAATTCAATGATGTATTACCTGCAATTTTATCAAAATTCAAAGCTACTGTTCCATATAAAGATACGACAGTATTACCATCAGATTTCTAGCGACATAACGAGTCGCTCGTCGAAATATGAACCAGGGGCCCGTTCACTAATCGTTCCTTCCACGTCACCGAACATTTCACGTATCGATAGACAGACGATAGACGCAATGGCTATACATTTTACAATTTACCGTTACCGGGTTCACTTGGAATTGAAACATGGGAAATAGAAAATGGTTGAGATCGAACAATGCTTGTTTAAGAGGAAATAAACTGAATTTGCAGACAAATTGCATTATTGGATATATTATTTAGGATTTCCTTAGCTAAGGGGCACGTAACTAAGTGATGCATCAAGAAAAGTTGATGAATTCATCTATTTGACATCTGTACGAATGTATAATCAATTACCATCAGGTGATATCAAGTCAGCTGTTGGATCTGCAACAAATCCAGTTTTTACATTCCCTTAAGCATCACATAGAAGAATCTTTAGTCAGAATAACAATTCTCTAAGAGGACATATGAAGCTTTATTGACATAAAATAATTCATTGCTCACTTGAGGTAATCAGATTGTAAGTGATTATACAGCTTATGGAAACGCGTTACCCTGATAAGAGGTCACCTATTGAGTTTTCTGCATAGTATCAAGTATCAGTATCTCATTCCCTTCGGGGTAGGCAGAGACCACGTCCTTCCACTTTCCACGATCATTGCATATCTCCTTCGTTTCTTTCATTCTCATTAAACCTTTCATTTTGTCGGTTTAGAGTACTTTTAACCTGGCCCTTATTTAAAATGTTCTAGATTTGGACTCATAAGTCCTTATTGTCAGTCTCCTTTCATTAGTTCTCTTTACATGCCCAGACCTGAGCATATCTTTCTCAATTTTAGTCACTATATCTTCATTTATATCACAATTGAAATGCTGAAATTAGTCAAACGTTCACCTATCAGCATTATTAATGCAACATAACCCTATTAAGACCGTAAAATTTTCTTTGACAGATTTAAAAGAAAGTATGTATGGGTTAAGAATGAATAAATTACTCATCAAATGTTTACTCTACGCTGATGATCAAGTAATACTTGCGTCATCCGCTAATAAGCTACAGGAGAAGCTAAATATTATGAATGAAGCTTTGAAAGGGAAAGGAATGAAAGTGAATGTAAACAAAACGAAAGTTATACTTTTTGAACGAGATGAATCTATGATGAATGGCAATATTTTGATAGATGGGGATATTTTGATAGTGGAAGAGGTGAAAGAATTTGTATACTTGGGATCTAAATTTACAAAAGATGGAACATGTGAAAGTAATTTTGAAAGAAGAGTGAATGCAGGGAATATGGTAAATGGTGCTCTGCATGCTTTTATGAATAGCCAGATGGTGTCTCAAAGGGCTAGACTGGCAGTGCATGCTGGAGTGTTGGTGCCAACACTTATGTATGGTAGTGAAAGTTGGGTATGGCAGAAGAATCACAAAAGTAAAATAAATGCGGTAGAGATGAGAGCGTTGAGAAGCATGAGTGGATTAAAACTGAGTGACAGAGTGAGAAATAGTGTGATAAGAGAACGTTGTGGTATAAAAGAAGACGTAGTGACTAAAATTGAGAAAGGTATGCTTAGATGGTTTGGGCATGTAGAGAGAATGAATGAAAGGAGACTGACAAAAAGGATTTATGAGTCAAGAGTGAATGCGAAAGTTGGAAGGGGAAGACCGAGGCGAACGTTCCTGGACCAAATCCAGGACATTTTAAATAACGGCCAGGTCAAGAGTACTCTAAACCGACGAACTTGTATGAAAGGTTTAATGAGAATGAAAGAAGCGAAGGAAATATGCAAGGATCGTGGCAAGTGGAAGGATGTTGTCTCTGCCTACCCCGAAGGGAATGAGGCGTGATGCTATGTATGTATGTAAATTTTCTTTCACACGCGTTTTTCTGTAAAAATGTTTAAAGCCAAATAAAAATCGTTCAAAGTGGCTAATTGCCAAATACGTTGCCATTAAAAATGAGGTGGATTGAGTTTGATACATGAAATGACAAAATTATAACAAGCCGTTTACTTTTGAGACGCAAAAATACTCTGTCACGTCGGACGTTAACTGCGGCACCGATATCTGACGTTGGCCCTGAATTTAGTTACGAGCAAATAAGAAATAAACGTTTAAAAATCGTGCTTATTGAGTAAAAACGTGTGGTTTTATGAAACCAGTGGTAAAAGTGATACAGCTGATGCGAGACATGGACGCTGCCACATTGACCTGGCTGCTGTGCGAGTGGCTTTTATATTAACCATACTCTGCAGCTAGCTGTAATGCGACATGCAATACTTGGACCAAAAGATAAGAGGCGATGGAAAAAACCATGATGGAAGTGGGATAACTGATGCAAGCCATAGACGCCACCATATTGGCCTTCAAACTTACATCATAGTCACATTAAACAAAAAAATGTTTTAAAACTGAATCTTCTCCATCGCCTCAAATTTTTACGTTCATGTATCGTATGTTACATTACAGCCCTAACAGAGAAGCCATGGCTAATACACTGCCACCCATAGCGAGCATCTGCTGTTCAATTTGAATAGTGGTTTTATTAATACACAGATTATTTTAAAGCGAACCTTTTTCAATCGTCTCATATATTTATGTCTGTGTATCATATGTCGCATTACAGCCTGCCGCTGAGTTCAGACAAGTTGAAAGTTCCTGGGCAGAGAAGCCAAGGCCATTACAATGCCAACCATGGCGAGCATCTACTGTTCAATTTCAATCGTGATTTCGTTAAACCACAGAATGTTTTTAAAGTGTAGCTTTTCTATCACTGCTTCTTTTGTTCTCACAGAGTGGGTATAAAGCGACAGGTGCTCGGCAGAGAAGCCAAAGCCCATAGCACGCATCAGCTGTACTACTTCCATCGTAGTTTTAGAAATCCACACGTTGAATTTTATAACTCTGTCTCATCACTAGTTGAAATCCCGCGTGTATTAATAAGCTGTTGCAAAAGTGGCACGTGTACTGGCAATAAAGTTGCGGGACACTGAGTGATTGTACCTATATATTTAATGTAAATATTTACAAAAGAACGACAGTTTCGATCGACTTACTGACTTAATTATATAAGATTTATTTGTCAAAACATGGAGGCGAATTGAGACTACAATCTTGCTTGAATCGGACGTGACATTTATATTTATAATATACAGAAATTGTTTCTTCAATGAATAAATCCGTTATAAATATTCAATAATATATAAAAGAAAAGAGAACTTTTCATCTCAAGTAACGCTTAATCGTTACTTGTTGCTTTCAAATCCCTGAATGCACTGGATGCGACTGACAAACGTTTGGTAAGGAACGAGTAAACGTTCTATAAGGCTGTCTCACTTTATTTATACCACTATCTGTTTCCTATATCCATTTTTTTAGAATCGAATAGAACTATTTGTCAAACATTAATTTAAATATAAGAATCGCTAACATCATTGCTTTAGTAATCTTAACACTACGCTATATCCTCAAACTAGTAGATTACATTTAAAAAAACGTACTCTATATAATCTATTGAATCTAACCTTGAGCTGGTATATTTTTTTAAAGCCATTTCCTAACTATACAGCCATCCATTGGGCAGATAATAATCTCGAATTAAATTACATTGCGTGTTACAACTTCCACGTTTTAGGGGAGATTATACTCTTGTTGGATTGAGACGCTGTTGGCTGTTAAGGCTTTGTATGGGACTTCCGGCGGTTCGATTTGGCAGCTTTATAATTTGTTAGAACAATGGCCACGATAATTACACCGTCAACCATTTATCGTTAAGATTGTTAAAATGAGACGTTGATATTTCAACACGGATTTATACAACATTATAAGAGCTTGTTATATATAGTTGGGAATTTGCTACAGGGCTGTTAACATCGTATTTATATCTTTATTATCGTTGTAAATTACTTTGAATTTATATAATATGATTTATATTGTAAACAGCCGACCGTCATAACTAAGTCTGCACCTCATATGAGAATCAGAAGGAACAAATTTGGTTAGCAAAAAAGGACTTAGTGAGCCAATCTTTAAAGATAGTCACTTGGCTTTTTTTTTAGAACTTTTAAAGGGCTATAATTCTGTAATACATGATATTTGCGAAACTTTAACCGTTTATACAGCGCAAGTAGCAGAAGCTCTAATAGGGGAAATACCCCGATTTTGAAATGTTTTTCGTTATTGCACTGCTCTTATTGAACTGAGCAGTATGATGTATAGCCTAGAGGCTTCCTCGATAAATGGGCTATCTAACACTAAAATAACATTTCAAATCGGACCAGTAGTTCCTAATATTAGTGCGTTCAAGCAAACAAATTCTTCAGCATAATAATTACTATTATGTCATCTGTACGTGTAACCTGGGCTTTTACTATATTATAAAGATATAAAGTACTCGATACACCCTTTTTTACCTACCGTGCCTTACACTTCAAAGTTTGATAAATACATCGCAATATTACTGGCCTACTGTCATCCCTAATCCAATTCCTTTTGTTCAGCCATAATAATTAACTAAGCCATTATCACTTTTGTATTACCCTGCACTTAAATTGCCTCTTCATTATAACCATTAATGGTATACTTAAATTGTTTGACGATGCTAATTTACATTTTATAAAAAAAAATACGCTTAACTTAGTGTTAAAAGACCCAGAGATACTATTACTTATTATTTTTTGCTTACAGGTTATAGCTTAACTAATGTAAAGCTTATGGTGTGGGCACGTAGAGAGAATGAATGAAAGGAGATTAAGAAAAGGATTTATGAGTCGATAGTTGGAAGGAGAAGACTAAGGCTAACGTTCCTGGACCAAATCGAGGCGATTTTACAAAAGGGCCAGGTCAAGAGTACTCTAAACCGACAAAGTTGTATGAAAGGTTTAATGAGAATGAAAGATGCGAAGGAGATGTGCCAGGATTATAGCAAATGGAAGGACCTGGTCTCTGCCTACCCTATGGGAATCAGGCATGATGTATGTACCTTCTTCATGAATCACTTTATCTATCGCTAGAAACCGCATTATCACTCGTTGAATAGTTTAAAAGTTCTAACCGAACAGACAAAGGGGAACGACTTCATTTTATACAGTAAAAATAACAGGGGATGTAAATAAGATCACTTTAATCCAATCATTGATATTCGTCGCAAACTAATTCCGAGCTGAACTGCTCCACGTATCAGCATTAATCCCGAAGCATGGTGCCAAGATGCTTCTAAAAATCCAATTTAAGCACTTAAAACTCACGTACGTACAATTTGTGCAAACGCTCTCGACTTTTATTGGCAGTTACACCGATATTGGTAAGAAGCCGTGAGGAGACGCCTTTGATTCCGTTCCTATAGCGACGTATTGTAAAGCTTCACCTATACAGTGCTTGGCCACCTGTATTCCTTTGTGTTCAATCATCTTTTGCATTTTATTGAATTTGACGGCTGTAACATGTTCCCTTTGTAGTGAATTATTCTTTTTACGAGATATATTAAAGGTTACGTTAAAGAAATCTACTATAAGGTTGGCCTGTGCAACAATAAGGTCGCCTTTTTTGTAGGATCCATTCCGTTTATTATCTTTTCTTTGGATTTTTTTATTGTTTATCAGCGTTCGACTGTGGTTTCATATTGAATTTGACGGTTGTGCAATATTCAGAATAATAGCATTCGCAATTATTATACGCTAAGTAGCGATAGTTTCCAGAGATCTTTTAAAATCTCTCGATTAACTCTCGACTACAATCTGTCTGGAAGGTAAGTGATGATTAGATCTAAGATGGTTAGCAAACTGCTTATTACAACGCAATTTTCTTTTATTGGTAACATTTCCTTGTTGTTACAGTGTTAACTTGGTGGAAGCCAGTTCAGAGTAGACAAACTAGTAAATACAATTATCTACATACTTTACGACAAAGACGTGATGTATTATCTCTAAATCTAGTATTTTTTCTTGTGTACAAGATACAATCTATAACTGTAAAATTCAATTCAAAATTCTAAGTTCCTTGTTATTTAAAAAGACTTTTAAGGC
Source organism: Elymnias hypermnestra (assembly GCA_015832385.1). Lineage (NCBI taxonomy): Eukaryota > Metazoa > Arthropoda > Insecta > Lepidoptera > Nymphalidae > Elymnias > Elymnias hypermnestra. The sequence goes on along the minus strand of JACTOM010000036.1, from coordinate 187,257 downwards.
TGTTTTGAATCAACAAATACAGTGATATTCATTTTAACTTAATAGGTTCTTTGGCACCCACGACAAACTCAGTCAGATATCTTTTTTTTTTAAATTGAAACCGTTTTCATGCTAAACAAAGATAGCTGCTAAAACTAGGTTACATTAGTATACACCCATATCAATGATGTTATTACGACAGTCGGTTCAATCCTTGAAATTTAAATATCACTGTACCTTTCTAATTCACTGAAATTCTGTTGGCGAATGAAGGCAATCTCAATTTCGTGAGAGCAACCACAAATGAAAAGGCGTGGCTTAATACCTGATTGTGCAAGTAAAGTTGATTGATCTTTGTCAAGAAGTACCATTTAATTCTGTTCTATCTAATCATTACAATTGATTTCATGATTTGGCTGTTTAACCCTGGTAGGAAAAAGGGTTTTTAGAGCAGAAATACTACAATGCTCCATTGCAGGTTTGCAGGCTACAAATAGTCTAGGATTACCATCGGGATATGGAGGTGTTCACACGATGTTCTTCAACTGTCTTAATGGATTGGAGAGTACAATACAAGATACGAATCTGCAACTTCTCTGAATGAAAATCAGCGTCTCACTATTAGGCCATCATGACTTTAACGTCTATTTTCAGTAGTAATTTTTATTTATCATCGATTAGGAATCCATCGACCTTAACATACAATTCTTGTATTGTTCAAACGAGAGTAGGAACGTTTTTTTAATCTATAACCTCGGTTAAATTGCGAAACGTTCGCATGAACGTATTACGTGTTCATTATAAGTTGTAATCGTACGCATTATCACGGACGCAGAAAGAAACTTGACCTTAGTATTATTGGATTACTCGTATTGTTTGCTTCAATTATATTCAGTTTTTTTAAAGCATTCTTCAAATATCTATCGCAATTGCTGACGACTTGCTTTACACAATGTACAAGTGTTCGTTTTTGCCCCTTATAATTAATTTTACTAGCATCTTGTCTATAGCTTTTAACTTCAACTCATTTGCATGAAATAGATTCTCAAATACATCTTAAATCATCACATTGTTTTTATTTGCATTGATATTTTCGACATAATCAAATGTATGACCCATTTGATTATGTCAAGCATTATTTGTATATGATTTGCATATCATTTTGTATGTATTGTTAAAAAGGGCCTGTCTCGTCATTTTATAACGATCTCCATAATAGACAGTTGTCTAAAAGAGAGCTTTAATTAGCAATAAACTATTCTGGTTGACTATTTTATTTTTTGTCAAAAGCTGTAGTCAGTATCCTCGACATCTTCACTCTTTTAATATCGTCAACATATCTGTGCTGTATAGTATTTAAATTTAAACCTACGACGGTCTGAAACTACTTCACGCAGTAAATCATCAAAACATTATTTATTATTAATTAGTATGCAGATGCGCGTATTGAACTTATCAGAAATGTCCTTAAACCGAGCAAACAGTTTCGAAACCTCATAAAATCAACCACCCACACGATTGCCAGCGAGGTTTCCAGATGACAGATCAATTCATTGAAAATTAATTCTTATTACATTAAGAATAAGATTTATATTTCCAAAATGAAGATCATAGATTATAGTAAGCCCTATTATATTGTTGGAGAACGAGGTTTTTGTATTTATTAGCACAATGTAGATGTAATTTTACGATTAACGTCGTTGTAACTGCTGCTCAGCGCTGATTGAGTTAGTCAGTCGGCTCATGTAGACTCTAATTGAAACCAACGCATAGGGTATAGTTGACTACTAAAGTTTTTATATAAAATATTTTTCATTCAAGCTGATTTCACAAGTTTATCTGACGGTAAGGATTCTACTATCGTTTGGGAAGTTGATTCTACTGAGAAGTTACCAGCAATAGAATCAGTACTTACTCTTTTAACGACAACTAACTATAGATAGATGGGTGAGAACACTATTAGCTCTTAAATGTTGGGAGTTATTGAGTAATATAGTGGCAACAATTAAAAATACCAAAAAACATTGTATAATTACGAAATGTTACGAAATACGAGGTAACGTTAACCAGCGGAACAATTGTGAGCTTAGACTTTCCAGCTGCTTCGTGGTGTAGTTGTTTTAAAGAGAAATAGTGCTAAATTGTATAAACTCAAATAGTGAAGTAATTATTATTAGTGAGAATAAATGTAAATTGAAATTCAAAATTTCGATATTACAGCACTTTTGAATCGTCAAATATATATATTTTTCCACACACTAATTCTACAACAAACTCAGTATATAAAAATTGTTAGTTAATTCGAGATGGTGTTATTTTAATAAATCAGAAGTGGGATTGGAACCCAAGCTGAAAGACTATTCTCACAATTGTTCCGCTCGTTAAAGTTACCTCGTATTGCATAACATTTGCGCAAGGTTTATTGGTATTTTTAAGTTTTATCACCCAACTATCTATATTCTTACAATTAGATCTAGTTTAGACTGTATTGATAAACTTTATTTGCAAAAGTGCTCTTTAAATATTACTTAAACTTAAGTAGTCCAAAACTATTTATGTTGTATTATCTACACGTAAATGTTTATCCAGATATCTATAACCCTCGTAACTTTAGCTTTAATAACTATATTTGATGATTTAAGTGCTGTAAAAGCTTTTATAAAGAAATTTGGATTTGAGCTGATTTGTTTTATTCCAGGGAATGAATGCCTCTTCTAGTCTGAAATAGACAATTGGTTATTGTATTATATAATTTTGATATTCCATATATATTCCTAAACTGTTTTCTACATAAATTAATATTTTAGAAACACATAACACTGTAAAATTGCATAAAAATCTTGAGACGTTAACAAATACATGGAACTCTAGTTAAAAACTAACAGATATTAACTTTTTTATTAAATTGTTTCATACCCTTGATAGCTCGATTATACTTGACCGGATTTCGAAGTCAGGGATCAGTGTGGTGACATTTGCGTAAGTCCAACAAAGGGTGAACTATTGATCAAGGCTGGTGTTATTTTAGGGTATGCATATTAAGCTATCATTAGTATAGGGAAGACGGAAAAAACTACTTTACTTCTAGTGTTTATAAATACGTAATGCGGCTGGGAACAGAATGACGCCCAGCACACTCTAGAAGAGTGCCCAGCTTGGACCTGCGAACGGCATCAATTGACCAGTGAAATTGGGAACGACCTCTCCCTATCAGTAGTTATGGGGAAGGAGGCTTCTTGGAAGGCGATGATCTCCTTCTGTGAATTAGTCATGGGCCAGAAGGAAAGAGCTGAAGGACCGGGGCCAGCCTGTTGAAAGACAGACATTACATATGCCTGATATTGGCACCTTGGTGTCGCAAGCGGTCGCAGGATGGGCTGTGGCCGTTTTCTTAGCGCACATACGACTCTAGGAAGACGGCAGGTTAATGTGGTCTTAATCTGCCGTGGCAACATCTATTGCCAGCATGAGGTATTGCCTAATAGGAAGAGCCTAAAAAGCACAACGTGGCGGAGGCCCCGGCGTTATGTTAAGTTACCAATTTTGGATGTTGTTAAAAGTTGTTGTTAAAAGAGAACTGGTCTTTGCAATAGAATTTACAGACACGATTTTGGTAAAACCAATCCTTCGAGTTGGTGCCAACCTACCAATTGCTACACTAAACGATTCAAATGTAGATTATCAAAATTTTTATTTGCAATTTGCAGAAACCGTACAATTTCCTGCGTACCTTCTCCAATTAACGTGACAGTGGCGAAATTGTGTGTGCCTTGTCACACCTGAAAGCCAATTATTAAAAGAAGAAGAAAGATTATTTTGATGTTAATTTTGAAATTGTCAGAACACTCTCTGTAAAACATCTAATAGATATAAATATTAAGGCGTTAATAATTACTTATTTCAAAATAAATGACTACGTGGTATATGTGTTTATAAACTTTTTAAATTTTTAAAAGACGCTTAAAGACGGAATAATTTTGTTTGAATGGTGCTAAATTGAAACAGTAATTCAAAATCCAACCATTACAAGGTGTTACTTCGGATTTAGTTTCAATGGAAAAGGATATTATCGCCTTTTTGAGATTTAATCTCAGTGTAAAAGCTACCATTTATCATTAAAGCAGCATTCATCATAAATCAGAACACCATCATCCTTTCTGTCTCTTTCAGTTAAGCTATCGCTATCTTTATCCATCCTTCTATACAAATAGGGACCTAGAGGATCTCCCTGACAAATTACTTTCCTTGTTTATACGAGGGAGTACCTTTTAGGGTTCCGTAATTCGAAGAAATGACGTAATAGTTTTAAGGTTCCTTGTATAAAATATCACAAATTTTAATTACTTTCGTTGTCCGTCTTTCTATACATATAGGAACTTAGAGCATCTCCTACACAAATCACTTTACTCATTTATAAGAGGGCATCCATAGGCAGAGACCGAGTCCTTCCACTTGCCACGACCCTTGCATAACTCCTTCGCTTCTATCATTCTTGACCTGGCCCTTATTACCAAATTTCCTGGATTTGGTCCAGGAACGTTCGTCTTGGTCTTCCCCTTCCAAATTTCCCATTTGCTTTTGACTTGTTAATCCTTTTTTATCAGTTTCCTTTCATTGATTCTCTCTACATGCCCAAACCATCTAAGCATACCTTTCTCAATTGTAGTTACTACATCTTCTTTTATACCACAACGTAACAAGTAACTCGTTGTCTTTTTCCATCTTATAATTATGACCCTTTCGGTTTTCTGAATTGGCAGAAGAGTTTAATAGTTTTTGGATTACTTGTAGCAAATAATTTGCGTTCCGCTAATATAACATTTTCAACAATCCGCTTGTTCAGCTACAGATCATGAGTTCAAAAGAATTGCAGATGGTATTTAGACACCAGTAAGTGTTACTTCTTTACCAGACCCCTTACCATCAGATGAAATGAAACAGTCTAGTGTATTACTATCAGCTTTAAGAAGCCTTTTTATAATAAATGAAATTGAATGTGTTTTAAAATTTCAATGGCTTTGTAACGCCATAACTCAGCTTATTATCTAATAAAGTAATAGATCTAATACAGAAAGGTATCGTTGTCACACAGATTGTCATCGAACTACTTTTATGTATATATAGTAGATCTGAGAATAGGTCGTAAAATATTTTCCGGGTAGCAAATTTTTGTCGCGATACGAAGTTGTCCGAGTCAGCTAGAAAATAAAGAAGTTAATTGAAATATCGAAAAATTACCTGTCGGAAATAAAAAGAAATCATGTACGGACTTCGTTGTCGAAATAACAGCTCAAACTTTGCCTGTATTATTTCGGTATCGGCAACGTATTGGTCTGTTTACTGCGAACTTTCCTGGAGTCGTTTGGGAGCGATTTTTATTAACTTTCAAGGCTTTAGAGCTGTGAAGTTTTCGCCTTTTTCGTTTAACTTTACGTCCTCTGGTTTTATGGGCCCTCGTTCACTTTTACCATTCTTTTTAATGCATATTGATTAAGAATAAGAGCTTTTTTGTCATTGTTTACATAAATAGGTGTTGTTATCTTATTTTATCTTCAGCCTCGTATGATACACTAAATAGATTGATCTCTCTCATCAGCTGATCAAAAAACTATTCGCCCCATTCAGTTGAAACAGTACACATATGTGTATTCTCCGTACAGCAAAGAACGGTCTACCCAATATACCTAAAATATAAAACCAAAAGAACAAGTTTAGATGGTAATTATGATAATTAAATCATCGCTGTTAAATATTTGAACAATTGGAAAATAAAAAGTGAAGAACCGCCAAATGGGAGGGGGGGGGATATCGGGGAAAGTCCCCTAACTGTCAATTTGCCGTGATTAATGAACCCTCTGAATATTGAAACGTTGATTTGACCAACGCAGAAGTATTATATTACTTGGTGAAGTGGTAATGGCTGCCTCCCTTCCAGTGGCGGATTAGAGGGGCTTGAAGGGGTCAAAACCCACCGTGAGCTTAATTTTTAAAGCAGTCGAACGCCATATCATGGTTTGATATATTATAACTAGCTTATTATCACGGCTTCGTCTCTCTCACACTATATTTTATTAAAACTTATACTTCTTTATTAACAGCACCTAAACATGTCTTAGTCTGCGTTGAATTTAAAGAGGAATACTGGTAACAAGATACTACTAACGCATCTCCTTTATATATGATATGTGACGATAAAAACATGATAAACCATGTGACGTTTTTCATGAGGAATAAGTTTCCATAATCTCAAAGAAGCTGGAATAAAGCAGAAGATATAACATCTAGTATATTTTATTTACATAGACATGGAAATAAATTGCATTTACAAATATTACATATTTCTCAAAGTTAAATGCTTTAAAAAAGCTCTTATGCTCGTATTTTTAACCGACTTCAAAAAAAGGAGTGGGTTATCAATTCTTCTGTATTTTTTTTAATGTTTGTTACCTCATATCTCCCGACTGGGTGGACCGATCTTGATGATTTTTTTTTAAATGAAAGGTGGTGCTCGTCATAGGGTCCCATTTTTTTTAAAACCAGTTCTGATGATGGCATCCATGACAAAACCGGATAAGTCTTAAATTTGCGTAAGCATGTGCGCGACAAATGGACGAATAACTCAAGATCACGCCAACCGATTTCGATGATTCTTTTTTTATTAGAAAGGATATACTTCAAGGGTTGTTTTGTGATAGTTTGGTAAGGTTCTGATGATGGAATCCATGACAAAGTGACGGAACTCTTCAATTCTTAGGAGCAAATCAACGATACTCGGCAGAATCTTCTATAAGCTATCCAGATATTTGAGTCGCCTACCGTAACTTCGGTATGGTCAAGTGCTAGTCGTAGTTAAATATGAAGATCAATGGAACTCCTCAACGGCTTACAGTAAGAGTGTGATTTTTGGCAAAATCTATAACTGTCTGTAATCAAATGGCAATGACCTTACGTTTGTTGCTGCATTGCAATATTTCAAAGGTGAATTATGTGTGAAGCGATGGTATAAGGGTCTCGGGTTTCGGTTCGATCCCGGGTGTGGCATTCACTAAGAATCAAAAAATAAATATAAATTTTAACAAAAAAGAGCCGCCTTCAAAACAGACTTACAAATACATTATAAAGCCAAAGTATATAAGCCTATATATAGCTAAAGGTGGGAGAAACGCGAGAGCTGCCAAGTGGACACCCGGGGAACATCTACTTTGGCTGACACCGACTCCGAATATAACAATACGAAGAACACTATAAAAGAATACGCAATTATTTCTTACTCTTTAGAGCATATTAATGTATTTGTAAGTTTGTTTTGAAGGTTCTTTTTTGGTTAAAATTTATATTTTTGGGTGAAGCTTGATTTCATGAACAGAATATACTGTAACCCCTCTTTATAAGAAGAGTCCGTCTCTGCCCCCAAGTATCAACTTTTAATAAAGTCGAGCCAAAAAAGCCGGCAGCTCGCGGGTTTCGCGGTCTTAAAACATTATTAAAAATTAATATTTCAAAGTTTTACCAAATTGCGGGACTTTACATTTTTAAAGAGATTCTTTGCGCGTCCGACGTTACTGCAATGTTTTATAAGACAGTAATCGTTTCGCTTGCAGACGTCCTACATTCGATTCCCACATGCAAATTTTTTAAAAGAGTATAGGTTTCCTTACATTGACAAGGTCTTGGTTGGTATTTAAGCGGTTTTTCAGCATTTTGAAGTTCCTCATTTAAATATCACCGCCTTAATTCAATAAAATCACAACAGATGTATGTATTTATTGAAAGAGAATAGTTATAGTTACACTTATAAGGAATTTGAGGATACCTCATGGGTTATTCAATATTAAAACGATATTTCGGCCGAATTAAGAAACGTCATTGATATAAACAGGGACACAACGAAGGGCAAAGAATTCGTGAGGGAAATAAACTATACGAAGGATTCCCGTCGTCAGTCATTCGTGAAATTGTCATCTGTTTCTGCCACTGTCAGATAACTTAATGCGGCTGTCTTTCAATATATCATATCAATATTATATATCTATCTATAGCTTAACTGCCTTATTGATCTAGTGGTTAGCAATTTCGACTACAGATGTCAGGTCCTGGGTTCCAGTCCTGGGTCGGGCCAATTCAAAAATCAATATTAAGTTTTCTAAAAAGATTTCCTCAATATTTTGCCCGAAGTTGGGAAGTTGTCGGTGTGATCCAGTGTGATCCACCCCCTTGCCTCTCAGGCTTAGGGACCTCGGCGTCACATCTTGACATCGCTGATTGGGAGTGACCTCTCACTCCCCAGCATTGTGGGCGCTATGATTGGCGATGAGTCAAGTTGGAGAGCAGTGACGTCCTTCTGCGAGGCTGTCATCTTGCAGAAGGAGTCACTAAATAGGCAAAGGGAGGTTATGGCAGACGCTACTCCCTCTCGCCGGAGGAGGGGGGGCGCTAGAAGGCGCAATTTTGCTCGCCTGCTCTCCCTCAACTAAACCAAACCCTTAAGTCGGATTCATCCGGGGCGCCAGAGCTGAATGCGCCAGCGAACATCTGGACCCCAACACCTGGATGAAGAGGGTTCCGCTGGGTTTTAGTGGGTATCCTGGTACGACCAGCGAGTCCCACACTCCCGGATGTTTACACTTCATCCGGCGTGCATAAAGCATTTCTCAGCGAAAAACAAAAAAAAAAAAACCCCTTGCCTCGGAGAGCACGTTAAGCCGTCGGTCCTGCGCCTGATCTCTCTCCGGTCGGATTCCCGTCACATCGGACTATGAGAGTGAAGGAATAGAGAGTGTACTATGCCTGCCAATCCGCAGTGGAGCAGCGTCGTGGACGTTAATGGACTGCTACTTACTTTACTTACTATAGTTTAAGACCTCGTGACTCCATGCTAGAGAAGTTATTAAATAATGGCAAGCAATTGGAAATTATGTCAAACACAAACACGTATAATAATTATTATTGCACAAAGGTCTAAAATCGTTTTGTTTTGCCGAACAGTTAATCTGGTACCTGTTGGTAAGTGATACAGTTTAAGAGGGAAATGTGCCCATCTGCCCTGCTGGTAGGGCGATAACATAGCCGAAGCCTCCCACCAGACTCAATTCAGATTAGTAAAAGCAATTTCCCAAATCTGCTCTTAAGAGAATCGAATCAAAGACTTCTGTAGTGAACGTATATCTAAAATTAGCAAACACAACTTCCTTTTGACCCACAAGACCTTTTAAGTGGACAACTAATCCTCAACTTCCCTTCAATTTTAGGACTTTAATAGACCTTCTAATTTAATTATTGCAGCTTTTTACAGGACTTCGCCTTTTTAATCCCAGTTTTGCTCGTATCTTGACACGATTGAAACTTTATAAAGTCACCTAAAATTGCCCTATTAGAAATCGAACTTGATAAATTTTATAAAGAAGTAACTGCTATAAAACTTAGACCAGAGAGTAGAGTTAGTCATGTCTCTGAAGTAAACTTTTCTATGATAAAATCTACAAGCTTTTTTATTGATAGAATGGCAGATAAATTACTTAAGAAAAATATATCTCAACCTAATTTTGCTTTGACCAATGAAGATCTGATCAAAACATACATTTCTGTGTAAGTATAACTATACCACTTCGTTATACTCCTTTTTTTTATCGCTGGGAGATGCTTTTACGCACAAGCCCAATCGGAATATATAAAACAAGCACTCCGACTAGTCGGTAGTCTGGGACTCACCAGCCCAGCGGGCCCTCGTCATCCTAAAGTGGGACACAAGCGGCTCGCTTGCGCAATCCAGTATGGTGTCCCGGATGAAGCCGAATCGAGTTTCAAGTCAGTGGGAGGAGGCGCGCATAGCCACGCCTTCTACCCCCAAGCCTTCTGCGACGGATTGCAGGGGCCTCCTTTAGCGAGATGACAGTCTCGCAAAAGGAGGCTACGGCTCTCCACCCTGCTTTGCTGGCGACCATCGCACTTTCTATGCAAGCCAGCGAAAGGTCAACTCCAATCAGTGACACCAGAAGATGTCGCTGAGGGCCCCACGCTGGGCATTCCGCCACGGTATGGCTTGCCGTATCCACGAGAGCACCACACTCATGGCAAATAGGCGATTCCTCTCGGCCAGCAATCTGATGCAAGTACTTGCACCAGTCTATATGACAGCGCTTCATGTTTCCGCGACAGCCATTTCTCCAACTGAAGGCACGACGCCTCCACTGTCGCTACCCCTGCTATAGGAACCGCAAGATATTCCCTCCATCTCATGATCAGAGTTCTTTCGGCTTGTACTCTGACACTACGGACCTCATCGTAATCAGGCGGTGCTGCTCTATTCCTCGCGGCTTGTTTAGATTCATATACACCTGCGAGGAATACCACTTCGTTATACTCCTACTGAATCCTTTTAATTGTATATTTTTGCATCAAAAAATAGACAAAGACACTCTTGCAAGGTTTTCCGACTCTATTTTTCCTTCACACTTGCCAACAGGTGAGATATATAGTCAAACCCTAACCAGTAATAAAATTAAGTCACAGGCACATGCTAGTAATTATATAATGTATATTCGTCTCTTTATTCCCGCGTCACTTATTAAGAGTAACCTCGCCACGATTTTATTAATAGGCACAAAGTGATTACGTTCTAACTAATGACTAGTGCCAATCTAGGATTAGCGTTAAAACATTCGTTTCCTGTTCTCTTTTAAGTGACATATTAATTCGTTCGTCCACTTAAGTAACTGCATCCTCATTAACCGTTTGTTATTATTGTATTTATTCTGTCTCGGCCATTGCCCATTAATGTCTGGTCTGTTACCTTGGTGCCCTGTTAAATAATTTATAATCTGTTACATTTTACCTAATGAAATTATGTTTGGTCTGTCACATGTTAACTTAGTGCCTGATAATGTCTAGTCTGTCATATGTTTAGTTAGTGTCTAGTTGAATAATGTCTGGTCTGTCACATGTAAATTTAGGGTCTATAACGTCACTTATATATATCCTTAGAGCCATATTTGTAACGTTTCATTTGTTGCATGGCACCTTAGTGCCTTTTAAAATAATGTCTGTCTGTCACATGTAAATTTAGGGTCTATAATGTCACTTATAAATATCCTTAGTGCCCTATTTGTAATGTTTCATTTGTTACATGCAATCTTAGTGCCTGTTAAAATAATGTCTGGTCTGTCATGTGTTAACTTAATGCTAACAATAAGTAATAATATCTTAATATGTGTGATAGAGATTGTAGTTTTGAGTAATTTTAGTGAGTTTTAGTGACTCAATAAATACAGAATAATAATAAGGTGAGAACATGTTTATGTAACTGTTAATTTCTATCAAAAATATCGTTTTGCATTGTAAGTCCAGCTTTTAATATATTTTTTACTCTCTAAATACGAATGTAGACATAAATACATATTGGTGTTGTTACGTCGCTTTGAATATAAATTACTTTGGGCAATTGGAGCTCATCTAAAAGCAAAGCTATGTGTTATAATGTATGTATGTCAAGATCATCGTTTATGAAATCTTGTGGTTATCATCACGCTAACTTTGTTATTTATATGCTAAAATTCACAATTTCTCACATAATCCATAATAATTTCAATAATATTTTAACTCGTCGTGTGTATTTGAAATTTTGTCGCAATATAAACAGTTACGTATGATATTTTTCGATTATTTTAATAGCTAACCTAAAAGATATTTGGACGATGTTATTAAATCATTGTATTATCACAAATTCTTGATACGTATACTAATTTTCATGTAAATCGAATGTCTTTAGGTTGTTAAAAATTACTTCGAAATAGATGCTTATCCAGTTAACAAGATCATGTTTAAATGATTCTTAAATCTTGTTTTGTTATATTATTCTTAAAGTAATATTGATGCTAAATCATCGTAATATAATTGTCCCCAAAAATTAAAGGCAGTTTTCCTTTGTGGAATAAATCGCTAAACAGCCAACAAGGGCATGAAATATTAAAGAAACAGACTGTCACGTCCAGAGCCGTTGGCCAATTTACTTTGACAACTTTCAAGAGTTTATATTTTACTTCACTTTGAAGTTTGCTTATGATTAAATTTGCTATATTGTCGACGATCTATAGTCAGGGACTGACTATACTATAGCTAGCGATTGTGTTGGTCCCATAAAAAACCCGTGAGACATACTTTTGAGAAGTTAAAACAGACTTTAAAAGACTCTCAATAATGATATTTGAATCGCCATTAGTCTATCCAATCGTAACAAATCTACTACAGCTTACAAAATTCAGCTTATCATTTTCAAAACCATTCACGATTGACTCATACCCCTTCTTACACAAATTAATGACGAGACGATACAAATCGACAACGCGAAAATATTAGTAGACATTTCAATCGATGTCTATCAAATTGTACAAAAGGGATAATGACACAAGTTAGGGGAATAAAATGGGACATCTTTTGTTTGGTATACAAAGACCCCCACTGTCATACCCATTGAATTACCATCGGTCTTGACAAATTGAAACAAACTGGTAACTTACAAAGTTCGCAACTGCCTTCAAACGGGGGCAGGGATCCATTAATTCACTGTTACAACTTGAATTAAATCACTCAAACATTTAACTCGCCCCTGGTTTTAGATGTACTGTTATTCTTAAATTTCACTTTTATATTTGTTGCATTTTTATTGAAAACTAAATGAGTCTTTTACCAAGTTGTATCTTCGTCTCGGTCATGTTCTTCGTATGTTATTACCTTGGTCACTTTTTCGTCATCAACGTCTTGAACCCCGTCCCAATTAATATGTAACATGTCATTATTGTAAAGGTGATCAGCAAAAGAGTAACTAGTGGGTTTTTTGTCAGTATCTTCTCGATAAAATCAATTCACTACCAAAACAAATGTTTTACGATTCAAAAGAGATTGTTGACAGATTGAACGCTTAACTGTGATCTTATCTGATGCTACCACATGCGACATCTTCTAACAAGACCACTTGCCAAGATCCTTGAATATCTACTTCGCTTCTTTCATTCTCATTAAACCTTTCATACAATTTAGAGTACTCTAGACCTGACCTTTATTTAAAATGTTCTGGATTTGGTCCAAGAACGTTCGCCTTGGTCTTCCTCTTCCAACTTTCGCATTCACTCTTGACTCATAAATCCCTTTTGTCAGTCTCCTTTCATTCGTTTCCTCTACGTGCCCAAAACATCTAAGCATACCTTTCTCAATTTTAGTCACTACATCTTCTTTTATACCACAACGTAAACTATTATAGTAAGAGTTATTGTTTCTACACAGCGTCGTATCAGAACACAAATAATTTGCTCAGTAGCAGCAGTTTTGGTAACTAGCAACGTCCAAAGCCTCACATCAGCCTAATCTAAGACAATTTAGAAAATCAAATTTTCTAAACTGGCACTGTCAGGAATCGTGCTCGCATCATTGCATCGAGGTAGTCGAAGCCAACGTGAATAAATAATATATTCATTTTTATTTTGACTGGTCTCGTAGTCAGCTGAGGGTTCAAACGAATCAATACAGTGTCCATTATAGTGTAAAAGTCGTGACTTGAAGTGAAAAATCAACAGAGACAACTCTTTTATGAATTTTTTTACGCTCCTCGAAATTATGTAGTATAATGAACCAGCGGGAAGTAAGTTAGCATTAAGGATTCGCATTTACAGAGCTGTCTCAGTTAAAATTTCACTTGGCTAAGCAAAATTTTCTGTCCGCTGCAAATATCTTCCCCTTTTCAGGGTAGGGGGAGTTGCGAGGGAATTCTTGCATAAAATTTACATCGAGTGGTCCATACAAATCACCATTTCACTTCGTCCTCTGATTAAATGTTGTAGAAAAAATATTGCTCACTAAATGGAAGAGAAAATTCTTGGTTTTCGTCTCATTAAAATTTATGTTTTTTGTTTTTTTTTTCTTGGGCAGACGCCTGAGAGTGATTTCCTCGTTTAATTTTTTTCGGCTCAAGGCTGGCGTTTTTCTTTTGCGTTTGATTAATTACTTAATTTGTTTCACTTAAATTGATTTAAAACCGAGTCTTTTCTTCCATTTCACTTTAAATTGAGTTATATTAACCGCATTACTTGGTTCTACGATATTAATGATAACTTAACTTACTATAAACAGATTATCTATAGGACATTAATATACGAGTCAGTTATATAACATACTTTCTTCATTGTCATTAAATCTGAGAATGCTTCAATGTGGTTCAATCTGATGTTATTTACACGCAAGGTATTTCCGTTTTCATTAATTTTTCGGAATCACATACCTTCTTTATTATTCCTTATAACACCAGATTTAAAAGAAAAAAAATGTAAATTTCCAATGTAGTAGACAATGTAAAAGTTGTTCCCTGTTATATCAGGTGCTTCCTAATGAAAATTGCATAAACGGGTAGATTTTTGAATAGCCAACAAACAGCTGATGAGACAAAAACTAACTAGGAACTTGCAGTTACATTACTGTTAAGTCTCAACATTGAGAAATTAAAAAATAAGCGAGAAACGAAAAGAAATCCCCTAATGTCCAAAAAAGCATTCACTTGGCAATGTTCAAGGGATTTCTTATAAAAAAAATGGTGTGTGTTACAACATCTTTCGCGCGGAAGGGTGAGAAAACACAGTAGGGTAGAGTATATTTGGCAGGCATCTACAAGCTAATGATCCTCTTGATTGCGGTAAAATGTCGCTATAAAAGGTCTAGTTGCTGCCAACTTTGAAAAAACAGCTGCTCTAAAGTGAGTATTTTTCCTGGCAGCGAAACGATATTAAGAGACAATTGCCTTTAGTGGTCGACAATTGACGCTTTCCCTTGTTCCTTCAAATCACTAAGCTCTAAGTATTTACCTTTTTTCTATTAAGTGCCGTTACAAATGACATGGGTACCGCAATATGATTATTTTTCTTGGCAGCCAAAGATTTTAGTGGTTTACAATTGAATTCCTTTAAATCACCAAGATCTGTTCTAACGATATCGTAAATGCACTATCATTTTTTTGCTTGGCAAACAAACAATACGACTAGATGTTGGTTTTCTATTTTAGCTTTCCCTTACTTTTTCAAATCATTATGCTCTTAGAATGTCCCTTGTTCTTTGAAATCATAACCTCAAGGGTAGGCAGAGACAACATCCTTCCACTTGCCACGATCCTTGCATATCTCCTTTGCTTCTTTCATTCTCATTAAACCTTTCATACAAGTTCGTCGGTTTAGAGTACTCTTGACCTGGCCGTTATTTAAAATGTCCTGGATTTGATAAAGGAACGTTCGCCTTGGTCTTCCCCTTCTAACTTTCGTATTCACTCTTGACTTATAAATCCTTTTTGACAGTCTCCTTTCATTCATTCTCTCTACATGCCCAAACCATCTAAGCTTACCTTTCTCAATTTTAGTCACTACGTCTTCTTTTATACCACAACGTTCTCTTATCACACCATTTCTTACTTTGTCACTCAGTTTTAATCCACTCATGCTTCTCAACGCTCTCATCTCTACCGCATTTATTACATCTCCTATATCAACATCAAATAATATAGTAACTGAAGTATCATATTTTTTATTGATAACCCACATTATGAACAGATATTTGCCTTTGGTAGATTACGATTCTCGTTTTCACTGTATAATAAACTATAAGTTTATTTATGTATCTATTAAAAATCTGATTGCGAATCACGTGCGTCCCATAATTACATTTTTTTGGCAGTCAAATGATATGCACAGATATTTCCCTGTATTGGCTATGTAAATAGGATAATATTTAATCACTATAACATGAACAGTCATGTGAGTGAGTTAATATAGTCAAGCATTCACATGATCACTTAATGCCAGATGTTGCGAAATGTTTTATTCATATAGGTCATTTGCATTCAATCTTGGAGTCTATTTGTAGTTAACAGACCAGTTAGTGATTTTGAACGCTGATTAAGACACCACTAATTACATTTCATACAACAATATTCACGCGACTTCGATTGAATCGACTTATATGAAGCTAGAAAGAAAAAGTGATAGAACTTCATATAACAGAAGAAATAAAAATACATTTCAGCAGCAACTCATTTAACTATATGCTTTTCTATTACAAACTTATAGAAGACATTCTAGATACATCATCCAATATTTTCAAATCCCTTACTAAAAAATAAATTGAAATATGTTAGTTTCGTCTGCTAAGGACCTGGGATCGAGTCCCGGTAAGTAGGAAATAGAATTTAAGACATCTTCTAAATGTGCCTCTCCATCATCGAAGGCTGTAAGTCGATCTTTTTTAACTTCTCCCTGTCCATGGCTAACCAGAACAGTTTACAGACAGTTTTTATGCCAATTCATTCCGTTATGTAATATGAGTGGATGACATAAAAACTATCGTGGTCGTCGTCGTTTCAACCGATGGACGTCCACTACTAGACATAGGTCTCACGAAATGATGCCCACAAGGTTCGACCTTGCGCTGCCTGGCTCCAGCGGCTACCGGCGACCCTCTTTATATCGTCGGTCCACGTTGTGGGAGGTCTTCCTACACTGCGTCGTCCGGTACGGGGTCGCCTTTCCAGCACCTTCCGGCCCCAACGTGCATTGGTTCGTCGGACTATGTGCCCCGCCCATTGCCACTTCAGATTCGCGATTCGTAAGGCTATGTCGGTGACTTTTGGTTCTGCTTCGGATCTCCTCATTTCTGATTTGATCGCGTAGAGAAACTCCGAGCATAGCCCTTTCCATGGCACACTGAGTGACTCTGAACTTACGTATGAGGCCCATAGTCAGCGACCACGTTTCCGTTCCGTAGGTAAGCACTGGCAACACGCACTGTTCGAAGACTTTGGTCTGCAGGCACTGAGGGATATTGGACGAAAACATCTTCCGGAGTTTCCCGAACGCCGCTCAACCGAGTTGGATTCGGCGGTTGACCTCTTTCTCGAAATTGGACCTACCTAGCTGGACTATGTGTACCAGGTATGTATGTCAACAATTTCAAGTGTCGAGTTCTCAACGATGACTGGGTGGAGCGGAACATGGATATTGGACATAACGTTTGTCTTATCCATGTTCGTTTCATCATAAAAACTGTAGCTGTAGCTATTACCTCTTCTCCTCACACTTGCTGACGCCATTAAAAACGTACTTACATAAAATATCTAGACAACTGTTGATTGAACTTTCACGTAACGACTTACCTGAAATAAACAAAAAGACATGTTAATTTTTTAGGACATTTTAACATCTTCGCTGGTGCAATTTTGCAAGTACTCGCTTTAATTTTAATTCCGGTAAGGCAAATTTAAGAAATTGTATTTTATAATTTATCTGGACAGTCGTGGCTAGTTTCCAATATCAACCAAGCCATAGCACAAATCAAACATTCCAGCGTTATGCTGTGTATGAAACTATAAGGAATAAATTTCCTCTTACCAAGTTAGCACATTATCATCTTAGACTGTATTAATATCAGGAGAGATTACAGTCAAGCGCTAACCTTTTACAAAAAAAATATTGGCTTTATTAGCAATTCGCTTCAACCGATGGACGTCCACTGTTGGACATAGGTCTCACGTAATGACGTCCACAAGGCCCGATCTTGCGCCGCCTGGCTCCAGCGGCTACCGGCGACCCTCTTTATGTCGTCGGTCCACCTTGTGGGGGGTCTCCCTACACTGCGCCGTCCGGTGCGGGGTCGCCACTCCAGCACCTTTGGCCCCCAACGTCCATCAGTCCTTCGGACTATGTGCCCCGCCCATTGCCACTTCAGGTTCGCGATTCGTAGCGCTATGTCGGTAACTTTGGCTCTACTACGGATCTCTTCATTTCTGATTCGATCATGTAGACAAACTCTGAGCATAGCCCTCTCCATCGCACGCTGAGTGACTCTGAGCGTGCGATGCGATTCCGCATGAGGACTATAGTCAGCGACCACGTCTTAGAACCGTAGGTCATCACTGGCAACACGCACTGTTCGAAGAATATAAGCGATTGGTTTCCCTCTATTATTCACTGTTCAGTTATTATGGTGATGATGATGATAAACTTTAAATATTTTTTGATCTAAATTATTTTCTAAATCAGCATTTGAAGTACACATAAAAAATACGCATAATTTTAGACTTTTTAACATATTTCACTTTGAATCTCAAATTTTTTTATACTGTGATAATTAGAACTTTGTTGAAAATAAGGTAAAATTCCAATTTTATATAAATAACAATGTTTAAACACTGTAAATATTTTTATCTCCGAAATCTGCTTAGAAAGGTCTCATAACGGAATTAAACAAAAAAATCTACGTTGTCTAAATATTTTAAAGAGCGTTTACTTGATAATTTATTCGAGAGAATTGATAACTTGAATATAAAGTGTATAATTGTGCTTTTTTATATTATCTACATATATGAAATGCTTTTTTTGTACCTATGTCAATTATATTTTGAAACCAACGAACCGATGTGCCCCTAACCCCGCACATTAGAAAGGCGTACGAGATAATTTGAAACCAGTTGCTAATGGCTTGAAATTTAGCTAAGATTTCTTACACAAAGTACATATTTTCCTATATCCCCAAGGCATCGGGTACTATGAAGTACCCTGGGAAACACCAAATCCAGACAAATTGCTTCTTAATATAATAATTAGTATGTAATTTGAAAGAGATGAATCTATTATGACTGACAATATTTTGATAGATGGGGAACAAGTGGAAGAGGTGAAAGAATTTGTATACTTGGGATCTAAATTTACAAAAGATTGAACTTGTGAAAGTGATATTGAAAGGAGAGTGAATGCAGGGAATATGGTAAATGGTGCTCTGCACGCCTTTATGAATAGCCTGATGGTGTCTCAAAGGGCCAGACTGGCTGTGCATGCAGGAGTGTTGGTGCCAACACTTATGTATGGTAGTGAAAATTGGGTATGGCAGAAGAATCACAAAGGTAAAATAAATACGATAGCGATAAGAGCGTTGAGAAGCATGAGTGGATTAAAACTGAGTGACAAAGTAAGAAATAGTGTCATAAGAGAACGTTGTGGTATAAAAGAAGACGTAGTGACTAAAATTGAGAAAAGTATCTCTAAAAACCCTCGCTCCTCAGAGTGAGGAGGCCTGTGCCCAGCAGTGGGGCGTTAATGGTCTGCTACTTACTTACTTACTAAATAATTCCCAAGAGACTGGAGTAATCTGCCTACTATTTTTGTATTGACGCAACACAGTCGATGAAGTACGCATTATTTCAACAAGAAGAATTACTTGCCTCCTTTGTTTCTATTAAATCTATGAATATCAGTTAATAAAAGAATAAAGATATACAATATTTCATTAAGAATACATAATACCAAATGAAATGTAGACGATATATTCAATGAACGACGTATTTTATCAGATGGTGGAGTAATTTGCACCCTACTATTTAATTTATGCGAAAATAGAATCAATAACATCTAAACATACCGAATTTAATATAAGCAATAACTTTAAACAAATACGAATAACATTATATAGGAAAGCAATTAACTTTCTTCGTTTGTATGGACAATGACAATAGAGAATACCTTAAACCTTGACATATTTAAATTTTACAGAAAATAGATTCAGAAATATATACAATAACTAATTGGCGATTAAATATTTACTGAATCTGATATAAACAATTATTCAGAAAAACCACGTGTTATTACAGAATCTATCGACATTTGTATGGTAAAAACAACGGAGAATTTAAATGTTTCCACAGCTCAGTTTGTAAGAGAAAAGGAAAAGAAATATGTACAATATTTCATTGGCAATAAATGTTTACTGAATCTGATATAAGCAATAACTTCGAAGAACTGGTCTCCGGTGCAGCAGACGTGTTAATTGCAGACGTCTGGCGTATATAGAGTGTATTGTCTGTAGATATAACCCCAGAGACCGATTATGTGATCAATATATTGCAAAGGTTTCTCTACTTGAATGTGAATAATATAAAATAGAAAGATGTCACGAAACCACCTTGAGCAAATTTCATGTTACGAGTGAAGTGTTAAATAACCTAGATCAAATTTTGTGATAGGAATAAAATTGTAAAATAGGCTAGAACTAATTTTGCGATAGAGCTGTTAAAGGAGTGCATTATAAAATCACATAACAATCAATCAAAGGAGATTATAAGAATAGTCAAATATTACGATACAATAGATACAACACAAGGCAGTGTATTGCCAGAAAGTAATGTACCTTCCATACCAATTCGAGCCAAATCTATTAGTGGTCCAGAAAAAACTTGGAAGCTCTCTGGAAAACGAATTCATAAACACCGCCACCAGATTCATAAATGTGTGAACCTCTGTGAGTGAAAATGCCTTCAAAATTCATTAAGCTCTTAACAGGAACGAGTCAAATAAATGGATTTAAGCCTTTTGATTTAAGTTATGCGGAGGCACGCACAACGAAGACAGACGGACAAAATAAAATTGGTATACATTAAAATATCCTTTGAAGAGGGTTATACAATAAATCTTTTTGTCCGTTTAGAGCTTAATCTTTTTTATCACATTCTTAAATTGTAATATAATTTAAAATATTCTTTACAAAAGTGGGTATGACAAGTTCTTTTGAATCTAGTCTATCTGTAATGAATCTACCACCGGTTCGAGAGGTAAATTCTACCAAGAAGATACCATAACCAACATTGACAATTTATTCTTTTAAGAACTAAAATAGCAAAGGTGGCTGAACTCCAAAGCTTCTTACAGCAATGTCTAACACAACCCACGTTAAAAGGTTGTTGAGTATAAAAATTGACAATATTATGTATCTTCCTTTTAAGTATGATGTAAGTTTGACATTTGAATTTTAATTGTCTAATATATGTCAGAGTGCAAGAGTCTGTGGATCGCTGGTTCGTGTGTAATAGTCTGTGGAACGCTGGCGCCATCTTTGTATCGGCGTGGGGGCAGAGTCAATAAGTGTCAGTCCGGCCCGTCTCTCGGCGTTTCTCGAGTGGCGGTCGGCCGGAGTGGTCAACTATTGAAACTGTTTCCTAGCTATTAGTGTTAATGAGTTCGTGTAAATTGTTATTAATAAAGTGTTTGAATGCACCAACATTACCCACGAACGCCCACAGAATAACAAATTAAATAATGGATCCAATTAATGACGATGTCGGCGGAGAACCCTACGCCCCTGTGCTTTATGCTCCTCAATTCTCTCTTATTCACCGACATATATATCTTTATCTGTTTCTGCATTTGTATCTATCTCTGTTACTGTGTCTACCTCTGTCTCCGAACCTGTATCTATTTTTTCTCTAAAAACCTACGAATGAGAATTCTTGTGCCCAGCAGTGGGACGTCAATAGACTGCTAATTACATTCAGATACAATGGCAACCAAAATTAAAATATTTATTATTCAATTGTCCTTGACAATCGTTTTTTATATTAATGATTTCCCTTTTGATGATGAAAATTCGTTAAAGTCATATTACATATAAATTTATTGTACTGATATAAATGTGGATTCAAATGAGAACGTTTAGAAACTTGGCAAGGACTTGAATACTCGAAGGATCCTAAGCCCTTGGAGTATTTTAAACGCATCAATCAAAACAGACGTTAGACAATGTCAGACAAACATAAAAAAATATTATTGATGGAGACAGGTAGAACGTCTGTATATCTGATTTATACAGCGTGTTCTGCTTAATACTACAGTTCAGCAACTATTTACTCAGCTAGTAAAAAAAAGTAAGAAGCAGTCCATTAACGTCCTACAGGCCTCCTCACTCCGAGGAGCGAGGGTTTTTAGAGCGTAGACCCATCACGCTGCTCCACTGCGGATTGGCAGGCATTGTACACAGGTGCACTCTCTATTCCTTCACTTTTATATTCCGATGTGACGGGAATCCGACACAACCGGAGAGAGATCAGGCGCAGGACCGACGGCTTAACGTGCTCTCCGAGGCCAGGGGGGTGGATCACACCGCCAACTTCCCAATTCAGCTAGGAAAATATAAAATTGTTTCAAAGCTAATGTCTATCAAATAATTCTTCTTAATAAACGTTATTTTATGTTAGAATTGATTAAATAACAGATCCGTTGTGGTTTTATACGGATTCTTAAGTTTAGTAGTATTTTCATGGATTCTTTACGTAACGTATAATGCAAATTTTTCTTTTAGAAGTTTCGCTTTGAAAACATTTAGATATATTTGAAGTAACTAGACACAAGAGCATCCTGTATTCAAATCTTTTTTAGGTTTCGTCCGCCCCCATGTTGTGGTACAATAAAACAACCTTATCTCGTTTACTATGTTTTCGTTAAAAAACCATTTTTCGTTGCATCATTTTTTTTTTATTATAAGCTACCGCACTGTGAGCCCTCATGGTCTGGTATTCACTTCGTTGAAATCTAACCTTTATTGTTTACCTATAAAGAAATAAAATCCACTACAATTTACATGTTTTCTGTATGAAGAATGAATCTTTTGTCTTGCCCTGTTAGTTCTTTTGTCTCTATATCACGGACGTGTAAGCATTTGCCTGTTAAATCTTTTAACTATAATTTGAAAGAATACTTAGAAGACAAAAAAGCGTGGGAGTGAATGAATTGCTCTAAATGTATATAGATATGGAATATTTTTAATTAAATATTGTGATGATGATAACAAAAAAAAACGTGCACCCGACTGAGTTTGTTGTGGGCTCTTCTATAGAAAAAAAAACTATATTTGACGATTCAAAAGTGCTGTAATAGGCCTACTTGAATAAAGACATTTTGACTTTGACTTTGACTAACTTTATACCGCCTGGAATCTATTAATGTCAATTTTTGAAGCTTCATTTTAAAATTACATCGTTTAGAAATGCATTAAAAAAAAATTGACGAACCGTATATTATCACATGGTTGCTTTAATTTCTACATTTAGATATTGTCAATTGACTAGCCTTATACCATCATTCTAAATTAATCGATTGACAAATCCTACACAATGAAGAATCAAAAAGTTATTTTACAACACGTTTTAAATTAAAATTGATTGAAATACTGAATTGACTATTTATTTGGAATTGGCTATTCTTTTATTACAATAAATATACATTTTAATATTCCAAACAAACTTACAAATACATTAATATGCTCTAAAAGTAAGAAATAATTGCGTATTCTTTTATAGTGTTCTTTGTATTCTTATATTGGGAGTCGGCGTCAGTCAAGGTAGGTGTGTCCCGCGTATCCATTTGGCAGGTCCCACCTAGATGTAGGTACCTCGGCTGACACCGAGTTTGTTTTGAAGGCGGTTCTTTTTTTGTTAAAATTTATATTTATTTTTTTATTTTTAGTGAATCCGAAGTAAACTAACTAATTTGTCTCAATATGTGTACGCCTAAAAACGTGTTGCAGTGCAGCAACAAACGTAAGCTCATTGCTATTTGATTACAGACACTTATATTTTCTGCCATAAACCGCACCCTTGCTGTAAGCCGTTGAGGAGATCCATTGATCTTCATATTTAACTACGACTAGCACTTGACCATACCAAAGTTACGGTAGGCGTCTCAAATATCTGGATAGCTTATAGAAGATTCTGCCGAGTATCGTTGATTTGCTCCTACGAATTGAAGAGTTCCGTTACTTTGTCTAATCAAACTATCATCAAACAACCTTTGATGTAATAATATATCATTTGCAATAAAAAAAGAATAATCGAAATCGGTTGGCGCGATCTTGAGTTATTCGTCCATTTGTCACGCACATGCTTACGCAAAGTTAAGACTTATCCGGTTTTCTCATGGATGCCATCATCAGAACTGGTTTAAAAGAAGTGGGACCCTATGACGAGCACCACCTTTCATTTAAAAAAAAACATCAATATCTGTCCACTCAGTCCGGAGATATGAGGTAACAAACATAAAAAACAATACAGACGAATTGATAACCTCCTCCTTTTTTTGAAGTCGGTTAAAAAAATATGTATCCATGATCCAATATAATTTTGTAATGCCTGAAAAAACTTTATTTTTTTACTTGTTTCTATATTATAAATAAAATTGGTATCTCATTATATTGATACAATGACGACACATATGAAGGAAATTAAACTTCTTTGAGTTATATTGAATAAGTAAGTAGCAGCCTATTAACGTCCCACTGCTGGGCACAGGCCTCCTCACTCCGAAGAAAGAGGGTTTTTAGAGCATAGACCCACCACGCTGCTCCAGTGCAGATTGGCAGGCATAGTACACAAGTGCACTCTCTATTCCTTCACTCTCATAGTCTGATGTGACGGTAATCCGACACAACCAGAGAGAGATCGGGTGCAGGACCGACGGCTTAGCGTGCTTTCCGAGACACGGGGGTGGATTACACCGCCAACCAATGAGGCAGTCAATTTTCAGTTCAGTTCAGTTCATTTCTCTTGTCCTATTTTCCAAGTGCCATATGCAGATTTACTTCAAAAATCCTATAATTTTAACTAAATATAGAAATTATCAGAATGAATTACTCACATGCGGAAACTGTTTGATCAGATGGTCAAACAAAGTACACATATTGCGTTAAGAATTCGACAGATGTTTACAGCATTGTTGTTTTTTTTTTTTAAATATGGTTTTTGAGTAGTCAGGTGGGTGCAAACCGCAAATTTCTACCTAAAATGAGACTTGAAACTGTACAAAATCATCGGCCGAAATGTGGCTTGTTCTAAGAATCTACCTGTTCGAACTTAAGCAAATTTAGGGTAGCCGGCTTAATTTTTTTTTTGTTGCTGTTAGGTTAGCATTTGGCTGTAATCTCACCTGATGGTAAATGATGATACTGTCTAAGATGGAAGTGCGTTAACCTAGTAAAAAAACAATTCTAAACTGCATCGGATTGCAAAGATGGCGGCACATTTTTGCTGCTAGGGTAATTAGCAACGGCCGAACTGCCACCAATCTAGACTCGTCCAATCCAAAGTTAAGTCCCACTACTGAACACAACCGTCCTCGCTAATAGGATTTCTGGCGATGTTCTCCTTCACCAAAAAGAGCAATCATGCATAAAAGATTGTCTTTTTATAAAGAACTTATACCCAAATTCACGAGCAGTCCCTAAAGCATCACATTTAGATATAGAAACAATCCCATTACATACATATGTGCCATTACAGACCACGTCTTTCTACTTGCATATCTCCTTCGCTTCTTTCATCCTCATTAAACCTTTCATACAAATTCGTCGGTTTTGAGTGCTCTTGACCTGGTCTTTATATACAATGTCCTGGATTTGGTCAAGGAAGGTTGGACTTGGTCTTCACCTTCTAACTTTCGCATTCACTCTTGACTCATAAACCCTTTTTGTCAGTCTCCTTTCATTCATTCTCTCTACATGCCCAAACCATCTAAGCATACCTTTCTCAATTTTAGTCACTACATCTTCTTTTATACCACAATGTTCTTTTATCACACTATTTCTCAACGGTCTCATATCTACCGCATTTTACTTTTGTGATTCTTCTGCCATACCCAACTTTCACTATCATACATAAGAATTATACATATCATACATTAATAGAAACAGGAGGCGAGTAATTCTTCTCGTTGAAATAATGCGTACTTCATCGACTGCGTTGCGTCAATACAAAATAGTAGGCAGAGTACTCCAGTCTCTTGGGAATTATTAAGTAAGTAAATAAGTAGCAGACCATTAACGTCACATTGCTGGGCACAGGCCTCCTCACTCCGAGGAGCGAGGGTTTTTAGAGATTCTTTTCTCAATTTTAGTCACTACGTCTTCTTTTATACCACAACGTTCTCTTATCACAATATTTCTTACTCTGTCACTCAGTTTTAATCCACTCATACTTCTCAACGCTCTCATCTCTACCGCATTTACTTCATTTTTATACTTATTCTACCATATCCGCCTTGGAACCAAGTCTCCTCCATGCACTGCCAGTCCGGCCCTTTGAGACACCATCTACATATTCATAAAGGCGGCCAGAGTACCATTTACCATATTCCCTACATTCACTCACCTTTCAATATCACTTACACGCGTTGCACCTTTTGTAAATTTAGATCCCAAGTGTACAAATTCTTTCACGTCTTCTACTTGTCCTCCATCTGTTAAAATATTGCCATTTATCATAAATTCATCTAATTTCAACAATCCCGTTAACCCCTAAATGAAAATAAAGGCCACGAAAGCTTAGGCTTAGGGGAGGTGAGTGAAATCGGACATGTCTGCCCAGGCTCGAAAATTGTGACTTCTCTGAAGAAGAAACCTTGCGTCTCACCACTAGCCCATCATGTCACCAATAAAATGAAGCAATTGATTAATATTTTCACAGCACTCTGTTAAGTTTATCAGGCCACAAGAAAGTCTTGGTTTTAAAACGTGTTTAATTTGATGTCGACATCGAGTGGGGGCTCGAAAGAAAATATTGTTTGAGCAAACATTTGCCTTCAGCCTTAGAGCCTTGCGAGCTGGGCTTATCTTGGGGCAAATAATGCTTAGTGGCGAAACCGGTTGGCGCGAGACATCAACCGAAAGCGTACGATATATCCAACTGATAAATAAACTTTATTATGATAACCCAGTAAACGCTATTGTATTTCACAACCGGCTCTACAAAGTTACTGTTGCGAACGCAACTTCGTTACTCGAGATAATATATTTTACTTTATCAAGCCCGACTTAACATGGTACGAGGGAACTTGATTTTATGCATATTCATGCAACATTAGAACTTGTTGGATTGATTGCTATATTAGTTTATCTATCGTACAACTTCATAAATAAATACATTATACTCTATTTTATTGACTGATAATATAGTCTAACACGTTAACCTAATAAAAGGAAATTTACCTCGACATTTTTTCGGCAGGGATTCATACCTAGAGGAATTAGGAAATACAATTTTGTACTACTAGAGATCTAACCCCGGACATCAGAAACTGAAAAGAGTAATTGCATTATTGGCTAAAGACTGTACGAAAGAGAGATTGTAACACCTATAAATGACTATCGGATTATTATTAGTGAAAATAGAACTTGTAAAAGGCTATACTGATGATCCATTATAAGATATCAATATCGATAACGTATCGCCTAAATCCTGGATTGTTAAAGATACATTACGAATAGGTGTTTATGAATACCCACAAAGAGATGGAGATGTTTTGTACTTTGTTGATATTCATTACGTAAGGTGATAAAAGAAGGATTGATATTGACAAAACAAGGAACAACATCGATTAAGCGGATAGTATTAACGAATGTGAATATGGCATATTAACTACCACCTGTAAACAAATGGTCATCTACATTGCAAAAGGAGTCTCGATAAATTCCCAATCAATCGCAAATGGTTTTGTTAATCTCGAAATAAGTGAGCGCGTTTAATGGTTTAACTGTAAAAATATTACTTTTTGTTAAAATGAAGCCTCCAACAGAACTTCCAATGGATTTTGTCTCCATTTGTTACTAAAATACGTTATATTTTGGTATTGGAGAACTTTTAGCAACGCAACGGTCGTTGATCTCGTCTGTTTCTTGTACATCCCAATCCCATGAGAATTTAGGGGAAACACGTTCTTAGTGATCGTCAACTTTGCCACAAGAGTGAGTATAAATAACAGCATTAAGATTTGAAATTACCATTCTCCATGAAACTAGTGATTTAACCTCGACATCTATCGCCAGTCGCTTATGAACTATGCACATATAAACACGCGGTTTGTTAACCGTGGATCGATATGAAGCGGCACTCGACTTAATCTGTTGTCTGACTAAATCGGTAAAAGCTAATGTCGAAGCAGTATTAACAATAGCTCAAGGATGTTGTTAGCAACAATTGATAACTTTAACCATATCTAGATACATAAATATATAAGGAAAGTTCTTGAAGTGGACGTTAAAGACTTTGATAGCGAAGCTGACGCAGGCAAATTTTGAAGATTGTATGTTCAAATAAGTCTGAGTCTGAACGGGAACAAAAAAAAAGACAAATGGGTTCTGGTAAAACCACAGAAGGCCTCTGAACATCTTTCTCTCCAGTCTGTATTATCACTTAGCAACAGACGATAATGCTGTCAATCCTATCAGAAATAAATAGGACCACGTATGTATAAATCAAAGACGACATTTGAAAATATGACTCCATTAACAATTCAATATCCTGCATTAATTCTTCATACATCATTTCTTCGTAAAATTTGATCCTTTACACTTACACTAGCAAATAGTGTTTTTTGACGATTCACTTTCACCTTAGTGGCTTAGTTTTCAGTTGTGGCTTCATTTAACACCAGATGAACTTATCTTATTAACTTATCCAGATCTGCTTTAATGGGTTTTTCTAAAAAATCTGTATTCATGTCAGTAAAGTAAAAAAATAACGAGTTTCATTTTCAAGAAATATAATAACATTGAAATTTGAATATATATAAATATGTACATTCTCAATGATAATTTAATGTATTTAAAAATAAAATAATTTTCATTAATAAGATTGATATTAATTATTAATAGATCATAAACAATTAATAACGCCAACGTCACAGAATAAGGTTAAAATTGAATGCAACGAAGCCTTATTTCTAAATTTGATGAATTTAAATTTATTGAAGAAAATATATTGTAAATATTTACAGGTCATTGTTATCTTTTAGTTGAATAAATATAAATGTCTTCAAATATATCTACTTCAGTAGACATTTCCATT
Organism: Elymnias hypermnestra; assembly: GCA_015832385.1. Taxonomy (NCBI): domain Eukaryota; kingdom Metazoa; phylum Arthropoda; class Insecta; order Lepidoptera; family Nymphalidae; genus Elymnias; species Elymnias hypermnestra. The sequence goes on along the minus strand of JACTOM010000036.1, from coordinate 158,600 downwards.
TTGTCTGACTTATCTCAAGGTAAGTAAAATGTCTTGTCCAGCGACTTGGAAAGATTAAAAAGTTTTGGGGAATATCGTAAGCCGGCTGATTCCAGCTTGAGCCTTGTTGCGAAAATGGGACATTTTTCCTGCTCAATTAGAAAACTTTTGTAGATTGTAATAAAGCATTGGATTTTGTGTATCACCATTACCTTAGTTTTGGACCTTTGGAGGATATTTGTTGTTATTTATTTGATTTATTCGGTAATTGATACCAGATATATACATTATCGATAAGACACTTGGATTCTTGCTAAGAAAATAAAATCCTGTATAAACACTGGTACCTCTCATTACAAAATACTTTTGTAAGTTAATGTTTTTTTTTTAATCTAATAAGAAATACATTAATACTTGTTTATATAAATTTGCATAAGAGGTCATCGGCAGGGAACCCTCTCAGCTGAGTATCCACATGAGAGCAGTGGAGTTCATCAACATATCATGATGATACCTGTATATTCTTGAATATATTCTGGGGTATGCATAGGTACAAAATGATAGGAAGTGGATGATACAGAAAATCTAAAATCGTGACGAGACAGGCCTAAATATTCAAATTGTCACACAATTATCATTTAGTATAAAAGATCGATAAAAAATAATTAATGTTGCTTTTGCTAATAAACGAGACAAAAGCATAAGAGTTAGCGTTAAAGCTCAAACTGCATAATATCACCTTAAAGTACTGCCTTTGTCCAAAAATCGGTAAGTGTGATTGCGTAGCAAACAATCATTCTGCTGATGTCTTTACGGAGTTTCTATCTACTATAAATCCATCTTCGGATGTATATCTCAAACAATGAGATGTTAATGACACTGTTAGTTAATTTACAAAGAAAGCAGCTAGTTCAATAAGGAAAACTGTTGACCTCTAGTTCTACACAAATGGACAACATTGTAAACGCCACGTCTAATAAATACAACGTAAATATGATAAGGTACTGCGTTTCAGGTCGAGTGTTTCTCATACCGAAAACCTAACACGTGCTAAACATTTCTTTGAGATTAATGATTTGCGTCATCCAATTCAATTCACGTACGACACGATGATAGTAAACTACTAATTGTACATATTTTTAGCATGCATATTATAAATGCGAAAATTATGCTATCTACATTACTTTTTCACATCGAAGACACTGCTATGATTTTAATAAATATTCGTAATTCTGTGATAAGAGAACTTGTGGTATAAAAGAAGATGTTGTGCCCAAAATTGAGAAAGGTATGTTTTGATGGTTTGGGCACGTAGAGAGAATGAATGAAAAGAGACTGACCAAAAGGATTCATGCGTCAAGTCAAGAATTAATGGGACCGTTTGATCGGGAAGACCAACGCCAACGTTCCTGGACCAACGAACCGAGGAACTTCTATGTAAGGTTAAATGAGAATAAAAGAAGCGAAAGAGATGTTGAAGGATCGTGGCAAGTGGAAGGACGTAATCTCTGCCTGGCCAAATGGGATGGAGGCGTGATGCTATGTATGTAAATTTTCGTAGATATATACAGACATATATAACTTTAAAAACAAGCATTAAAAATGAAAGTCGAGATGCGAAGCATTATTTAGATTCATCATATCTGAATATATTGTTAAAATATAAAGACCCCAATGATAAATAAGATAACATATGGGTGATTTCAAATAAGAGGTAGATGATAAAGGTGCAATGTTTCATGACTTCAAGTCAAGTCTTAAACTGTACGCAATAAAAAATGCTATTTTTAGACCAATTTAATCAACATTGCACTAACAATTTAATCCACAATCAATATTGATCAATTTGAGCCACTTATCTATAAAATCCTCATAAATCTCCATTACAATTTGTAATATATTGGCATCAATTCTAAAACTCACTAATTAAGAGCCCTAATTCCTAGAAACGTTTAAACTAAAAGACTTCAATTTAACATAAAATATCCTTTGAGTAACTTCAATTACATATTAAAACCTTTCGATTCACTAAACAGCATTGAAAATCACAAAACCTAACATGTAAAGGCGTATTTTGATATTTCAATTCAGCACAAATGAATATTAGATTATAAAATTAAATAATTTAAAATTGAATATACTTAGAGGGGTACTTTAGGTAATAAAAAATAACACGAACTGAACAAAGTAACTTACACTTCATTAAACAACGAACAAAATCATGAGACCTAAAGCACTAAGCGTCTAGCCATCTAGAGCAATTCTTGGTATCTCCGTGAAGAATTGGACGATACATTACAGAGGAATTGTACGAACATTCATCGATAAGACGAGGTGCAGTGTGCCAAAACTAGAATTTATTACGTATGGATTCGAAATCAAAGGTTTAATGTTACATACTTTCCAAATGTAACGAAATTTTTTTCCTAAAAATTTCATAACATAGTAACACATTCTATTAAAGTTGTAAACAAAACCCTGGATATCCCAATAACCTCGATAAACCTAGTTAAGATAACAACCAGTAACTTCCTTTTTATTTCAAACATAATTATATTATAGTCATATAAGTGAATGGTGTTAATAATATTGTTATCGATAGAACTCACACAAGAATAACTGCTTATCGGGGATTGTATTATTGGTATATTAACATAAACGGTAATGGGATACAGTAAAGATCTGCACACAATTGTGTGTATCTCAGGGTTCACTTTTGGGGCCCATCTTATAAAATATATACAATACAAACGTACCTACCATGTAAAGGTTGCAATAGTGCAAAATGGACTTGTGCAACATCTTGATCAGAGAGTTTTATTACAGAAATAGTAGATTGAGACAATATATTTGTACAAATAACTTTTACCGAAAGACCAGTGAAGCTTTCTTCAGTCAATCTAGGAAAATAATGCGTTTTGGTAAATCTGACTTTATTTTTTCCGCAATTCACTTGGAAAAAGCACGTCAAGACGAAAGGAGAAGAAATTAGAATGAAATCTTTCCAGTATATATGGGATTCAACATTATAACCAGCTTTATAAATTTATACATACATACACAGCATCACGCCTCATTCCCTTCGGGGTATACAGAAACCACATCCTTCCATATCTCCTTCGCTTCTTTTATTCTCATTAAAACTATCATACAAGTTTGTCGGTTTAGAGTACTCTTTACCTGGCCCTTATTTAAAACGTCCTGAATTTGGTCCAGGAGAGTTCGCCTTGGTCTTCCCCTTCCAACTTTCGCACTCTTGATTCATAAATCCTTTTTGTCAGTCTCCTTTCATTACTTCTCTCTAGGGGCCCAAACCATAAGCATACCTTTCCCAATTTTAGTCACTACCTCTTCTTTCATACCACAAAATTTATCTCTAGATCTTATAACGGTTATGTGCAGTCATTAGTTTAGAGTTCTTAGCAAGGACCATCAATGCGTCCGTGCCTAACGCATACACGGCGTACTATAAATAAATTTCTAATGGATTTGATTTAAAAATTATTAACGATATGCCATAGTTAACAGTTCTGTAAAGTGCAGTTTGAAATCCATAATAACAAACGTATCGCGACGTTACATCATTACACGCGCTCTCCTGCGCCGGTTTATTAATAAACAAACCACGTGTGCGATATACGTGCGCTTGTGTTGTTGAGGCTGCGGACAGACTGACGGACGTATAGCGAAAAATTGTTAATATTTTCGATTAGAAAACAATATTAATTTCATATTTTTCTTTAATATAAATTTTAGCTAATCCCACATCGCTGTTACTCGACCTGGTAATGTTATTTGTGAAAATCGAGACTGTTTTATATTTTAATGTACACCAAACTCATTCAATGACATTTCTGGAATTCTATTATCCGTATATTAAAGTAAAGCTTACTGGGACATAGTAAGGATATTAAAATTAAATTTCCACCCAGCTGTGAGTATTTCAGGGTTTAATTATGGGATCCTCCTTATACAATATCTACACTGCAGACGTACCTACCATATAAATGTTACCATAGCAACATATATATTTGGATATTTTTAATTGAGATTTTTGATGTAAATTCTTTATAAATCAGTGAGTGTTGAGAAATATATTGTCTAATATTTTCGCCACATGTACCTTTATCGCGAATTATAATCTTTAGTAAAATATAAGCCAATATAATTGTGTATTAATGATACAAATAAAATTAGCAACAAAAGAAATTCTTTTTAAACCTGTCTTTGATAGTAGACTGTAAATCATAAAATGATCCATGAAAACGTCTGTAATGGTGCGGTTTATCTCTTAAGGATAACCTGCACTAACCATTTTATTCTTTTACATATTACAAAACAATGTATTATGTAACCAATCCATTTTAAACTATACAGTGTAATTGACTATTTAATCAAATACCTTACATACGTAGTATATTTCATGTAAATCACAACTGCCCTTAACGTCATTTGATTAAATTGATGTTGCCGTACTTTAACACACATTTAAGTGTAAATTCAATAATAAACTCCTAGAAGACGTTCTAGATATGAGATGCTTATAGTACTATAGCTAAAAGAATTGCTGCCACGATTAAAAGCGTTGGAATAAAGGAATTGCTCTATTCTGATTAAATAAAACTAAAGATTTTATTGATTGTAGATAACTTGTCCCACTTATGATGGTTTATATTTGAAAACTATCTTAATTTTGTTTACGATTGAAGTAACAGTAAACTGAATCCGCTAAGCGACGTTTAACTTGTTCTCACCCGAATATTTCTCGGCCGCGCATAGACATATCTATATCGTGTATTTACCTACTGCAATACGATATCAGTATTTAGCGTGTGGTCGGCATGTTGTTTACACCAGATTACAAAGTAATTCTGTTACAAACTGATATGCTCTTGACTCTGACACTGTCTAGTTCAATGTTTTGTCAGAACATTCTAGGTAAGGTAAGTAGCAGCCTATTAACGTCTCACTGCTGGAAACAGGGCTTCCAACTGATAAAGGACAGTATTTTAGAACATCGATCTAACACAATGCTCCATTAAGGTTGACAGGCTACACCATCATCATAATTTCTTTGCACAGGTGGGTTAGGCACAGCATGTTTCATTTCGCCACTTAACTCTATCAGCTGTCATTTTTACATTCACACCCCTCTTTCACATAGTTCATCCACACTCTTTTTGGTCTCCAGGACAGCCTACATATTCTACAAATACTCCTGGAATATACAGTTTCGTAGCTGAACAAGCTGATGAAGTACTCATTTATACTATTTGATAGTCAATCCTGTGTGGTCGCGTCTACAGTAAGGTTATCTCCTTCAATATGTCCTTGTTTATCTTTAAAATAATAGTCCTTTTCTGTCCTGCAAGAGAGCAAAGGCCTCTCTGTTATATTACGGCTATAAATTTTATTGGATATGTCATTACTCTCTTCTTGTCAGCTGATAATATCACTTGAGCTGTTTAAAGAGACATGTATACTATTGTTATCCTAGGTATTACCCGCATAGCTCCTGATCTCGTGGGAATATGAGGGTCTGTGCTTTGCAACCCTCAATAATGCCACGAACGAACGAATTGGTCTAAAAGATGTAGGGGCTAAAATTGAGAAAGGTATGCTTAGATGTTATGGGCACTTAGAGAATGAATGAAAGGAGAATGACAAAAAGGATTTATGAGTCAATGGGTCAAGAGTGAATGGGAAAGACGGAAGGAGATCTAGGATATTTTAAACAAGGGTCAGGTCAAGAGTACTCTAAACCGAAGAACTTATATGAAAGGTTTAATGAGAATGAAAGGATCGTGGCATGTGGAAGGACGTGGTCTCTGCCTACCCCGAAAGGAATGAGGCGTGATGCTTGGCATTATTTAGTACATTTCAAGTCAATGCCCAATAGATTTGTAGATCTTTACTGGTGTAAAACTATCTTCACATTGTTGCATTTGCATAATATGACACAAACAATCTTTGAATTGTATATAAGCATAGATTAATAGCTTTTATCTGACACCCGCGTAGTTCTCGATCCTTCGTTAATATGGAGATATCGCGAAAGCAGTCACTTTGCTTGCAAACCAAATGCATTTAGTTTAGAAGATCTCGTGATGAGTCAGTCAGTGAGTTAAGCTATTTAAAACCTTCTCCGCATTATTGACTTTCTCAGTGGTTCAGGGAACATCAGCTGAATGGTTTTAAACTTTATAACGGCCATAGGCACTATTTTTGGTCACTATAAAACTTCATCAACAAGTCATCGAACCCTGTAACGTAGTTTTAGCACAAGGTCACATTAATAATACAGCCTTTTAAGCCTCATCTTGCTCTATAACCAATTTATAATAGGTTATTTATTCTGAGCTTAATATAACCGCGATTCGTTCCGAATGACTTTCAGGTTAAATTTGTTATGGTCAAGTTATATACCATTCGTAAACTAACCAGAAGTTGTGATGGCCTTGAGGTGGAAATAGAAAGGAAATCTTTAATACTAGCTGTTACCTGTAGCTCTCGAACCCGCGTACTTTTCCATATTCAGTACGAAAATAGTCACCACTAAATTTAAAGTAAAATAAAACGTTAATAGTGTAAGCGATCATTATTTGTGGATTGCTATAAAGTTGCTATATTTGTTTATTCTGTAATTATATCAGTAGAACGTACAAACACTAAATCCCGTTTAACGCTGTTCCGGAAATTCTCAAACTTATTAAACTCTATTTAGCCGTAAACTCTGTATAGTCGTCGTTTTCACGACGACTGTGATTGGTGAACTTATTATTTTTGAGGGGGGCGTTTGGTATAAGAGGGGTAGCACAGGGGAATGAAGTAATATTCGCCTAGTAACAGTTCTTAGTTTATATCAACGTTAGTATTGTGTTTTAAGTCATTCAAAGTATGTAGTATAGTAATGAAGAATATGAGAATAGTATTACTTAACCTGCAAATTAGTGAGCGACTCTAAAAATAGTTTCGCAGGCCTCGTGATACGAGCGACTGGATGAAAAGTAAGTGAATTAGTAGTTACGTGATTGGGCAAATGGATTAGTGAGTGGGGACGAGTAAGGGAGTAAATAAGTTAGTAGAAAAAGTATAAGTGAATATCAAAATCAAAATATTCTTTATTCAATCCGTTATTTATAGTCAGTAGTCTGTCCGTTGGTAACAAAACTTCCGCTGAAAAGAAACCAGTAAGAAACTCCGAAGTTACTCTTTTAAAGATAGTTGTGTATGTTACAAAGAATAATATTTTGCTTTGTCGCTTTGTAAAATTGTGGTTTTGACATATTTTTTTTAAATTATGCGGAAGCAAATCTAAAACTGATTGTGATATCTGATTAAAAATGCGTATATTCAACCTGACAAATGATTTCTGAACCTTCTTCACCTAAAATTCAAGTAAAACCTTTTTTCTACATTATTGCCTTTCTAATCTGTCAATCAGTTAGATAGTTTTCAAGTCTATAAGCGACGATTTTTGTGTTTTATTCTTTTTTAGAGTCGCTCACTAATTTACAAGTTAAGTAATACTATTCTCAAATTCTTCATTATTATATTACATACCTTGAATGACCTTCACTAGGCGAATATCCCTTCATTCCCCTGTGCTACCCCAATTATACCAAACGCCCCACTCAAAATAATAAGTCCACCAATCACAGTCGTCGTGAAAACGACGACTTCTTAAATTTGAGAATTTCCTGACTGTGTTAAACAGGGTGTAGTGCATGTGTCACTGATAGAATTATAAAGACATCATCATAATAAATATAGCAATTTAATAGCATTCCACAAATAATGATCGCTAACAGTTTAATATTGAAATCCTAACATATAACCGGCGGGTATTAAAATACCTACTCTTTTGAAGTATTTCCTTTAATATCTTGTATTTAACCTTGAAATTACAGATTAATACAGCAGTATAGAATGAGTTGGCCTCGCGTTAAAAGAAAGAAGAAGAATGCCCTTCGCTCATAAGAGATCCAGGTTCTATTATCGAAATATAGGCGACTAGGGAGACTGCCCAGCAGTGGGAAGTTAATGGGCTTTTACTTACCTTACCTTCATACTTTTTTGTATTCTTGTTATGATATGATTAGATAACTGTTGTTTGAAGTTGAATGCCTTACCTGCAACAATAAAAACACATTAATTTATGATATTAAAGAACGAATTCAACTGTAAGGTTTCTCCTGAGGAGAACCCACAACAAACTCGGTCGGGCGTATTTTTATCACCTTCATTTTTACAACAAAATCTTTAGTATTATTCAATTAGAAATTATTCCAACGCTTTTAACCGTGTCAGTGATCCTTCAAGTTATAGTACGATTTCTCAATTAACTTTAATTTAATAAAGGATTTAAATTTATTGAACGACATCTCCAGAAGGTCTTCTAGGAGTTTATTATTGAACTTACACTTAAATGTGTGTGTTACAACTGTCTGATGCTTATGTAACTTTTCCACATCTTGTGCCCACAAGCCGCTGTGCCACCGCTTCTTAAATCTCTGATATCTTCTAAGATATACATTTTAATGAAACGCTGTTAAGGGTAGTTTTGATCTACATGAAATGTACAACATATGTAATGTATTTAATTATGTAGTCAATAACACTGTCTGGTAAAAAATAGCTTGGCAAATATCTAATTTTTTTGTAATATGTAAAAGATTAAAATGGTTAGTTTGGGTTATATTTTAGAGATAAATACAAACCATTGCAGACGACTTTATTGATCTTTTATGATTTACAGTTCTGTAGTACATTAATTTGATCTATCTCGTAAGGTTCAGCCAGCAGTTGCGATTTTGAAACATATATACGAGTATGTCGGAGCGCAAGAGTCTGTGGATCGCTGGTCCGTGTATAATAGTCTATGGAACGCTGGTGCCATCTTTGTATCGTGGGGGCAGAGTCAATAAGTGGCAGTCCGGCCCGTTTCTCGGCAGTCTTCGAGCGGCGGTCGGCCGGAGTGGTCGACTATTGAAACTGTCGCGTTCCTAGCTATTAGTGTTAATGAGTTTGTGTAAATTGATATCGGGAACATTAAGTGATTGAACATTATAATCAGAGTTAATTAATAAAGTGTTTGATAGCACCAACATTACCCATGAACGCCCACAGAATAAGAAATTAAATAATGGAACCAATTCATAACGATGTCGGCGGAGAACCCTACGCCCCTGTGGTTTATGCTTCTCCGTTCTCTCTTATTCTCCGACATATAAATGTTTGTTACATCACATCACAAATCATTGAATTATCGGATTTTCTATTGATAAACATACAGAAGTAGCGACTTCATTTTATACTATATAAAGATTAATGTGAAAGCATGAGTCACTGGCCAATATATTCTGGAAATATCCCCGTTTGTTCCTACGGGTTATTCAATGCAAATTTATTAAAAATACGCTACAGTTATTTCGGCCAGTGGGTCATTGCGTCGGTTATTATCAATTGGATGTCATTATAACACTAGCTGGTCACCGCAGTGGTTCCTGAACTCGTGTAAATATATAGAACTCCATCATTATTAACTGTGTACACACCCAAAATTTCATCATCTTCGCGTTATTACCTTTTGGTGTACTTCAATTGGCTTTTAACTAAATATCTCAAATATAATATAAAAAAACGGCTTCTTCTTTCAATATTTGGCTTTCAGGTGTGACAAGGCACACAAAACTTCGCCAGTGTCATGTGAATTGGAGAAGGCACGTTTATGATGAGTACAAGTTTCTTATACCCATAACTCAGAGCAAGCAATCTATTTCCTTCTCCAATATCCTAGTTTTACTTTAGCTAGTACTTTAGTCAGTACTTAAGGCTATCTCGGGGCCTTTAACAAAATGATTTTAAATAATGGAACCAGCTATCTCTGATGATCAGAGAGGTTAAAACTTTGAATATATTTAAAAAACCACGTTCGTATGATGTCTGTGGAACGCTGGCGCCATCTATCGGCGGACAGAGTTAATGGTGGCAGTCCGGCGGGAGTCTCTCGGCAGTTGTCGAGTGGCGCTCGACCGGAGTGGTCTACTGTTGGAACTGTCGCGTTCCTAGCTATTATTGTTAATGAGTTGGTGTAAATTAAATTGATATCGGGAACATTTTAATCCGAGTTACTTAATAAAGTGTTTAATTGCACAGTATAAGAAATTAAATTATGGATCCCATTAATGACGATGTCGACAGAGAACCCTAAGCACCTATGCTTTACGCTTCCTTCTCTCTTATTCTCCGACATATACATATATATGTCGGAGTGCAATAGTCTGTGGAACGCTGCTGCCATCTGTGTATCGGCGTAGGGGCAGAGTCAATAAGTGGCAGTCCGGCGCGTCTCTTGGTATTTCTCGGGTGAAGGCCCGCCGGTGTGGTTGACTTTTGAAACTGTCGCGTTCGTAGCTAATATTATTAATGAGTTTGTGTAATTTGATATCGGGAACATTATAGTCTGAGTTAATAAAGTGTTTGATTGCACCAACATTACCCACCAAAATCCATAGTATGGAATTATGGATGCCACTAATGACGATGTCGGCGGAGAACCCTGCGCCACTAAGCTTTATGTCTTTCTCTCTTATTCTCCGACATATATAATAGTATGTATCTGTTTACGTATATATATATATATAAATGTATTTGTACTATACATTTTAGACACCTATACTTTCTCGTGACAGCAAAATCTATACCTTTTGTGGCCTTTTCGTACCATATGATTAAGTTGTATATATTTCATGTATTGTTTGTGGTTACAATACTGTGTAATCTCTCTCTCTTTCTCTCTCTGTCTTGAAAATCTTATAGATAAACTCTCACTTTAATCTGGTAAGAAGTAATGTATCTAAATTAATACGACTTCTAAGTTTATTTCCAAAAGCAATAGTACTAGTTTTGATTGCAGAAGTTCCTGCTAAATTTTACTCCTTAAACCCATTCTCTAAGGAGTTAAAAAAGAATACTTGGTCAGTAAAGGTTCCCAGTTCGATTCCCCAAAATTAGACTACAAAATTTTTATTTTATGTATAGTAAAGAAAAATTTATCAACCCAAATTAAACTGCTAATATTATTTAGCTGAAGGGTCTATTCAAACGCGTTAATCTCAGGAACTACTGGTTCGATTTGAATCTTTCTTTCAGTATAAGATAACCCATTTATCGTTAAAGATTATATTTTATATATCATCATGCTATAAAAATAAAAGCGGTATAAAAAAGAAGCTAAAACTTTGCATATATTGAAAAACCTCGTCAAATTTCACTACATCTCCCAGTCTACTTAAACGACGACTATATATTTACATTTCATGAATTATTTTTGGTAAACAATAAGGTGTATTCTCTCTCTATCTCTCTCTCTTTAGGGAGAACCTTAGAGACAAACTCTCAGTTAAATAGTATCGATATGCACGTTGTCATCATAATATAACGTGACAATTATCTTTAAATAGACACTTGACATGAAGTTAAATAACATTCGAGAATAGATCTCATAGATAACATTATATATTTATTAAATGATAGCTACTTATATAATTTTAAATGACGAGATTAGAAGATACAATGAGAAATTGTATCTGTACCGAAAGTTCGTCCATTCAGCGATACTTTTCAGTGACGAAAGCGACACATTGCCATCCCATTAAATAAACGCGTAGTTTAATACGCATGCTTCATGTTTTCGGCGCATGCGACCTTGTTTTATATGTCAATGTGTTTTGCTGCGTCATCAAAATTTCTTCTTACGATTCAAATTGTATACGCATCAGAGGATGAAATTATGGCATTGCCACCCGCGTTTTTGGGCCTCATTCGAAACCTCAGAGTCACTCAGCGTGCGATGGAGAGGGCTATGCTCGGAGTTTCTCTACGCGATCAAATCAGAAATGAGGCGATCCGTAGCAGAACCAAAGTCACCGACATAGTTCTACGTATCGCGAACCTGAAGTGACAATGGGCGGGGCACATAGTCCGAAGGACCGATGGACGTTGGGGGCCAGACGCACCGGACGGCACAGTGTTGTAAGTAAGTAAGTAAGTAGCAGCCCATTAACGTCCCACTGCTGGGCACAGGCCTCCTCACTCATATGAGAGAGGGTTTTTAGAGCATAGACCCACCACGCTGCTCCACTGCGGATTGGCAGGCATAGTACACAAGTGNAAAAGCAATATAGTTCGCTTTATAAAAACCTTTATATTATTTTATTAAGAAGCTTTTAACTGCGATTTCCTACACTTAATAAAAATCTTTATATTATTTTATTAAGTAGCTTTTAAAAGCAATATAGTTCGCTTTATAAAAACCTTTATATTATTTTATTAAGAAGCTTTTAACTGCGATTTCCTACACTTAATAAAAATCTTTATATTATTTTATTAAGTAGCTTTTAAAAGCAATATAGTTCGCTTTATAAAAACCTTTATATTATTTTATTAAGAAGCTTTTAACTGCGATTTCCTACACTTAATAAAAATCTTTATATTATTTTATTAAGTAGCTTTTAAAAGCAATATAGTTCGCTTTATAAAAACCTTTATATTATTTTATTAAGAAGCTTTTAACTGCGATTTCCTACACTTAATAAAAATCTTTATATTATTTTATTAAGTAGCTTTTAAAAGCAATATAGTTCGCTTTATAAAAACCTTTATATTATTTTATTAAGAAGCTTTTAACTGCGATTTCCTACACTTAATAAAAATCTTTATATTATTTTATTAAGTAGCTTTTAAAAGCAATATAGTTCGCTTTATAAAAACCTTTATATTATTTTATTAAGAAGCTTTTAACTGCGATTTCCTACACTTAATAAAAATCTTTATATTATTTTATTAAGTAGCTTTTAAAAGCAATATAGTTCGCTTTATAAAAACCTTTATATTATTTTATTAAGAAGCTTTTAACTGCGATTTCCTACACTTAATAAAAATCTTTATATTATTTTATTAAGTAGCTTTTAAAAGCAATATAGTTCGCTTTATAAAAACCTTTATATTATTTTATTAAGAAGCTTTTAACTGCGATTTCCTACACTTAATAAAAATCTTTATATTATTTCATTAAGTAGCTGTTAACTGCGATTTCGTTAGCTTTATAAAAACCTTTATATTATTTTATTAAGAAGCTTTTAACTGCGATTTTGTTCGCTTTATAATTGTCTATATAAAGCTCAGGGTATTCCAGGTTAAAGGTTTCATATGAAGTGGTTTAATAGCTCGTTTTTTTTTTAATAATCGTTTGTAAAAGCAACAATAAAATAATTATAAACCTAAATTATAATAAAACCTAATTATAGTTTAATGTATCAAAGAATATGTAAATAAAATACTCAATGTATATAGATTATCTAGCATTTTAATCGAATGGAAATTAACAACGTTTTAGGTCGGTTAATTTGAAATGCGTTTTATACGTACGTAATATATTTAGGTTGTTTATTGAAAAAATTAACAGCTATATCTAACTTTCACATGCTTTTTCTCCAAAGAAAATATACATACGTTTTGAGAAGATTTGTAGAAATTCACGCAAAAATGCTCTTCAATAATTTGCCATAAAAATTCAACATACAGACAGATCCATAATATAGATAGTACGAATTCTAATAACAAAAAAAATTTATAGAAAACAACACATAAAAGTAAGTAAACGTATATATATTACAAAGGGATTTGGAAGAAAGTGAGTAAAAATTCTCTTGATATATTTGACATAATACAGACAGATCTAAAAGATTTATGCTATGGTATAGATAGAATAGATTCTACTTAAACATAGATCCTTAGAAAGTTCTCCACGAAACAGCAAACAAACATAAATAGATTGTGAAAAGCCGACACGTGTATGCATAACACGCCATTACTACGCATATGTATTTGCGTCGATACAAACGTTTCAAATAATTTGTACCGATGATATAATTAAATATGTAGTGAAACCTGGATAAATGGATTGATCCTATGATACAAATACACGCTTCGTTAGCAGAGGTCTTGAGTTCGAATCTCAGAATGAAGGGGTTTCGCTTAAAGGTAGAAAAGACAATAAATATGTTAAGACTGACGATCGTGTTGTTGAAAGGTGCCTTTCCGTGGTCTTAAAAAAGAAGGGGAGATAAAGGCCGAAGACCACATAGTTGACGAGGGTCAATAAAGACCTGATATAGCAGGTTTGACATAAGATGACGCTCTCAAAAGAGAAAAGTGGCGCTTCAAGGAAAGCTTCGAAAAAATAATTTGGTTGTTCAATTTGCCAAGCAAAAGTTTTGCGTTTTTATATGATGCTGTGTAGAATGCTACCGAATGCTCCTCAAACTAAAGGAGAAAATGTATAAGACGATCATAAGACCTCGCCGTTCTGTATGGATCAGAGTGCTGGACCACCAAAGGGGAGAATGAAATGAAATTGCATACAGCGGAGATGCGAACGTTGAGATGTATGTGTGGAGAAAAAAAAATTAGACAAGATTAGGGATGAGTATATTAGAGGACATGCCTCATTGGTCTAGTGGTTAGCCCGGACTATGAGAGTGAAGGAATAGAGAGTGCACTTGTGTACTATGCCTGCCAATCCGCAGTGGACCAGCGTGGTGGGTCTATGCTCTAAAAACCCTCTCTCATATGAGGGAGGAGGCCTGTGCCCAGCAGTGGGACGTTAATGGGCTGCTACTTACTTATATTAGAGGAAGTATAAAAGTAGCACCAGTGACCGGGAAGTTAAGGACTGGAAGGCTCATGTCATGAAAAGGGAAGGTAGCCATGTGCAAGAAGGCAATAAATATGATAGTAAGCTAATAGAGTGAAGTGGCGAAAGAAAACATGCTATGCCGACCCCACCTAGTGGGTTAAAGGCCAGGAAATGATAATATGATGCTGTGTAGAAACCATAAGAGACAAATTACCTCTTACCAGATTAAGGTCCTTTCACCTAATGCTGTAACGTAACTTACCATCAGATGATATCACAGTTTATCTAAAGGAACCCATAATTGACAAGACTTTTTGAAATACTCCGGATTCCAATGCGAAAGGAGCAACTGCTAGATTTCAAGTCGATTACGTATTTCTAAAACATCACGTGATGAATGAGTGAATTTGTAAGTTTAGTGGTCTAAAACCACATTATCGCCTTTCTATTTATGCATGGTTTTTGGCACATCTGTTAGCTGGTTTCAAACTGTAACGGACATAGGTACTTTTATGCCTTAGGCGTAGATTGCTACCTATACCTTACAGTCGCGTCTAGTTTTGTAGGCCTCAACTTGAGTCAGTGAGTGAGTTAAGTGTTCTAAAACTATCTCTACGTTTTAGATTTCATAATGTGCGTGTTTTGGGGAACATCGGTTGAACGGTTTCAAGCTCTGCTATTGCTCATTTATTATATAAAAGAAGTTGTTCAAGATGGTGTTACTCATTCTAAAATCTATGGGAATACAGAGGAACCCGCTCTCAGTAACAGTTTACATTGCCAAAATACTATTTTTATCGAATTTCAAGTCAACTATTGGAGTAGTTTTGGAGATCTAGCAGTAAGTAATAGTTCTTCGCTTATATATCCCAATTCAGTTAGAATATCCGGAAATCCTTTCGTAATAAAGGTCTACGTAGCTAAAAGAATATGTTTTGCGAATTTTAAGTCAATCGGATGTACAATTTTAAAGATTTTGTTATAAATACCTGAGTGGTCCTTTTTCTGTTTAAATTTTAATTTGAGTATTTAGGCATTTAAATCCGTCTAGATTGACTTTAGCTATATTTAAAGTTCATTGCAATCTATCCAGCTGTTCTTGCGTCATCAATGGTGTAACTAACACGACTTTATCTTATAGATTACCCAGAACCCACTAGTTAAAGCCAAGCATCTGATATAATTATATAATGACATCATACATCGACAGTCATCCGTCTGTGTATGAGAAAAAATAACGCCCCGTAAATACAACAGTAATTTTCCGTGTATTGCCTCGTTTAATTCTAAAACGACACTATATTTCTCCTAACGGTGCTGTATATGTGCTAGTGTTGCATCTCAGAAACGTATGGGAACGTATTAAGTAGCCTAGACTGTTTATTACACGCCTTTGGACGTCCGTTTAATACTCTCTAGGGACTTTTAACGTGTATATAGCTTTATAATTAGCTAGATATAGCCTGTGGCTTTGTCCGAGATCAATTAATACTTAGCCTTCCAGATATGTTTGATTCTTAAACGACATTACACTTAAACATAACATATTGGACGTCAAAAGCATCTTATAAACCGTTTATATAACATTCTTTGGACGTGTATATAGCATTTTAGTTAGCTAGATATTGCCTATGACTTTGTCTGAGTTCAACTAATACTTCAGTCTTCGAGATAAGTTTGATTCGTTGAAAGTATTCAACGTATGCAAATGATTTACATCATGTTTTGGACGTCTGTTCAACACTTACTAGGGACTTTTAACGTGTATATAGCATTATAATTAGCTAGATATAGTCTGTGACTTTGTCTGACATCAAATAATACTTAGTCTTCGAGATATGTTTGATTGTTAAACGACATTACACTTAAATGTAACATATTGGATAAATTAGCGTATATGGACGTCAAAAGCATGTTATGAACCGTTTACATAACATTCTTTGGACGTCCGTTTAGTACTGACTAGCGACATTTAACGGTTATATAGCCTTATAATTAGCTAGATATAGACTGTGACTTTATCTGAGATCAATTAATACTTAGACTTCGAGATGTGTTTGATTCTTCAACGACATTACACTTAAATATAACATATTGGACGTCAAAAGCATGTTATGAACCGTTTATATAACATTCTTTGGACTTGTATATAGCATTTTAGTAAGATAGATATTGCCTATGACTTTGTCTGAGTTAAATGAATACTTAAGTCTTCGATACAAGTTTGGTTCGTTCAGAGTTTTCAGCGTATGCAAATGATTTACGTCATACTTTGAACGTCTGTTCAACACTTAATAGGAACTTAACGTGTATATAGCATTATAATACGACAGATATTGCCTATGACTTTATCTGAATTCGATTAATACTTATCCTTCGAGAGATGTTTGATTCTTAAACGACATTACACTTAAATGTAACATTTTGGATAAACCAGCGTATATGGACGTCAAAAGCATGTTATGAACCGTTTATATAACATTCTTTAGATTTTACACTCAGTAGAGATTTAAGTATATCGCATTGTAATTAACTAGTCGTTGCCAGTGACTTCGTTTGTGTAAAATGTGTAATTTGGTGTTTGTAACAGATTTAATTCTAATACGACACTTTATTCTAACAGTGATATATATTAGCGTTACATTTCAGTCAATTAAACGTATAAAATAACCTGGTTTGTTTATTTAGACGTCAGATTTACACTGACTAAGAAGTTACACGTGTATATAGTATTAAAATTAGCTAGTTATTACTTGTGACTTTGTTTGAGTTGAATTAGTAACTGTCTCTTTGTAATAGGTTTATTTCTAAAACCATACTGTATTTATATACTACTGTTGCATCTCAGAAACCTATAGGGACGTATTCAATAGCCTAGTGTTTATTGCACGACTTTGGACGTCAGATTAATATTAAATAAGGATTTAAATACACACATATTGAGTTAGAATTGACTAATAACTGTATGTGACTTCGCCTTAGTAAAAACGTATATATATTAACCTAGCCGTGACTTGTCAGTTTGTAGAAAGGTAAGAAAGCGAATGAATTGCGATAAATAAATTCAAAAAGGATTGTCACGGTTAAAAAGGATATCTAACCGAGTTTCCTGTGGGTTCTTCTTAGTGCAGAACACAAAAAAACCTTAATGATTTATTAAACCTCTCTTTAATGTTAGCAGAAGTGTTGTTAAAGATTTTGAATAGAGTATATTTGATTTCATGTGTTTACCAACTTCCTTTTTTTCTATTTGATACTGTAACCTCACCTGATAGTAAGTGATGATACAGTTTAAAACGGAAACACGTTAATCTAGTAAAAAGTAAGTAAGTAGCAGCCCATTAACGTCCCACTGCTGGGCACAGGCCTCCTCATATGAGAGAGGGTTTTTAGAGCATAGACCCACCACGCTGCTCCCCTGCGGATTGGCAAGCATAGTACACAAGTCTATTCCTTCAGTCTCATAGTCAGGTGTGACGGAAATCCGACACAACCGGAGAGAGATCGGGCGCAGGACCGACGGCTTAACGTGCTCTCCGAGGCACGGGGGTGGATCACACCGCCAACTTCCCAACTTCGGGCAAATATTGAGAAAATCTTAATAGAAAACTCAATATTGATATTTGAATTGGCCCGACCCGGGACTCGAACCCAGGACCTCATGTCTGTAGTCGAACATGCTAACCACTAGACCAATGAGGCAGTTACGTTAATCTGGTGTGAAGTAATTTATCTCTTATCGTTTCTACACAGTTGCTTGTAAGACAGTAACTAGGCACGACTGAAGCCATCAGTATAGATTCAAACAAATTAGGAAATGCAATTTGGCTTTGCTCTATTGACTATCGAACCCAGGTCTTGGAACTAGCGAAAAAAGGCTGTTAAAAGCGAGGTATCACGGTCAAAGCCCCATTACTGTGATCACTACGGCCGGGTTGTTCTGTCACGAACGAGGAATCACACAAGAGATGTGATTATAAACGCATTAGCATTACTGTATCATAAACACTATAGTTTTTTACGCCTACCTTCGCTAGATGAAAATACGCTGATATCTAAGTTTATTTCCAAAGGCAAAAGTTCCCGTTATATTTTACTCCTTAAACCTATTTTTTAAAGAGATAAAAAGAAACACTTTGCCAGCAGAGGTTCCCAGTTCGATTCCCGAGAAGGAGAATAACAAATATTGTATTTTATATATAGTAAAAACATATTATTAACCCAAATAAAATTGATTATATTATAATGCTGATGCTGTGTGTTTAAATGAGTTAATCTCAGGAACTACTGGTGGGATTTCAATCTTTATTTCGGTATTAGATAGCCCGTTTATTGAGGAAGATTAAATGTTATATATCATCATTGAATAAATAATAAAAGCGGTGCAAAAAAGAAGATTCAAAATCCAGGTATTTTTTTCCTTTTCAGAGCATTCGTTGTATGCGCTGCGTAAACGGTTATAGTTTCCCAAAAACCATGTATGACAGAATTGTTGCCCTTTAAATATTCTAAAAAAAAGTCTATAACAGCATATATTTATCTTTTAAGGTTGGCTCACTATAGCCTCTTTATGCTAACCAAATGTATTCCTTCTCTGACTCACTTATATCTTATTATATATTGTTGCCTGTAGAGGGCGCTCTAGTACAAAAGCAATTACGTTAATGATGCTATTATAGGAAAGGGCAAACAAATGATTGATGATTCATCATTCGATACGGTGTGAAGATATTTTAACAACTTTATATAGGTGTCTAAAAGCTTCTTTAAAAAATATATAATGAAGTTGCTTCCACTATCTTTTCGCTTATATCTTTTGAACTATTCAAAGGATTTAATGCTGTATCCAGCAATAGATGAAGTGATTCAAGAGGAAGCTTTACATGTATAATACATACAGTACAAAAAAGAAAAAGAGAAGAGAAATTCAAAAACAATAACAAACTTGATTGACCATAAATAAGGTTATAGTGAAGCACCCTTAAACGATAGATATATGCTACCTTAGACTTTTTATTAGAATATTTTGAAGGGAACAATTTCATCATATATGATGGTTACGTAACTGTAACCGTTAATGTAGCCCAGGCAACGGAAGCGCTCAAAATGAAAGAATTGTCCCGTTAATGCAATATTTTTGGTTAATGCTTAATGTATTGGTTGAAACGTGGTGTTTAATAGCTTATAACGGGTACTTCCAATAGAAGTCGCAGATTAGAATCCTGGATCACAAATTATATATCCATCATTGTGGTATTTGATGAAGGTAAACATTGTAAGTTTCCCAGCAGTTATTGTGTGGTATAGGTCTCCTCCCATATAAAAAGCCTGTCTGCAACGAGTAAGAAGGCTTATGTCCTCCAATAGGACGTCAATAGAATCTTATTTACGATTGTAAAGCATTTTTTTAAGGATTTCAATCATTTTCTTATAACAAGTGATGAATGAACATAAAACGCCAGTGCATTTGATATACTCGTTGGCATTAACAGTTTTCCTATGTAGTTTTGTTAAACGAGCCATAAATTCAAAATTAACAGCGTCGAAAACTCGACCACTTTGTTGTTCGCCCATAAAAAGTTCAATTCGTAACAAAGTGTCGGGCTCACGTTCGTTTGAATCGCATCTGCGTCCGTTTTGGGACGAACGTATTGATTGCCTGCATCTGGCGACTGTCTGCTGGCTTCTATTAGACGATGCACATCACTATATTCAACTAATAATCCTCGCCCAACCGAATCTTCTAAAGAGATTTGCCCTGGAGATATTATAATTGCCGTTTCCTCAGGCACGAGGGTCGTGGCCACAACGTCAGCTAATGGGAAGAGATGATTTACCTCTTATGATTTGCGTCGCAAGTGTTTGTCAATTTTAACCCATCCAGACTAAGACAGATTATGCAATTTCCTTAATTTTTCCAAGTAGAACCTAAATGGAATGTTTTATGCTGGAGTGTTGGTGCCAACACTTATGTATGGTAGTGAAAGTTGGGTATAGCAGAAGAATCACAAAAGTAAAATAAATGCGGTAGATATGAGACCGTTGAGAAATAGTGTGATAAAAGAACATTGTGGTATAAAAGAAGATGTAGTGACTAAAATTGAGAAAGGTATGCTTAGGTGGTTTGGGCATGTAGAGAGAATGAATGAAAGGAGACTGACAAAAAGGATTTATGTGTCAAGAGTGAATGCGAAAGTTGGAAGGGGAAGACCAAGGCGAACGGTTCTGGACCAAATCCAGGACATTTTAAATAACGGCCAGGTCAAGAGTACTCTAAACCGACGAACTTGTATGAAAGGTTTAATGAGAATGAAAGAAGCGATGGAGATATGCATAGGATCGTGGCAAGTGGAAGGATGTTGCCTCTACCTACCCCTATGGGAATGAGGCGTGATGCTATGTATGTAGGACCTAAATTCTCTTCAAGAGAAGGGTATACTAGCGCTATTTCGCCAACGAGGAGGAATTTCAAACGTCAACATGTAAGCAGAGCGAGCAGGAGACGACTCAATATGCTCTTCAAATGAGGAGGTTGTAGAAACAGAAAACCCTGGGTTGGCACGATCTGGGATTTAAATGAAAAACATCATGATATGAAGCCGATCAGGCTGACTACTAGACTAATGAAATAGGAACTGGTTGGAAGTTTTGGTCTTGTTTTGGTACCACACTGTTATTAAGGACTTACTCCTAGACAAATGTTATGTAACGAAGATTTCCACAGGCAAACTATTGTTTGAAAGGTCAGTTGTTGGCAACCGCTACCTCAAATCAACAGGTAGGTTCCCTTACCCTTGTTCTTGTTAGAACAATGCTGCTTACTTGCTGACCCATGCTCATTGTTGCCAAAATTCGGTCAAGAGGACATTTATATCGTTTCCTAAATTTCTCCTACAGGAACTCGCAAGTATTGCTAGGCCATCAAACGTAGCAGTATTTGCATGTAATTCTCTCATTGTGAATGCTATACGATCGCTATTATCGAAGTAGTTGCAAGTCAGGACTAGTATCCAGAGACAGAGACACTGTTTACACAGGGAAACGTCTCGACCGATCCCACAGGACTCCGGCGAACAAATATTGGCGCTGTATTACCAACTGTAACGGGTAACTTCTCAACTGCAGGATTTAAATTGCGTAAAGACAGATAGATAACTCTTTAGATAAATAATAACTATGATAAATATAACGATTTCTAAGAACGGAAGCTGATGTAGCATTAGATATTGAGTCGATTTTTCAAAGCAAATTATAAACTATCGAACAGGGACTTCCCCTTGCAAATACCAAATCTTGAAAAGTCTCGACAGTAAAGCAGGTTTCAAATAATTGCGATACGACAAATTATATACGAATGTCAAACGCAAATAATACCATATCCGACTTCATTTGAAACTACATACATAACATCACGCCTCATTCCCATAGGGGTAGGCAGAGACAACATCCTTCCACTTGCCACGATCCTTGCATATCTCCTTCGCTTCTTTCATTCTCATTAAACCTTTCATACAAGTTCGTCGGTTTAGAGTACTCTTGACCTGGCCGTTATTTAAAATGTCCTGGATTTGGTCCAGGAACGTTCGCCTTGGTCTTCCCCTTCCAACTTTCGCATTCACTCTTGACTCATAAATCCTTTTTGTCAGTCTCCTTTCACTCATTCTCTCTACATGCCCAAACCATCTAAGCATACTTTTCTCAATTTTAGTCACTACGTCTTCTTTTATTCCACAACGTTCTCTTATCACACTATTTCTCACTCTGTCACTCAGTTTTAATCCACTCATGCTTCTCAACGCTCTCATCTCTACCGTATTTATTTTACTTTTGTGATTCTTCTGCCATACCCAACTTTCACTACCGTACATAAGCGATGGCACCAACACTCCAGCATGCACCAGCATTATATAGCATAAAAATGGGAATTCCCCGCTTTGAAGTCCTTAATCTAGAAAAGGTATAAATCCTCTTTCTGTAGTGGAAACTAATAGTGATATTCACATTAAAATCATAAACATTTGTTTGACAAATTTAAATACCGTGAAAAGGGAACTTCCCCTTTCTATTCTTTTCCATAGGTAAATACAAAAAAGAAAGAAATCCCCTCTATGGTAATAACTTGAAAAAAGTTACAAAGGTACCGTCGCGACGCCATATTTCGTCAGGCTTCCTTCATAAATTGCCGAAACTGATCTACATATCCGTGTACGTCTTGGTTATAACTCTGCTATATAAATTTATAGGCACTTGTTTCCTCACATATTAAAAAACAACTCAAATCAAAAAGTACTGAGCTGGTTTCCATGCGGTTTTCAGCAATAGATAAAGTGATTCTTGAGGAAGATTTCTGTATATAAATTGTCAAGATTTTGTGTAAATTTGTTAAAATAATAACGATTTTTCAAAGCGTCGAAAAAATCAAACTGCCTCGGAGCTTTTATCTAAAACGCTGCCTTATCTTTTAGAAATATAACAAAACAATGTATAGCAGGATTATTCTTCTATTATAGATCTGCAAAAAAGTCCTGGATGGCATATATTTATCTTTTAAGGATAACTCGCTATATACATTTTATTTTCTAAGGATATAGTCAAGTACAATACGGTAATTGGAATGATATACATACGATTACAGTTATTTTTTAAATATAAAAGTAGGCATAACATGCTCTAATAACCGAGCAAAGCCGAGGCGAGTCACGAGTATTTAATATATTATTAAAAAAATATATTAAACTCGATTTACTAGCAACAATTTTAGTCTTTATAAAGACTGGCTATATTTCCTTTAATATCTATAGAATTGCTTGAATTATCTTTATGAAATTTAGTATATAATAATAGCATTTTATTACTTAATAATAAAGTGTATAATCATTAATCTATTACCGAAATGTAGTCTTAATTACATTCATATTAACAGTTGCCAGAAGTTCGTATCGTATTCTGTTTGAAGGTATGTAGATTATTCATTCAGCTACCGAAGTCGCAGACACCAACTAGTCTACACAAAACAGTCGTGTTTAAAAGCAATTCTCAATGCGAAATTCAATGAATTTACGACTTTAAAATATGGTCGCTCGCAAACAGAAACAAACGAATTAAAAGACGTTAACCTACGAATAACTTAAGATCATTGGCGTGAAGGTGCAAGACACAATTAAGCACAAGATATTCATAATTTACCTGATTTATTATATTACACCAGCGTAAACACATCACGGTATACTGTAGCTCAATCTCAGTAAAATTTCAGCTGAGAAACAAGGTCTTATTCCCTATTACATTAATTATCTATAATATAAAAATGAATCTCAAAATGTGTTGGTAAGCGCATAACTCAACAACGCCTGGGTCAATTTCGCCAATTCTATTTTTTTTTAATGTTCGTTGAAATCCAAGGTTTTTACGGCGAGACCATTTCGAACAATTGCAGGGGAAACCCCCGAAAAACAACCCTTATCTGACCTTTATTTGACCTTTATTGCTATTCAATAAAGTTCATAACAAATTACAAGTACTCACTGTTGTCTAAGCAATGTAGGTGTGTTCCTAACGTCATAGAGTCAATTTGCACTTTATTGCTGCTGCACAAAGTTCAAAATCAATTAAATTAGTAGTGCTTTAGTCCTGCTGTAATATCATTTCGAAAATCATTCGTAAAACTGAAATCTGCCACATTTCAAATCTTTTTGACAGAACAAAGTCTAACGAGTCTGCTAGTTTAGCAATAAAAGTACATATCAATTATAAATAACAAAATTTAATATAATAATTTGTAGCAGATTGAGCCACAGCGTCACCAACTCTACTTGGAAAGTACTGAATCCATAGAAACTATAGTATCTTGTAAAACAAGCTATCTACCAGTTCAAATGCGGTTCAAAATCGGTTCAGTTGTTTCATAGATAAACGGTAGTAATTAGACTAACAGACACATATTCTATATAGACAGGTAAACACATATTATAGTAAATTAAAGTGCACACATAAGTGCAAAGCAAATGTGATGTATTGCCATAAAATGGTGTCCTAATAGTCAAGTAATAACATCCTGAATAGTCAAAAATTTATTTAGTTACAATTTATAATATGTTTACAAAAATATAGTTTAAATATATCAAATAAAAGTTAAACGAGTTAATTTTAGAGCTTCAAAAAAATATAGTCTAGATTAATTTCCCAATGGCGCAATCCTTCAATAGTAAGAGTCTAGACTTTTATTTAGTTAAATTTAATTCGATGCATCCATTTAACATTATTATTTGCATGTCGTGGTTGCTTAAAATTAATTACACCGAATGAATTTGCGAGTTTAACGACCTTTCGTCCTACGCCTTTGATATCTATGTGGATAACTGGACAAGTTGAAATATAATGAAAATCTTAGAAACAAAACAAAAAACATGGATATCTTATCGCTTACTAGCGATATCTGTCAGGTACACAAGCTAGGTAAAGATAGATAGATAAATGAATACAAGGGAAGAAGGTAAAGCACAAAAAGTCAAAGTAAATTATGTTACCGCTTGTTTTTATCAAATAAAACTCTAGGTAAAGGATGATGAAAAGCTGAAAAAAACTATTTTCTTTCTTATTCTTACAAAAAATACCATCAACGTCGTATTTAAGAAGCCATAAGTTAAACAGGAAATTATACAACCTAAATATATCTAGCTTGTAAGTCTGCTTCCACTAAGTCTTCATATACTAATCCACCATCCTAGCATCTATAGACCTTAACGTTAACTTAGACCTCTTCTACTACTAAGGCAGAGACCACGTCCTTCGACTTGCCACGATCCTTGCATATCTCCTTCGCTTCTTTCATTCTCCTTAACCCTTTCATACAAGTTCGTCGGTTTAAAGTACTCTTGCTCTGGCCCTTATTTTAAATGTCCTGGATTTGGTCCCGAAAACTTCACCTTATTCTTCCCCTTTCAACTTTCCCGTCCACTCTTGATTCATAAATCCTTTTTGTCTCTTTTCACTCATACTCTCTACGTGCCCAAATCATCTAAGCATACCTTTCTCAATTTTAGTCACTATATCTTCTTTTATTCCACAACGTTCTCTAGTGTAGCATAGAATTTCATTGATGTCACTAAATAACCTTGGTTCTTCTACGTTACTCCTCATTCAGCAGATTTCATCACTTACGTGAACTTTTTATGCAGAAACAAATTATCTTCTAGCATGTATCGTATCTGTATCTTATCCCAATAGGTGGAGTCATGTTATCTTTCATCATTTCACTCTATTAGCTGT
Organism: Elymnias hypermnestra; assembly: GCA_015832385.1. Classification (NCBI taxonomy): domain Eukaryota; kingdom Metazoa; phylum Arthropoda; class Insecta; order Lepidoptera; family Nymphalidae; genus Elymnias; species Elymnias hypermnestra. The sequence continues at coordinate 132,652 of JACTOM010000036.1, read as the reverse complement.
CATTTCTACATTCACATCCCTTACTCACACATCCTCCTTCACACAGTTCATCCACACTTTTTTTGGTCACCCTCTCCCGGCATTGCCGCTTACTTAGAGCCCTCTTGCATATATTGCTATCCTTCCTTCTCATGACATAAGCAGGATAACCTTCTACTCATTCTCGGTCACTGATGCTACTTTCATACTTCCTCTAATATATTAATTCCTACACTGTCTCAAGTATTGGGTATATATTTGAAGAAGTCTCCTTTCAAAATGTGGATAAAGAGATCTTCCGTGATTTATCAGGCTTAATTAAGAGATATTTCCACTAACCGATCAAGCTGTAAGAACTAATAATGGTATAAACATATAAAATGACGATACGTCTTCTATTATCGATGGAAAGATGTCCAAACGGTTTACTAGAAATACAAGGGACGTAGAATTGGGTAATGAAATCGTTGGATTTATGTTCAACAAAATTGACAGATATAATGATAACTAACAAAATCAGTATCCAAATCTTTATCAGTCTTAAGCAAGCTGAAAGTATTCCATAGTATCCAGGTATTACTTAGGACTTCTCATAGGATTTTCGGTAAAATACTTGTCCAAATATATTGCGACATGTTATGCAAATAGAGATTAAAATACAGAAGATATTAAATTTGCAACAAATGCATAATGTCACATATTAAATCAATAACAGAGATACGGAACAAAACCTGTTCATCGTGTGCAGATAACATCAAGTGATGCACTTTAAAATTTTTAATTTTATACAGTGATTTATATTACTTTTAAAAACGCCATTTATAAAGAATGCATTAGATCTTGTTGATTATTAATGCCTCGTTTTTCTGCGAGATTAATTATATTCGTCTGCGGATGTAGGAGTTTTAAATGATCTACCGTAATTTATGTTTGAATCAAAGCAAATTTACGAACTAAGAAATGAAATATTGAATCGAAAACTCTTTAACAGATGACACTTTCACAGTAATTTATAATTTCGTACAACATTTATTTATATCTATGGCATTCTAAGATATATATAAGACCTTTATTTTATGATAAATAAACTGAAGAGAATTAAAATACAATATATTCGTTATACTGAGCCGGGAGGAAAGTATGGCATTGTCGCCATCGTTTTATCCACGATAATTAAGATGGGAGTGGTGATGTCACACTTTCGGCCTTTGGTGCGTAACAACTATTCTGTTCCCATTAAAATTTCATATGGAATATATCAGACGAGGTCAAATAGTTTCCGGAACGCCAGCGCCATCTATCGGCGCTGGACAGAGTCATTGACTCACACGCTGGCGGCGTTCTCGACAGTTTTCAAGTGATGGTCCGCCAGAGCGGTCGACTACTGAAACTGTCGCGCGTGTCACTATTGCTATTAAAGTGTTTGTGTAATTTGATATCTTTAGAGTTTTTGATTGCACCAACATTACCCATCGACGCCCACAGTTTGGCAGTTGTTTTATTGACCGTACTAATGACGATGTCGGCGGGAAACCTATGCTCTTCGTTCTCTGACACATTAATATCATATGAGCAATTGCAAAACGTGGCCGGATTTGCATCTCTGAAATATTAGAGCAGTAATAACAGTCTACTATTTTGTTGTTTATAATCTACGCCTCAGCAAGTTTTAAGTTATAGCGACAGTAAAAATACCGTAAATATGTAAACACATTAACGTTTTACACGTGTTGAAATGTTTTTCATGTATTCAAGGAGATATTTTGATGAAATGATTCATCAGTTGATCAAATTTAAAGAGTTAGAACTACATAAAGAAGTGTAAACGTGAAGGGAGAGTAGAATCATCTATACTAATATTATAAAGCTGAAGAGTTTGTTTGCTTGAACGAGCTAATCTCAAGAACTGCTGGTCCGATTTGAAAAATTCTTTCAGTGTTAGATAGCCCATTTATCGAGGAATGCTATAGGCTATACATCATCACGTTAATACCAATACGAGTGGTGTAAGGATGAAGAATATTTCAATATCTGGGTTTTTTTCACTTCGATAGCTTCCGCTGCATGCGCTGCGTAAACGGTTTAAGTTTCGCTAAAACCATCTATGACAGAATTGTTCCCCTTTAAATATTCTAAAGAAAAGTCCACGACAGCATACGTCTATCTTTTAATGTTGGCTCACTATAAGCTTTTTTATGCAAACCAAATTTGTACCTTCTCTCGCTTATGTGTTGCATTCGGAATTGCGCAAAACAGCTGGACTTATATATAAGTATAAAAGGAAATAAATACTGCATCGTATTGTTATTGAAAAATCAATATTCCTACCTACAAATTAGATTACAAACAGTATTATTCTCTCCTACGTTACATAGCCGAGCGTGATAGCTCCGTCTCGTTTTATATCCATAAAATACACGTGCAAACAAGCTTTCACTTAAAAAAAAATCAGATCGTCCTTCAATTATTTAAAAAAACGAGATGCAAACCGGTAGAAGGAAGCATCAGCACGTGTAAATACAATTGTATGGCCGTGAACTTAAAAAATGCTGTACTTGTTCGCCTCAGACCGGCCCTTATCCGTACGAGCCAGTGTAACTTGCATATGCATATTTGAAATTTGTGCTGATGTTAAAATAAAACATTGTAAGATTCGTAACATATAAGTAGAACTGACTGAAGACAATTTAAATGAGCTTATTTTTATAAATGCAGATTATTGCAGCAAACGTATTCTGGATAAGAGTTAAAATAGTATTTTTGCACAATATTTGATAAAACGAAAAGGGTGGACTGTAAATTTTATAATCTTTTCATAGGAACTTTTCTTACGAGGGAAGTTTAAAGCTGAAGGCAGCTGTGAGGGGAAACGGGGGCAGAAAAGGGGAGATAAAACACAACAAAATGTGTGTTTAAATACGATAAAAGGAAAAAAACTCAAAAAAAAGTTACAAAGTCAATATAGGAAGCTGCAGTTTATTTAATGGTCTCTCAAAAAAGGCACAACTAGCACAAGTAAAGACGCGTCTAAAAGCTTAGTATTATAATAAAAAAACACAAGGTTTTTTAAAAGAAAATACCAAAGTAATTTCCAACAAACACTCCAGTGAGATTTCAAGCATCACAGCAGACAGTAGTTACTGAAACGTCAAGATAATCCTCCGATCCTTTAATCCAATTACTTGTAGAAAATAAAAAAAGGAAACTCACTAAACCCTCCTCCAGACAAAGTTTAGTAAATCTGAGTTTTTTTTAAACTAACACAATAAGAAAGTTAACTGTCCACGAGTTTAACTGCTAACTCGATTACTCGAGTGGACATCAGAAGTTGTTGAAGGATTGGAAATAAATGACGTAAGGTTCGAGGGATTCGAAAGCCCTGTAAAAGCCTCCTATTTATATGATTTGATTAAGTTAATTACAGTCAACTAAACCCCGAGAGTCAGTTAAATTTAATAATACGGTTAGTTCACGAGAGCTCCGGTATGGCAACACAAAAACAGGTCTCGGCTTAGATGTCGAACCGGTTTCTTGTACGAAATAAGAGTTCTAAAGGTCACTGTCGATTATACGGTTGGCAACTACATTAAATCTAGATTTAGGCATGTATTTTATAGTCTAGCTACAAACTATATAGCCCGATTATTGGTTGTAAAGTCAGTGACACTTCAGCTGGGGTCTTCCTACACTTTTCGTTAGAAGTTCATTAACAGGGATTATATTTTATTAATTGATCTGAAGTTGGGCTTGTGAGAGGCTTCGGTCGTGGCTGGTTAATACTCTATTAGCAAGACGTGTCAAAAAGCAAAAAATGTGGTGTAGCAGAGTTATACACACGGCCATTTGTTGTATGTAAATACGTCTCGTAACGGGGCTTCCCCTTCCACCGCACGCGATGTGCTACAGTCCTTATTTAGCGTAATAAATTCGGTGATACTTCAGCTATCCAGTAGTGTAATTTAATTTAGGATGGAGGTGATAGGTCTTTAGCTAAAACACCAAACTGTATCCTCCGATTTGGTTATCATTAGTTTTTTTAATTGCCTCCCTAACGACGTTATTTTAAAGACGTATTCACGTCTAAAGTTAATTTCGTTACAATAAAGAAAACAAGAGAGCTAACTGACTAAAGTAGTACTCTAAAACTGTTATATGTATGTCCAAATATATATAAACTGTGTCACATAAGAAAACAAGGATTAGAAAGCGAACTAAAACTAGAACCGTAAAGAAGCTTATAGTAAGTTATTCTTTAAAGATCTATCTATCTGTGATTTTCTTTAGATACTTTAATAAGGAATAATTTTGTTATACAAGACTTTTGTGTAACTTTAACTATTTACGTAGAGTGCGCAGTTGAAGTTAAAGAGGCTTGAATTTTCCTCTTTTTTGCAACATTTTTCTTTATTACTCCTCTATTATTAGTCGTAATGTGGGGTTTTATAATTTATAGCGTTCCTTATTAAATAAGCTTTCTAATAATTAAAGAATTTTTCAATTCGCAATAGTAGTTTATGAGATATAGGCATATAAAGAAACTCATTTTGTCATAATAGTATTGTCAGTACAAGGTCATGACAGTTCATAAAAATTTAGCACAAAGCGCACTCAACTTTATTATTCGTATAAAGTGGCAGTTGTCTTATGACATATAAGCGAATTAATTACCCCATAAAACAAGACAGAAGATAAGGAAAGCCGTAAAGTAAGTGGAAGCCCAGTGAAATCTAGTTTTTTTAAGAATTTTTTCGAAAGTACCAGAGGACGAGCGTCCTGCAATTTCGACGGTCGTAAACTTTATTATTTTCGATGTTATATTAAACGAAAACGGGCAATTAACCGTGATTGTTTGGGTTAATTGAATAAAAGGCAACTCATCTTAAGGTTACCTTTATGTAAGGTAACCTTGTGGCGGTCATTACGTGAGACCTATGTCCAGCAGTGGACGTCCATCGGGTGAAGCGACGACGACGACGACGACGACGAAGGTGTAGCAAGGAGGTTAAAATTACGCTTTTTGCCAGACCTTCTACACAGGATCACACTTCTTTCTTCCTGATCTCTCTCCGGTCATGTCGGATTCCCGTCATATCGGACTATGAGAGTGCACTTGTGTAAAGCCTGCCAATCCGCAGTGGAGCAGCGTGATGGATCTATGCTTTAAAAACCCTCGCTCCTCGGAGTGAGGAAGCCTGTGTCCAGCAGTGGAACGTTAAAGGGCTGCTACTTACTTACTTTACTTCTACACAGGAACCCTTTGGACTAGTTACACAAAAGGCACTGGACACTTAGGATACAATAACGCGTTCCGTATGTTGTTCCTACCCAGATTTTGGTCGGCATCGGCCATGTTTACTGAGGCAAGGATGGATGATTTGTTGACAAGTTTACATTCCAGCACAAACAGCATCTTGATATTTATTGCAAAGATGGACTCGCCTCTTTACCACCAATTCCTCAAGGTGCAGTTTGGGCTGGATAGTAAGGTGGGAGTTTATTAGTATAGGAATTATTTTTTTATTAATATTTATTTATTTTACAAAATCCACAGCCCTCTTAAAAATAACATATAATCTAATTAAATTAACTTAAGGCCAATTACGGATTTTACATTTATTTATTGGACTAATAAGCGCCAGAGAGATTGCGCGTGGGTCTGTCTATGAATGTGTGTGTGTGTCTGAGAGAGAGAGAGAGAGAGAGAGAGAGAGAGAGAGAGAGTGTGTCTGGAGCTAATTGATTAATTTTATTAGTTCTTTTTTAAATTATTGTAAGTAAATTTAGGTTAGATTAGGAATAAGTTATTTATGTTACTAACATAGTTATAAGTGATGTATTTACTAACATGAGTGAGCCTATGTTGCGAGAATAAAGAAATTTAATTATTTTATTATTATACGATGTAAATTATTAATCAAATGATTTTTGTAGCAGTTTTAACATGTTGAACCAAAAAATTACGTTTTCAGTAAATACTGTCGATAAATAAATATGAAATGTTCATTTTTGAAACTGAATTTGATTGTGGGTTCTTCTTATAACAGGGCACTAACGATTTCCCATCAGTAGCTGCAAGTGTGGTCACGGATGCAGCGGTGCGTCCATTATTGGAAGATTGGCTTGCCAGGGGACACGGTACGCTGAGCTACAAGTTGGTGCAGGTGCTAACTGGACATGGTTGCTTGGGTAAATATATTCACCAGATTGTAGGCTGTGAAAAGACGCCTGCTCGCCGTCGACACGACGCACCACACAGTAATTGTCAAGCTTGGGGACCCCAGCGTCACATCTTGACATCGCTAATTGGGAGTGACCTCTTACTCCCCAGCGTTGTGGCCACTATGATTGGCGATGAGTGATGTTCGAGAGGTTATGACAGAAGCTACTCTCTCTCGTCGGAAGAGGGGGGGGCGCCAGGAAACGCAATTTTGCTGCTCTCCTTCAACTAAACCCTTAAGTCGGATTCATCAGAGGCGCCAGAGCTGAATGCACCTGGACGTAGATGGTTCCGTTGGGTTTTAGTGGGTATCCTGGTACGACCAGCGAGTCCCACACTCCCGGATGTAAGTTTAGACTTCATCCGGCGTGCATAAAGCATTTCCCAGCGAAAAAAAGGTTGTTTATAATAAAACGTGAACTCTGAGTTATACCCATATCACTGACTGTAATAGCGATATTAAAAAGCCACAACCCAAGTTTGTGAGAACATTAAAGTTACTTTGAACTTATCAAAATGAAATGTCGTACCAACTATAAACTCGAAAGCTCCAATAAAAGACATCGGAGCTTTTATTTTTTTATTATGTATGAAAGCGATTCTTATTTTTTACAATCAGTCACGTGCTTTTGAAATCGTGAAATGCCATTGGCACTGGAAAGTAAACACGTAGACATCTCAGATGTGTCATTGTTGAAATAAATCACATTAGATTAAAGAGAAACATTAACTAAACTATATATTATCTTAAGAAAAGTTCAAAGTTCTGATGAGTCCATGTTGCATTAAGGTAGATACATTAGCTGTGAAATCTACTTGCAAGGACATATTTGAGATATGCCATTGTTGAATTAAATCAGTGATTTAATACAATGTATTTAAGTGAAATGGATTATGTGTATATCTCATTTGAACTTCAAAATGCAAACAATTAACTACTTTAACTAAGAACATAATTCAGAAGGGTCACTACTGAACTAAAACAGTGATGTAGTATGTCCGATTAAGGAGAAACCCTATAGATGTTTCAAAATGCACAAGCTTCACTATTTCCTTTAATTAAATCTACCCTATTGAAATAGGGACATAGCTGCAAGGAGTCATTGTTGAATTAAAAGATTAAAGAAAAATAGACTGCTGAGTAGATAAATTTCAACTCCAAAGACGTATTTAAATTTCAAAATGCATAACAATAACTACTTAGTTTACTTAATAAAAGAAAGCCATATTGGGAATGTGTCGTTGTTGAACTAAAGCAGCGATTTAATTCAGATGAAATGATATATCCACCTGCGAGGATAAATATCAACATTTTAGATGCATTTCAATTACAAAAATCACAAGATTAACAATTTCGTTTAGTTACTGAAACAAGAAAATATTGGGAATGCGTCGTTATTGAACTAAACTAAATTAATATATAACATTAATATGAAATAGATCACAGTTATAGTTAAACTGAAAACACGAAATGCATTTCAAATTGAAAATACAGGAGATTAACTAATTCGCTTTGTCACTGATAGAAAGACATAGTTGAGTTGTGTCATTATTAAATTAAAGCAATGATTTAATGCAATAGCTTCAAATGAAATTTCATAATGGAAAAGATTATTACTAAAAGAAGGACATATGGGGAATGTGTCGTTATTGGACTAAAGCAGCGATCCGGTACATTGGATTAAAGGGGAACAGACCATAGATATATCCAGCCGAGAAGATAAATGTCAACACTCGAGACGCATTAAAATTTCAATACTAAACCAAGTTCCAGGTAATGTCTGTATACTTGAAGGTAATTCTTGTGCAACAAACGCCATTCTCCGGCGTAATGGCGGCATTAAACCACCACCCACAAGTGTAGAGCAAATTGCATTTGCCGACATGGGCACGTATTTTACAATCAAACGTTGATTTCCATTGCTACCAGCGCATTAGGGTACATAAATTTACTCAGACGATAGAGCCGACAGAAGCACACCAAATTGATTTCGACTATCTTCAATTTAAAGGAAAACTTACTGCATACACATAAAAATATACACGTTTTTGATAAAACAGCTTTTTCAAAAGTTCAGTGCCTCTATCCGCTGCCTATCAGTTTCACAAATACGATGTTCGACTACAGACGTGAGGTCCTGGGTACGAGTCCCGGGTCGGACCAATTCAAATCAAATCAAATCAAATCAAAAATATCTTTATTTCAATATCAATATATATTTTTTTCCACACTCTGATTCTAATATACGTCTGATGATGGTACTCAAAATCGGCTTAAAATCTAAAGTTACGAGGGTTCCTTCGCGCCCCGATCCGAGAAGAACCCACAACAAACTCAGTCGGGTATTTTTTTTCCATCATCATTACAATAACATATTAGTTTACTATATTTTAATTAAAATTAGAGCAATTCGTTCACTCCCAGGCGTTTCTATCGTCTAGGTAATCTTTCAAAAATCAATATTGAGTTTTCTATTCAGGTTTTCTCAATATTAGCCCGAAGTTGGGAAGTTGACGGTGTGATCCACGGTCGGTCCTGCGCCTGATCTCTCTCCGGTTGTGTCGGATTACCGTCACATCGGACTATGAGAGTGAAGGAATAGAGAGTGCACTTTTCTACTATGCCTGCCAATCCGCAGTGGAGCAGCGTGATGGGTCTATGCTCTACTATCTATATATATAAGTAAGTAAGTAAGTAGCAGCCCATTAACATCCCACTGCTCGGCACAGGCTTCCTCACTCCGAGAAGAGAGGGTTTAGTAAAGCATAGACCCACTATACTGCTCCACTGCGGATTGGCAGGCGTAATACACCGGACCGGAGAAGAATCAGGCGCAGGGTCGACGGCTTAACGTGCTCTCCGAAGCACGGGAGTGGATAACACCGCCAACTTCCCAACTTCGGGCAAATATTGAGAAAATCTTAATAAAAAACTCAATATTGATTTTTTTAATTGGCCTAACCCCGGACCTGAACCCAGGATCTCATGTCTGTAGTCGAACATGCTAACCACTAGACCAATGAGGCAGTCACATGTACAATATATTACTTTAATTGTCCAGTAAGCCCTGGCAAGGTAGGAAACATAGTAGCTGAACAAAATGGGTTAGCATAAAAAAGGTTATAGTGAGCCAACGTTAAAAGATAGACAAATGCTGTCTTAGACTTCTTTTTAGAACTTTTAAGGGGCAACAATTCTGTCATACATAATTTTTGCGTAACTTTAACCGTTTACGTAGCGCACGCAGCGGAAGCTCTCAAAAAGAAGAAAATACGATTTCGAAACATTCTTGTTTGATGCACGGCTCCTATTAGACGTAACGTGATGATATATAGCCTATAGTCTTCCTGAATAAAAGGGCTTTCTAAAACTGAAAGAATTTTTCAAATCGGACCAGTAGTTCCTGAGATTAATTCAAGCAAACAAACTCTATCAGCCTAGCCTTTGCAGTAGATTATCTTATTAAAGTTCAAGTGTTAAATAAAGCACTGAAAGCATACCTAATGGAAAACTCTTCAGATATCAAAAGCTGGACTTTTGCAAGTGGAAATTTACATTACAGCAGACAGGCACGAGGGAAAAGTAACGTTTTATTACAAGGAAGTGTTTGAAGTAAATTAAATACGGCCGAGTCGAGTTTTTCAGACGAAGTTTAATCTAACAATCGGTTAGGTGAACGTAACAATCGCAATTCTAGTAATAAGCGAAGCCGAGGCTCGTAACCTTGGAAATAGATCTGTTGCCATACGACTTCGCTACATGTCTAATAAAAAAATATAACAAAAAAATACAAGTTGCTCGCCGGATTATAACCGAAACAGCGAAACTGCTGTCCTTTTTTATATTTTTTGGCCACACCACGCAGAAAACGAACTGATTTCTTTTCTATATAAGCGAAGAGGTAAATTGTCTTTTAGTAGATTAATGCGCTTCTATAATCACTTCGTCGTCTCAACCAATGGACGTCCAGTGCTAAACAAAGGTCTCTCTTATTGAATTCCTATGGGCCCGATCTTGCGCCGCTTGTATCCAGCGTCTGCCAGCGACCCGCCTGATATCATCAGTCTACCTGGTGGGGGGTCTGCCGACGCTGCTTTTTCCAGTGCGAGGCCGCCACTCCAGCACCTTTGGGCCCCAACGTCCATCGGTTCTGCGAACTACGTGCCCTGCCCATTGCCACTTCAGCTTTGCAATTCGGTAGGCTACGTCACTCCGAAACTGTATATACGATTGACTTGAAATTTGACACAGTTACTAATTTCGCTCACTAAGAACGTTTAAAGGCTTTAGATCCCGTGGGAATATGAGAAAATCGTTCTTAATGAGTCACTTTGCTAGATTTAAAAGCAACACGAAACTATTTGTATGATTGACTAGAAATTTGTTATATTTACTCTTATCGCATCGTAGACGCTCATTAGGAACAGGTTTCCACACAGGAAGACAGTGTATAAAAAACAAATAGTTTTTGTAAACAACTCAGTAATTGAAATTGATATTTGAAGAAACGACGAATTGTTATTAATTTGGAAGTCAAAATAACTAGTGTAGTTCCAGATGCCGTGAGAATATGGAAAAAATACATATATATATATATATAGATCCGGCATCAATTTCATAATATACGGGATTTTGGTATAATGCAATTTTACATCCCCCTTTTCGAGCTCTAATTCTAAAAATATCGATGCTAAGAAAAAAATTATAACAATCAAAATTATAGAAAATGTAATTCTGAATAACATTGATTATTACCATTGTTCAGGTAAAGTTGAAAATGAACGAGTTATTGATTAAAGAAAAAATCACCCTTAAATCCAAGATGGCGGACGACACAACAGGTTGCGGAACCTGAAAACCGAAAGTTAAGCTATCGATGACCCTCCCACTATTACAGTGGGAAATCCTAATTGTAATTTGACTAAATAAAGATAAACTCTGAAACAGCTGGACCGATTTTAACGAGACCACACTGGCAAGTATCTGACGCGATAAATAGTAACATAGGCTATCTTTAATGAAAGAAAATGCTTCCGAAATTACACGTGCAACACCACGAGCAACAGCTTGTAAATAATATGATCTCGTGACTAATGAAGTAGCATTAATTATCCCCATTGTGCTATAAACTATTACAGTACAATGTTACAATCCTGATAAATAGTTTCCTTATGTTGCGATCACGATTTTAAACTCTAAATATTTTTATACACTATTGAATTATCGTCCATTATTTAAGGTCAAAGGCCTCACAAATTCTTTTATACAACACGATGCAGCTGTCGTACTTTAACGTTAAATATTTGTTTGTTTTTGAATTAGAAAAGGACGGACATAAACGCGTGGAAAGTATTTATATATTGCCTATAATATACACAATAATATTACCTTACTACATACCAATTTTCATCAAAATCGGTCTAGCCGTTATTGAGTTATAAAGACAAAATTAAGGTCCTAGACTTTGTTCCAAGAAGGACGTACATAGCATCACGCCTCATTCCCTTCGGGGTAGGCAGAGAAAACATCCTTCCACTTGCCACGATCCTTGCATATCTCCTTCGCTTCTTCCATTCTCATTAAACCTTTCATACAGGTTCGTCGGATTAGAGTACTCTTGACCTAACCCTTATTTCAAATGTCCTGGTGTACCCCTTACAACTCTCCCATTCACTCTTGACTCATAAATCCTTTTTGTCAGTCTCCTTTCACTCATTCTCTCTACATGCCCAAACCATCTAAGCATACCTTTCTCAATTTTAGTCACTACGTCTTCTTTTATACCACAACGTTCTCTTATCACACCATTTTTTACTCTGTCACTCAGTTTTAATCCACTCATGCTTCTCAACGCTTTCATCTCTATCGCATTTATTTTACCTTTGTGATTCTTCTGTCATACCCAACTTTCACTACCATGCACAGCAAGTGTAGCCCTTTGAGATATTACACTTTTAAATTTCGGCCATGCCTTACTATGCTACCAGCAAAGACATATCGCCAAAAAAAAGTTAGTGTGTCCACACGATGCTTTAAAAAGAGCAATCCTCTTGCAGATAGCTTGCTGTCATCTTCTCTTTATACAGCTTTATAACAAAGTATCTGTCTTAATTTCATACTGAAGTTAAAGAAATGAATAGAAAATCGCGTAAAGAAAACAAAAATTCATTTCCCCTTAATATTCTCGGTAAAATTGTTGGCGCGAATGACCTGAGATTAACGTTTCCTAGTAGCGAACACGTAATACAGTGATCATGCTACAAATAACGGTGATCCTTTCGGCATAACGATATACCAGTTATAATAAATAACTGTTATATTTGACACTGTTCTACTACAGATAGTGAGGTTCTAGATTCGATCCCCAAAAACAATATTAAGTCTTTCTATTAAGAAATAATCAGTGTTTAGCCAAAGTAGTATTTAACTATCCGAATTAGAAATAGAAAATCGGGGCCATGTTCGTTATTGTTCTTGATATTTTTATAACAGATCGAACAGAATGTTTGTAATTAGATATTTTTAATAATTAAAGATTGTCAAACATCAAATTTTTAATATCAGGGTGTTTTTTTGTTTGTAAAGCAGTAATTAGCATTTTTCCAGCCCAGGATCGAACTTACTGTAGTGAAATATTTTATTTCTTGCACAATTAAAACAAATATAAATATAGGGAACGTTAAAAAAGTAGTTTTAGCGTTCTTTCCAGGTAAACCCTAGCCTTACTTTGGAAGAACAGATGAAATTTAGACTATTCTGGATTTAACCCTAGCCTTACTTTGGAAGAACAGATGAAATTTAGACTATTCTGGATTTTGCTAAGTTATTTACTAAAATATACGATTGAGAATATTTTACTGACAGCTGTTATAAATAACATATTAAAATTGTTATATAGAATTAAGATATAAAATAATTATTTATACATTTTGGGTTATCCCATTTATTTAGTTGTGGTTTAATAATATATTTAAACTATTTGTAGATAATCAAAATTATACTTCGGATGTCTTATAAACCGAACAATTTTATTCGTGACTTCTCCAACAAACTTGATTCGGGCGAGATAATCTGTGCCCAATTGGCACACCTGAAAGCTATTTAATAAAGAAGAAGAAGAAGTCGTTAAAAAGACTATAATAACGCTAGTTATTGGATAGGTTCTATATTCTATATTGGATACATTCGGCAAGCTATATATTCTAGCTTTTTATAACTTTTTTATATTGCTGACAGGTTAGCCCTTTACCTTGATTTCGCCTGACGGTGAGTGACGATACAGTTTTAAGATGGGAGCACAATAATCTGGTAAGAGGAAATATACCTCGTTTAATTTATATACAGCGTCGTACTGGAACACAAATCTCATTGTTTGGTGATACGTCTTTGCTGGTAGGGTGAAAACTAGTTACGACCTAACCCAGTCCAGACTCAGACAAATTAAACCCCCAGATGGAACCCGGGACGTCTGCTAACAAAGCGAGTATTCGCACCAAAAAGTAAATAAAAACTTCCAGTAGAGATCAATTTTGAGTTTTTAATACAAGAATGTTTCTATGAAATCACAGCGTTATTGAAACAGCTGACGTGTGTCACAGCTTTGGTTGTTCTGCTCTTTACTTTAACTCCAATTCATGGCCGGCTATATAAGAAACGTGTAATAGAAGATGGCTTTTGAAGCCATCTAAAAAATCTTTTACTTCAATAATAATCAGGTATTATTATTGTTAAAGACTTCTTCTATAAAGGTAATTTTAAAGTTCTCTGTTTTTCTTTACTTAATTAGTTGTTTACATATTGCCGAGTCTAATATTTGTTCTATACATTCTGCGGAGGGCGCTGTTGCCTAAAATACAGGTATTTACCTAGTTTAGGGACAGATGTTCAATCATAAATTTATTTGTACACTTAGACTATAAAGCTCATTTACTTGTATTTATGTGAATCTTGTATATATTTTTGGTTAATAAAATTATTATTATATTAATATTATTATATATTAAGTAACGTGTCAAAATCGTTATAATATACTGTTACTGCTGTTACGAATAACATGTGATAATATCCGTTACAAATATAATAACGCTGTTATTGGCTAGGTGCAATTGCGATGCCCACAGCTGTGTACTCGCGTGAACTCGCCGCCAGTAGAGGCCACTCACACACTCGCAGCGGATGACTAAAAATATTACGAGTTGACATTGAGATGTTAATGCACTCTCCGGCTCGCATTTTACGTGTATTCCGATCGATTTGGCATTAAAATTTAACACTCACTTTTATTTTACACTACCTGCTCCGCGCTTAGTTCTAAATTCGTAACTAATGATATAAAGAGACAACATTTGTGTTTTTTTGTATGTATGTTTGTAACGTTGTAACAAAACTACTCGATTTCAAGAAATTAGAAAGCTTCATTTTCACTGAACAAAATAGGCTATATTACTTTCTCATAAACAACAGGGATCCCTAAACAAAATGCATTAATGTAACCCAAGGTATCAAAAAATTGGTAACATAAAATCTGTAATCGCGTGCGCTGCGAAAACTATTGATGTTAGAACAAAAAAATGTTCTACAATGTTATAGAACGTATTAATATCTATAAAAAAGTCCACGACACCATATGTCTAACTACTGTAGGTACGTCACTATTATTATCTTTTTAAATGTGTCGACAATAATCAAACGATATCATTCATACGTCTGTATTAATCATTATCCTATTAAATAGTCCGTTTCAGTACCTGTAAAATACTTTTTAAATGATTAAAATCGGACATTCCATTAAAAAGATATAACGAATTTAAAAATGTCAATCTTAGACTAGACTTCAGCTAAAAGTGTTGCCGAACTCTGTCTACTCGTTTCAGAGATTAGCGGAATCAAACAGACAAAAAAAATTATGTAATATATATATTCTATAAAGCTTTTATCACATAGATCATAAAGCTGAAGTGTTTGTTTAGTTTGAGACAATAATCCCATTGTCTGTGTAAAGTCTCAAATTAGTAGTTTGGTGTAAGTGTATTTCGTGGGTATTGAATGAGACTCTGGCGTCACGCTCAGATATGTCACACTCGTTTGAATATAATAGACTTTTAGTATAACGTGAGTGACAATATTTGAGGGGAAGAGGAGAAGGGGGGGGGATGTGTATGACATACGACAGTTTGGATTTTAATCTACAATGATCATTTTGATTGCATTTTTTTCAAACAGAGATTGAGAGAGAGTAATGACATTGGATTTTTATTTTGAGTCAAGTAATTGTTAGTTAGTTACAATAATGGAGAGGGAGAAGGGGAGAAGGAGGGAGATGTGTAAGACATCCGATAGTTTGGATTTTAATCAACAATGATCATTTTGATTGCATTTTTTCAAACAGAGATTGAGAGAGAGTAATGACATTGGATACGTTTTATTTTAGGTCAAGTAATTGTTAGTTAGTGACAATAATGGAGAGGGAGAAGGGGAGAAGGAGGGAGATGTGTAGGACATCCGATAGCTTTGATTTTAATTTACAATGATCATTATAATTGCATTTTTTGAAACAGAGATTGAGAGAGATTAAGGGACATAGAATATATTTATTTTAAGTCAAGTAATCGTTAGTTGGTGACAATAATGGAGAGGGAGAAGGGGAGAAGGAGGGAGATGTGTAAGACATCCGATAGTTTGGATTTTAATCAACAATGATCATTTTGATTGCATTTTTTCAAACAGAGATTGAGAGAGGGTAATGACATTGGATATGTTTTGTTTTGAGTCAAGTAATTGTTAGTTAGTGACAATGATGGAGAGGGAGAAGGGGAGAAGGAGGGAGATGTGTAGGACATCCGATAGCTTTGATTTTAATCTACAATGATCATTTTAATTGCATTTTTTCAAACAGAGATTGAGAGAGAGTAATGACATTGGATACGTTTTATTTTAGGTCAAGTAATTGTTAGTTAGTGACAATAATGGAGAGGGAGAAGGGGAGAAGGAGGGAGATGTGTAGGACATCCGATAGCTTTGATTTTAATCTACAATGATCATTTTAATTGCATTTTTT
>JACTOM010000036.1:73691-116239 GCA_015832385.1 Elymnias hypermnestra | reverse complement strand
GTAAGTAGCAGCCCATTAACGTCCCACTGCTGGGCACAGGCCTCCTCACTCCGAGGAGAGAGGGTTTTTAGAGCATAGACCCACCACGCTGCTCCAGTGCGGATTGGCAGGCATAGTACACAAGTGCACTCTCTATTCCTTCACTCTCATAGTCCGATGTGACGGGAATTCGACACAACCGGAGAGAGATCAGGCGCAGGACCGACGGCTTAACGTGCTCTCCGAGGCACGGGGGTGGATCACACCGCCGACTTCCCAACTTCGGGCTAATATTGAGAAAATGTTAATAGAAAACTTAATATCCATTTTTGAATTGGCCCGACCCGGGACTCGAACCCAGGACCTCATGTCTATAGTCGAACATGCTAACCACTAGACCAATGAGGCAGTCAATTCGCTATACATGATTTTATTTCTGTGAAAAATCAAATTGGTTTTACGTCGTAATATTAATTTTTTGAGTCAGTAAGTTTCTAATATCACGTACGTGACTAGAGTCTGGTAGGTTTGCATGTTGCGCCATGTTTTTTTAACACATTTCAGTTGGCAAACAAATCTTTATATATAAATACTAATTATTCATTCAAGTAGGCTTTTACAGCAGTTTTGAATTGAATTTCAAATATAACTTCCAATGTGAGATGATAACAAAGAACCGTTTACAATCTAAGGGCCTGAGAAGAGCCCATAACAAACTCAATCAGTTGCCACTATGCTCAGCAGTGAAAGTGGTTGGCCAGACATCGGAGAGGGAGAGGGAAGCTGCAGCTGAGGCGACCTCTATCCGTAGGAGGAGGCCAGGAGCCACGAGACGTGCCTATGCGAGTCTCCGTCTATTCTGAATGGTCGTGACAGACGATGTCCGGAGTCCCAGAGCATAATGACCCCACTGAACCTCTGGTACTTCTGTTCAGGACACTGAGGGTCCCGCTGGGTTTTAGTGGGTATTCTGTTCTTCAACGAGAACTTCCAATGTGTGATGATAACAAAGAACCGTTTACAATCTAAGGGCCTGAGAAGAGCCCATAACAAACTCAATCAGTTGCCACTATGCTCAGCAGTGAAAGTGGTTGGCGGATGGTATCATCCTTCTGTGAGATGACGTTCTCACAGAAGGATGATACCATCCGCCAGACATCGGAGAGGGAGAGGGAAGCTGCAGCTGAGGCCACCTCTATCCGTAGGAGGAGGCCAGGAGCCACGAGACGTGCCTTTGCGAGTCTCCATCTATTCTGAATGGTCGTGACAGACTATGTCCGGAGTCCCAGAGCGTAATGTCCCCACTGAACCTCTGGTACTTCTGTTCAGGACACTGAGGGTCCCGCTGGGTTTAGTGGGTATTCTGTTCTTCAGCGAGAACTTTACAATCTAAGGGCCTGAGAAGAGCCCACAACAAACTCAATCAGTTGCCACTTATTTTCATCATTACCCTAATAGTGTAATTATAGTTTATTCTGTTATGATTAAAGCCGATTGACTTCAAATTCTGAATAGTTACTTCTGTCGTAACGTCGACGCTCATTACGAACGGGTTTCCCTGTATTTCCACTCCATCTAGTCATATCAAACCGAAAAACAAACATTTACTACGACATCTTTAAAACTTTTCAACAGATTCACTTGAAATTCTGAATAGTCACGCCTGTCGCAACGTAGACGCTCATTATGAACGGGTTTCCCTATATAATTATGAGATCAAGATATCAAACATAAAAATAATTACGAGATGTCAAAAACTTTATACATGGTTGATTTTAAATTTGGTACACGTTTCTTTTGCTACGTAGATGCTCACTAGGAACGGGTTTACTATATTCTGAATCACTAACTACAAGATTTTTCAAAGTATATACCGCATTTAGACTTTAAATTTGGCATACAATACGTATTTACCTTTTGTGAAGTAGACGCTTACTAAAACGCGTTTATCTAGATATACAACCAGAAAATATTCACTAACGACGTGGTTTTAAAAACTGACGAATTCCCCGACCACAGAGTAATTCATCTTTCTTTTTCCCACAGAGTACTTGTGTTTTGAAAACGAATGAAACACTTTGAGATGTACTCTTCCAGACGTTCCCATATTCCCAATCCCGAGAACTACGCGTGGAACACAGTGTAATAAACGAAATGATGCATTTAATTTTCGTTATCGAATGTTTTATTTGTAAAGTTTACCCGTTTATAAAATTTAAATACACCGCCTTTGATTAACTCCGCACGCACGACTATCAACGTCGGAGCTTTTTTTTTAAAGTTGTGATTGTAATCTTTAATAAGTTCACTCACGCACCCAATTTATACTACTCAATCCAGGTTTTGACGCATGAAAGCCCTAATACCTAGGTCCACTTTATCAGCGTTTAGTCATAAACGAGTTTTATAAACTCACAAATTAATAACTGTCGTGGATAATGGGCGGGATTAACTCAATTTAAAAAAAATTAAATGGCACGACAGTGATTAATTTTAGTGTTAACTTATTATGGTTTCATTTTTAACAAATATTTCGTGTTCATACGGTCTACCTGGACACATACCTGGGACATATAGTCCAGCTAGGTATCCAACTCGCTTGGACAGCGTTCAGGAAACTATGGCAGATATTTTCGTCCGATACTCCTCAGTGTCTGAAGTCAAAGTTCTTCGAACAGTGCGTGTCGCCAGTGATGACCTTTTTTTTATGCGCTGGGAAATGCTTTTGCGCAGTTACCCTGGCCTGAATGGGACAGCGAGGGAGGAGACTTCGCAATACACACTAAAAACCAGCGGAACCCTCTTCATCCGTAAGTGAGACACCAGAGGTTCAGCTTGCGCATTCTTCCCTGGTGCCTCAGATGAGTCTGACTGAAGATTCATGGAGGTGGGAGCAGGTGCGCAAACAAGCAGCGCCTCGTATCCCGCCTCCTTCGGCGGTGAGAGGGAGCATCTACTGCGTTCTCTCTATCTCACTCGTGGGCCTCCGTTAGCGAGATTACCGTCTCGCAGAAGAGGGCCACTTCCGCCCAACATCTCTCAGTTGACAGCATCGCATGCCAGTGATGACCTACAGCTCCAAAACGTGGTTGCTGACTATGGGCCTCATTCGAAAGCTCAGAGTCACTCAGCGTGCGATGGAGAGGAGAGAAGAGAGGAGCATGCTGGGAGTTTCTCTACGTGATCGAATTAGAAATGAACAGATCAGTAGTAGAACCAAAGTCACCGATATAGCGCTACGAATCGCGAACCTGAAGTGGCAATGGGCGGGGCACATAGTCCGGACCGATGGACGTTGGGGCTCGTTGGGATGCTGGAGTGGCGACCACGCACCGGGCGACGTAGTGTAGGGAGACCCCCACAAGGTGGACCGACGATATAAGGAGGGTCGCCGGTAGCCGCTGGAGTCGGGCGGCGCAAGATCGGGCCTTGTCGACGTCATTACGTGAGGCCTATGTCCAGCAGTGGACATCCATCGGTTGAAGCGACGACGACTACGGTCTACCCTCTAAAAAACCCATCTCTTTTAGAAGAAGTTTTGCCCAGCCGTGGGGTCATTTTTAATTTGCTATCGCTTAATGACAGTAGATCATCATTTTGTTATTACTTGCAGTTTGAGTTATTGTAATCTACTTTATTCCATAACTACTGAAATACTGATGATAAATGGTGATAACATTTTAACTTTGTCTGGTCTGTCACATGCCAACTTATTTTTTGGTTAATTTGCTAAACACTTAAGCTAATAAGTTATATTAGCTAAGTGTTTACTAAATTAATGTCTAGTCTGTCACATGTTAGCTTGGTGTTTTGTTAAATAATATCTGGTCTGTCACATACGAGTATTACCCTAATATTTAGATACATAATGTCTGGTCTATCACATGTTAGCTTAGTGTTTAGATAAATAATGACTGGTCTGTCATGTTAACTTTTTTATTGAAGACAGATTAAAGTTTGACTGCAATTTCAACTGATAGTAAGTGATGGTACAGCGAGGAAACATACTTCTTAAGGTATCTAGACTGCACGATAACCAATTGATATCATAGGATAGTTATTTTTTCACTAGAAGTAATCGAAGTGTCGAGTTTAAAATGATTCATTTACATCAACGTGGGATTCCCGCGTTTCCCCTCGAAGCTCACGTCGCATGTTCCGTAATAATTTTTCTTCGTTAGCGAGTCGCTTAGAAAATTTAATTTATGTACGGGTAATAACCACGTGAGCTGCGAAAATCATTTAAGCTGGCGAATTTATAATAGAAAATGTTTATTTTTTATTTCCGACGGGTTAGACCTTGAGTGTAACCTCCTGATGATAAATGATTTATATAATGTCTGGTCTGTCACATGTTAGCTTTTCTTCATTTATTGAGGGAGCCTGCGTCTTTCTTTAATGTCATCATCGTGTGGAAATAATACATGAAAAAATAAGGCAGTTGAATTGAGTATTATTCAATTATTTCGCAGTTTATTCCACTTGGAACATTGGATAAAACATCACTGGGTAATTTCACATCAATAATTTACATTGTGTAGTACAACAAAATACAGATAAGCCCCCAACATTCATTATTAACGATGTTGTTACAAGATAATGATGTAAATAGAATAAACAATTTGTCGACTATGAAAATTAATTGTAGTTTTATTAACTGAATATGTTTCTATAACAAACTGCTAGAAAACTTGCTAGGGATTGTTGTCTTAATAAGTTCAAAACCTTTAGTAAAAGGAAGCTAATCGTAAGACAATATTAAGGATTACAGAGACGATAAAAAGCGATGGAGCGAATGAATTGCTGTTAATCTAAATAAAAAGTAAGTAAGTAAGTAGCAGGCCATTAAGGTCTCACTGCTGGGCACAGGCCTTCTCACTCCTCACCACGCCGCTTCACTGCGGATTGGCAGGCATAGTACACAAGTGCACTCTCTATTCCTTCACTCTCATAGTCCGTTGTGACCTAACGTACACGGGGGTGGATCACACCGCCAACTTCCCAACTTCGGGCATTTATTGAGAAAATCTTAATAGAAAACTCAATATCGATTTCGAACTGGCCCGACCCGGGACTCGAACCCAGGACCTCATGTCTGTAGTCGAAAATGCTAACCACTAGACCAATGAGGCAGTTGATCTTACCTAAATACATTAACTAAATTAATAATATAATGGTAATGAGTACAAAAAGGATACCCAAATAATATAAGGATTAAAACTTTATTTAATTATGTATAAATTAGATTAAAGATATATAAATGATATCCCTTTTTTATTATAAGCAAATCGAGAGGATGTTCTATCTAAACTAGTATTATAAAGAGGAAACATACTGGATTTCAATAATTTTTTCACTATTAGAAAGCTACATTTCCACTGAGTGATAGGTTATATTACTTTCAAAAAAAAAAATAGGGTTCTCTAAGAAAAATTCATTAATGTAACCCAATGTGTGAAACTAAAAATCTGTTATCGCGTACGCTGCGAAAACTATTGATGATATAAGAAAAAAATGTTCTACAATATTATAGAACGTATTAATATCTACAAAAAAGTTCAAGATATCATATAACCAACGACTGTAGTTATGGCACTATAACTAATGTTTTGCATTTTAAAAGTAAGTGAAAGTATAGACAATAATCAAGCCTTATTATTCATACTCTATACTTATCTGTATTATTCCTTATCCTATTATGTTAAAGACCGCTTCAATATCTGTAAAATACTTTTTAACTACATACATACATACATAGCATCACGCCTCATTCCCTTCGGGGTAGGCAGAGACAACATCCTTCCACTTGCCACGATCCTTGCACATCTCCTTCGTTTCCTTCATTCTCATTAAACCTTTCATTCAAGTTCGTCGGTTTAGAGTACTCTTGACCTGGCCCTCATTTCAAATGTCCTGGTTTACCCCTTCTAACTTTCCCATTCACTCTTGACTCATAAATCCTTTTTGTCAGTCTTCTTTCATTCATTCTCTCTACTTGCCCAAACCATCTAAGCTCACCTTTCTCAATTTTAGTCACCACATCTTCTTTTATACCACAACGTTCTCTTATCACACTATTTCTTACTCTGTCACTCAGTTTTAATCCACTCATTTAAAAATCTCCATCTAAAGAAAATAATGTCTCCTGGGTCGAACTCCATATCCATCTCTATTATTATAAAAAAATTAGACCGATTTAAAACATTATTTCAATACCCATAGAGCATTTTTAAATTTGCCAATGTCGGACATTCTACCTAAATGATGTTACGAATTTTAAAATGTATTAATTATTGTAAAGTAAAATCTATATATTGCTTAAATTATGAATGTACGCGTGTATTTAATAATCTGAAAGGAAGTAATTAGAAACTAAGTGAAATAAAAGATTTATAAATTAGCAATTCCCATTTAAGGAAGTTTATAGATTAGGAAGGAATACTACGTAAATCGAGATCAGAAAGAATTTGTTTCTCCAATTTACTACACATTTTCTCATCTTGAAGGATATTTATATCTTTACAAATAGTATAAAATAGCAATAGCATTTATCACGTAAACCTCTAGGTGTTTCTATATTCGTTTACGATCCGATATCTTTAAAAACATGTTTACAATTCGCATTGACAACGATAAAATTATTGCGAGTTTGTTTGTTTTCGTTTTAAAAAAAAAACTTCGCATTTCGTGACGTATTCTATGGCTATTTTTTGTTTATTTGATTATAAATCCGTTGTAAATGCAATCAAGTAATATATGTATATTTATTTAGCAAATTGTTAATATCAATTAATATTACTAAATCGCCTGTATTGTATAAGAGCGAAAATATATAAAAACTATTTTGTTGTTCTGATAGTTACAGCATTTTATGATCTGTACTTGGCATTATGAGTGAAATTGGTTGAAAGAATCATCTGTCATATTAAAAAAAACTATTATTATTAGATAGTTATTAAAAACTTATAATATATTCTGTATGATTATATTATTAACAATGGTTGAATATTTTATTACCAAATTATTTAAAACATAAATTTTTATTATCTGTATAATCGACACTGGCTGAATATTTCATGTCCAGATTATTGAATACTTATTTAAAACGTAATATATTCTGTATAACGATATAATGACATTTTACCTCCAAGTCTTATTTAAAAAAATATGCTGAATATTTTATTTTCAAACTAAGTGACACTGCCCAATTGTCTTACGTCCTAGTAAAAAAAAATGGATGAATATTTTGTGTCCCAACTATTTGACAGTAAAAAAAAACGTAAAATATTATATTCTGTATGGCACTGTAACGACCACAGGCTAAATATTTTCCGTTAGGTCCTGTTTAAAAAAATAGCTCAATATTTTATTTTCAAACTATTTGATAATTGTTAATATTGTAAAATTTTATTATCTGCATGACCATATTAGTATCACTACCACGTTATTTTACGTTATACTCATAGTTATTTAAAAAAAAGGATAAATATAACAAAACTATTCGATAGTAATTAGAAACGTAAAATTTTATTATCTGTATAATTGACACAGGCTGAATATTTCACATCAGTTATTATATAGTATTTAAAAACGTAAAATATTATATTCTGTGTAGCAATAATGACACTGACTGAATATTTGACGTCTGAGTATAATTTAAAAAAAAATGTAAAATTTTATTACATTTACATCCTAGTCAAATTAAATCCAATCAAAATATTCTTTATTCAAGTAGGCTCAAAAAGCCCTTTCGTCAGTAGTCTGTCCATTGGTAACAAATCTACCACCGGTTCGGAAAGTTAAATCCGCTGAGAAGAAACCGGCAAGAAACTCAACGGTTACTCTTTTAAAGATAGATTAGTATGCTACAAATGCAATCGCTTAAATAATCCTCAACATTATAATATGCCTTTTGTAAAAGGATGTTTTTGACATATTTCTTAAAACAATGCGGAGGCAAATCCAAAACTGATTGAGGTATCTTATTATATGCCTATGCTCAACCCGACAAATGATTTCTGAACTTTCTTCACTCTAAAATATGGAATTACAAGTTTGTTTTTATTTCTTGTATTAAAATTGTGTATTTCACTTTTCTTACTGAATAAATGTATATTATCACGGATATATAAGATATTATTTAATATATATTGCGACAATACTGTGAGAATTGATGTTTCTTTAAATTTATCTCTTTATTAGTCAGTCAGTTATTTAATTTAAATATGTCAAAATTATTTGATAGTTATTGAAAGCGTAAAATTTTATTATCTGTATAAATGACGCTGGCTGAATATTTCATGTCCAAATAATTAGACAGTTATTAAAAAGTCAAATATTATATTGTGTATGACATTTAAGTGTCACTAGCTGAATATTTTACGACTACGGCGTATTACAAAAGAAGTATAGTTAAAAAAAATACTCCAACGGTCCAATTTCGAAATTCGAAAGTCGAGGATTGAATTTTCAACGGTAATTTAATCGGGAGGTAGCGTTTACGGAAGTTTGCAAACGCTCGGAAGTTCTCAGCGAAGCTACTTTATTTTAAAAGGTACGGTTCTCTTGCCATTTAAAAGTTCAACGTTTACAATAAAATTTGTAATTGAGCTTCGCATAATCTATTTGTTTACTTATTTATGAGATTTATCAATAGTTATTATATTACTTTTACATAAACGTGGTATTTAGACACAAATACACGTCTTTACAGATAAAAATTAAATAAGTATATTATAAAAAATAGATTTGATGTTTTTTTAATAAAAAGTAAGCTTAAATCAACAAATTTCTTCTACGATCTTGAGAAATGTACAGAGCGATTTAATTTCTTGAAAGGTAGCCTATTAAAGTCCCACAGTTGGGCATATTCCCTTTCACTCTGAAAAGACTGGGTTTCAGAGTACGACTTAAGTTAAAAATTGTTTATATGTAAACATTTTTGAAATACATAAATAGATTATGAATTTTTAATAATTTTCTGTTTAAATAATTTAAG
The DNA here is from genome assembly GCA_015832385.1 of Elymnias hypermnestra. NCBI lineage: Eukaryota > Metazoa > Arthropoda > Insecta > Lepidoptera > Nymphalidae > Elymnias > Elymnias hypermnestra. Next base: position 107,262 of record JACTOM010000036.1, on the reverse strand, counting down.
TTGTATTTTATACAGATTCCAAGGTATTAAAAGTACCAAACTACACTTCCTTTGATTTATTTAAAAAATAGTACGATTCTAAACTATTATATAATATTTTACGTTTGATATATTTAATAATTGCACATTTAAATTAATCAAAGTTGCATTTTTTCTAAAATTTCACTCTCAATAACAAAATAAAATTTCAGTCTAATTTTTAAGTAGTGACACGTTTTTATCATATACCTTTCGTTTTTAAAAACCTCTAAATGACACTTGAGTTATTATAAAATAATTTTTTAAGTATGATTTATTAAATAACAGCACTTTGTTATTATATTTCAATTAAAACTACCAAACTACACTTCGAATTTACTTTTAGCTTTTTTTTAAATTCTAAATAACAGTTTGCATTTGTTTTATTCAATAATTGCTATTTTTCAATCATTTCCATTATATTTAACCTAAAATTCAATAAATTGTAGCACTTTTCGTTTGATTTATTTAATCATGGTACTTTTTCATTACTTAAATTATTTTAAAAGTACGAAACTACAATGAGTTTACGTTAAGCTCGTTTTTAAAGACTACTTAATAAAAAAGCAGCGAGGATTAATTTATTTAATAATTGCACTTTTCTTCTAATATAAACTACCAAAGTAACATATCAGTCTTTTCTATTAGTGATGGTTACATTCGATTCAAATTTGAAGCTGTCAAAATACGTTAAATTTACTTTATAAGCTACCGAACTACATTTATTAAATAATAGTATTCTTTGATTAATTTTACCACACCCTAATTATTGTAGGTATGTCGTAAATTAAAAAAAACACCTTAACTTATTAAGTTTTGTATTAAATTTCAAGTCTCAATAAGCGTCAAGATTATTTGTCTTTAAAACAATTCACTGACTACATTTTGACGATTTCTAACGATATTTATTATTTTAAAATATTAGTAACACTTCAAATTTCATTTCAGAATTTCACTATAAATCCTAACATTAATTTCTGTGGGTATATTTAAACGAATCTTAACAACTTTTCACATGTTTTGTTTTTTATAAGTCTCAATAGGAGCAATGATTATATTTGATGATTCCTAAATATATTTATTATTTAAAAGATTAGTAACACATCAAGTTTTATTATTTAATTTCACTATAATCCTAACATTAATCTCTGTAGGTACATTTGCATTTGCAGGCATAGATTTAAATGTAAAGCTCACCTGTGTAGCATCCGTATATGGCGTAGAAGAGTTCTTGTCCACCAGTTGCGATCCAAACACAGGGACGGCGCTCGAGGTGGGCGTCATAGATCTCACATCCGAAATTTGCTGGGGTACCATCGTGCTAATCCAAAATCAAAAGAAAACCCCAAAAAAAAACCAACACAAAAAAAACACAGTTCACCTATTGCACTTAACACTAAAGTCCGAGAAAAGTTTTATAAAAGCCGATTCCGACGCGGGAGCCTCATGTCCCCGAGAACCTCCCAATATCTGGACACTATTCTTAATTTTCTCTCCTGTTGTGAAAATCTGCCGCCGTCTTTCCCGGCTGTCGGTCCATAAGTCATAATTTCCGCTTAGTTATCAAAGTGTATCATAACAGCGACGTGTACGTGCGAACTGCGCGGTGTCTGAGGACCTACTGACTGGTCGGCAACGTGCGGAGTGCTGTCAATATACCCGCTCAGCTGTTCGCCCCGCTGCCCCCGCGCGCGGCACCCCGCCCCCGCGCCCCATTCGCTCGCTAGCGCTCCTCTCGAACGCATGTCACTTACGTCGCTAACTATCATGAGCTCCGATTCGCGATAATGCGTCATGCTATTATCAAAACCAACGAGAACTCGGTTACACATAAAAATATTGATTTTATTATGAGAAAACGTTTAAGGGTAACTGTATACGTTTCTGTAATTCGTTCAAGACGCTCTAGAGATGTCAATTAATAAATTCAAAGTCTTTGTTAAAAGAAAGTGGATAGAAAAATCGTATTATAAGTTGCAAGAGTACTTAGACGATAGAAACGAACGAGTGAACGAATTGCTCTAATTTTAATTAAACTAATAAATAATAATGATGGTAAAAAAAATACCCGACTGAGTGTGTTGTGGGTTCTTCTCGGATCAGGGCGCGAAGGAATCCTCGTAACTATAGATTTTAAGTTGTTCTTGAGTACCATCATCAGACTTATATTAGTATCAGAGTGTTGAAAAACAAATATAATTTGACGATTCAAAAGTGCTGTAACATGCCTACTTGAATAAAGATATTTTGATTTTTGATCTTGATATAAGAAATGGAAACTTCTCGTAAACTCGAAGGCTAGTAATATTAATTATATTTAAAGGCAACTCCAACTTTAAGAGATGACATTCATAGGTATACAGCGAAGATTATTTATTCATTAAAAGACAAGAAAATCACAAATAAGTCTTAAAGATGACAAGTTTTAGAATAAGAAGTAAACCTTTTCACTGGTAGCCTCAGCTTATATAATAAAATTACACCAACGGAAAAAACATTACCAAAACAGATTATGACTAAAACCATAATAGGGATATAAAATAAAAGGTAAATGAAGGTAGTAGTTTAATGTGTTAGTGGATGAAATATACAACACTTGAAGACTAAAACATTTCTACTAAGGGATCCCGGGTTCGATCCCTGGTAGAATGAATTTAGAAAATTGCATTTTCTAATTTGTCTGAGTCTGGACTGGTGACTTCGGTCGTGGCTATTTACCACCCTACCAGCAAAGACGTACCTCCAAAAAAAGTGATTTGTGTCCTATCAGCAATATACAAAAGAGTATGAGCTGTTTAAACATTATTATTAACCTATTGGTTAATAATATATAATATTTGTTAATAATATGGTTAATAATATGTCGCTATATTTAGCGACATAATCAAACCTTTAAAGTCTGTGTCTTCTAAGGGCATTTAGGGGATTGTTTCTACAGCAAAGGAATACCCTAAGTATGTGAATTGTTGAAATCAAGCATAAGCTCTTTAAGAAAACAACAAAGCTCCTCTAGCTTCTAGTTCGATTCCCGGTAGGATAAATTAACTGAACTAGTCTGAACTGGTGGAAGGATTAGATGTCTTACATTGACCTTGGGACATCTACTAAATCTAAGTCGATCGGAGGATGCAATTTCCTAAATTTGTCCTAACGAGAATCGAACCCGGGAACTCTGCTAGCGAAGTAAATACTCGCACAATTGCTCCAGCGAGACATCAAATATGCCCTATCTACAACATATCCCGTTCGCCTTGACTAAAATGCCTATCTATAATTCAATGAATATGTCTGTTTACAAAACGATCCAAGGTTAGTCTCCTATAGAAGGTTATGGAGCTATGACATTGTTTATAAACTGGCAGACTGACAAAATATACATCAACCAACTTAAGTTTAGTGGAGCTCCCAAGGTCTCAACGAATAAGTTTAGGACACACTATATTCTATAGTGTAAGTTGAGGACAATCTATTTATATAATTGTGAGTCTCGCTCTTCGAACAGTGCGTGTTGCCAGTGATGACCTACGGCTCCGAAACGTGGTCGCTGACTATGGGCCTCATTCAAAAGCTCAGAGTCACTCAGCGTGCGATGAAGAGGGCTATGCTCGGAGTTTCTTTACGCGATCAAATCAGAAATGAGGAGATCCGTAGCAGAACCAAAGTCACCGACATAGTCCTACGAATCGCGAACCTGAAGTGGCAATGGGCGGGGCACATAGTCCGACGGACCGGGCGGCGCAGTGTAGGGAGACCCCCAACAAGGTGGACCGACGACATAAAGAGGGTCGCCGGTAGCCGCTGGAGCCAGGCGGCACAAGACCGGGCCTTGTGGACGTCCATCGGTTGAAGCGACGACGACGAGCGACGAGTCTCGCTAAACCAACTGAAATAATTTACTTTTGAATTATTTGTCGAAGTCCAGTGAATGTTTAAAAAGTGAGTTAATATTTAAAAAAAAATGCCTGGAAAATAGCAAAAACAGTTTCACTTACAAACTATTCCTACCTGTCCAACATTTGTGGTTCGTCCCGTCGTTTAGAAATCAAATAAAATTTAAAAATAAAGTTGCTTTTAAATTTTTGTTGGTTTTGAATGTCTAACATTTGATGTTCGTCGCGTCGTTTATAATTCATTTTAAATTTAAAAGATAACATTTGGTTTTGTTTGACGTTTGACATTGACAACCAAGAATTTCTGATCACAATTATAATATTTGACGGACTTTGGCGGGAATAACAACAATTTCGCTTTCCCTTACTAACTATTCCTACTTGTCATTTGATACAACATTTGATGTATGACCCGTCGTTTAGAAATTAAATTGAACTTAAAAGTCGTTCAGAAAAAAATTAAAAGTGAAGTTGTTTTAAATTAATGTTGGTTTTAAATGTCAAACGTTTGATTTTCGTCGCGTCGTTTAGAAAATCAAATTGAACTTAATAGATAACATTTGGTTTTTCATTTCCTTTGACATTTAACATCGATAACCAAGAATTTCGCTTCTCTTAGATACTATTCCCTCCTGTCAAACATTTGATGTTCGTCCCGTCGTTTAGAAATCAAATAAAATATAAAAGTGAAGTAATTTGAAATTTTTGTTGGTTCGAATGTCTATCGTTTGATATTCGACGCGTCGTTCAGAAATCAAATTGATCCATTTGTTTGACATTTGACATTGACAGACAATAATTTCTTTCTGATCGCAACTATACTTAATATTTGACGGACTTTTTGATATTCGTCCCGTCGTTTAGAATTTAAATCAAATTTAAATGTCAGATGTTCAGAATTCAAGTTTAATTTAAAAGTGAAGTTGTTTTAAAATGTTTGTTAATTTTAAATCAACCGTTTGCTGTTCGTGGCGTCGTTCAGAATTCAATTTAAATTTAAAAAATAACATTTGGTTTCTTCATTTGTTCTTGACATTTGACATTGACAAGCAAAAATTTCTGATCGCCATTATAATATTTGGCGGACTTTTTGTTGTTCGTCCCATCGTTTAGAAGTTAAATTAAATCTAAAACTCGTTCAGAAATTAAGTTTAATTTAAAAGTGAAGTTGTTTTAAAATTTTGGTTAATTTTAAATGTCAAACGTTTGATGTTCGTGGCGTCGTTCAGAATTCAATTTAAATTAAAAAAAAACCATTTGGTTTCTTCATTTGTTCTTGACATTTGACATTGATAATCAAAAATTTCTGATCGCAACTATAATATTTGGCGGACTTTTTGTTGTTCGTCCCATCGTTTAGAAATTAAATTAAATCTAAAAGTCGTTCAGAAATTAAGTTTAAAAGTGAAGTTGTTTAAAAATTTTAGTTGGTTTTTAATGTCAAATGTTTGATGTTCGTCGCGTCGGTCAGAAATCAAATTAAACTTCATAGATAACATTTGGTTTTTCATTTGTGTTTGACATTTAACATTGACAACCAAGAATTACTGATTGCAACTATAATATTTGACGGATTTTGGGCGTAAAGGTCGCGTTCTTTTGATTACGAATTCTTTTTGTTCCGGTAAATATTTTGACCACATTTCTTACTAAAGCTGAAACGTTCTGCGAATATTATTTAGTTATTTTTTTATTTAGTAGAGGTATGAAGTTCGACGGGTCATCTGGCATACTATAAAATTTACTAATTACAGAAGCATCTTAAAAGGAAAAAACAGAAATTATATACGGATTTTTATAAATTATTTCTTCACTGTAAAATATATTGAATCTCTATGAATAGGATTGTGAATTACTGTACTTCTATAAAGAGAGAAATCTTTAAGAGAGAAAGATGGCGGTACCATGAACTCTCTCTTATCCAGGTTCGACTTGTATATATTGTAGATTGAATATTTCTTTATTTATTATCATTTGGAGAAGGTCTTGGGTTCAGTGTCGGGCTCAGAATGTTAATAAATATATATTGCCAATTGTTAAATAATCTTAGGACTATAAATTTTAATCGATTCTCTAGCTGGAAATGTATTTAGGAAAATTTTCTGATTTGTCTCAGACAGGATTGATGGGAGGCTTCGGTCGTGCCTAGATACCACCATACGATCTACTTTTAATAATAAGCCGTTGCTAGTATTGACATCAGAAACACTTAACTATGTAAAGTGTTTTCGTTTTATGACATCTATATACGTTTGTTTGAAAGGTATAATCTCAGGAACTACTGGTCCAACTTGAGAAATTGTTTCAGTGCTGGATAGCCCATTTATCAAGGAAGGCTTCAGGCTATATATCATCATGCTAAGACCAATAGAAGCGGTGCAGCAATAAAGACTGTTTCAAAATCGGGATTTTTTTCTTTTGAGAGCTTCCGTTGCGTGCGCTACGTAAACGGTTAAAGTTACGCTAAAGTCATATATGACAGAATTGTTTACCTTTAAAAGCTCTTTAAAAAAGTCTACGGCACTATAACTCTATCTCATAAAGTTTTCAAACAATTCACAGTAAATGTAATTACATTGTAAAAACTGCATATCAGTTTCATAGAACAACTACGCAGCGGTACACTTACTGTGAACCACAATAATTACATTAAATTATATACAAACAATATAAAAATGATAAGCGGCTGTTCCTTATGCGTAATATTGCGTGTTGTTCAAACATTTTACATGCAAATGTAAACATTTTCTATGCATATAATAACAACAGGCTTATTATTAAATGTAGTGATATCCTGCGACTTCGTTTACGCAGAAATAGGAACGTAATAATTATAAATATTTATATTGAACAATAGTCTTTATACGTAATATATTGTGCTCATACGAGGGACATAGAAAGAACAAATTCAATTACTATAAAAAAAGTTATAGTGAGCCAACCATAAAAGATAGAAGTTTGCTAACATTGACTTTTTTTAGAATATCTAAAGAGGGATAAATGCATCATACATGATTGTTGCGTAACTTTAACCGTTTACGTAGTGCAACGGAAGCTCTCAAAAGGAAAAAAAATAATGTAAATTTTTTTGTTAAAACATATGGCAGCACTAGTACTTGATATTTGAAATTAAAATAGCAGAAACACTAGTGTTCGAAATTTAAAATTAAAATCATAGAAACACTAGTATTCGAAATTCGAAATTAAAATTGCTTAGACCACTAGTATTCGAAATTCAAAATTAAAACCGCAGAAACACTAGTGTTCGAAATTTGAAATTAAAAATCGCTGAAACACTAGTGTTCGAAATTTGAAATTATAATCGTAGAAATACTAGTGTTCGACATTTGAAATTAAAAATCGCAGGAACACTAGTGTTCGAAATTTGAAATTAAAAATCGCAGAAACACTAGTGTTCGACATTTGAAATTAAAAATCGCAGGAACACTAGTGTTCGAAATTTGAAATTAAAAATCGCAGAAACACTAGTGTTCGAAATGTGAAATTAAAATCGTAGAAATACTAGTGTTCGAAATTTGAAATTAAAAATCGCAGAAACACTAGTGTTCGAAATTTGAAATTAAAATCGCAGTAACACTAGTAATCGAGACTTAAAATTAAAATCGGGGAGAACATTACTGTTAATAAATTTGGAGTGTCTGTATGTATTTTCCAATTAAGAAGTGAAATCTATTTCAAAACATTTTCTTTGTGTCTGTTTGTTCCCAAGTATAAAAAGGTTAATTAAAATTTTTGTCAGTCTGTTTTCTTCCGGCTAACCTCTGAAACTCATATCTATAGTAACAGATTTACAGGGAACAGGTAATATAATAAATAAAATTGGAGTGTTTGTTGTCATGTAAATGAACAGCGCTGAATCAAAAGAAAGATGTAACGAAAAACCGACTGTAAAAAAGAAAGACACATAAATGCATAAGATTTTAATGATGATACAGTCTAAGGCGGTATCGAGCTTAAATTTTTGAAGATTTCACTTCTACCGCGAATTTTTTGTCTGTATGTTTGTTCCCGTTTATCCCTGAGACGGCTGGGCTGATTTTGACAGAACTCTCACTGGCAGGTAGCTGATATTATAAAGACAACTTTTTACGATAATAAAACGATACTCGTAATGACACGAGTCACTAGTTAACCATATAAAGCATCTGTCCATCGCCCGCATGTAAAATATATTTTTTCATATTTATAATGATTAAAAAATACAATAAATACATCGAGAAACGTATGCCATTTCAGTCTCTAACTTCATATAAATAAAGCTCAGTTTCGTATACATTAAAGTCAGGTGTGTAGTTATTTAACGAACTTGCAAATGATATGGGACAATTGTCTGGGGTTCCTTCTTGCAATCTTTACGTAGTATAAAACGATGTCGCTTATGCTGTCTTTTCGTTTGTATCTTTTAAAATACTGAACGGGTTATAATGCAGTATTCAGTAATAGATAGAGTGGTTCAATAGGAAGTTTTACATATATAATACATACATATTATAGTACAGAAAATCGTGAAATTTTAAGATTTGTAATAGCATGTCGTAACAAACAATTTTGTGCGCTTAAATTACAAACGCTGACTAAACCTTAAGAGATAGATAGAATTAAAGTATTACCAAAACGTAAATAGTAAAGTGATCTATAAAAAAGCCAGCAATGGAATATCTTTATCTCTAAAGGATAACCCGCAGTAACCATTTTTATCTTTTACATAATACAAATGAACGTGTTTATTTAACCAAGGTATTTTATATAATACACTATCATTTGTTATTTAATTATGTATATTATATATGTAATGTAGATCAAAACTATCCTTAACGGCAATTTATTAAAATGAATATCTTACTTAATGAACTTTTTTGATTTGTAATGACGAACACTTATCCTATATCTTCCAATCTTTTGGGAATTTGAGGAATTCTGTACTTAGTAATTGAAGTATATTGCGAAAGTTATGAAAATATCTGAAGTTAGTGACCTTAAAACCAATTAATTTCAATTATATAGTCTAAACACAAGGGACTTGCTCCAAAAATCCTAAAATAAACTGATATTTGCGCAAACAGGAAGTCAGTTAAGTAGGAAGTGATACATAATTAGGGCAGCATCCGGTTCTTAGAAATCTGTAAGATTATTTCTCAGTCATCACGTGTATTAAGATAATGGACGTGCTTAGGTATAAACAAATATATAACCTTTGTAACCTATATTGATTAACATTTTCCTGGTATTATAATAAGGAGGCATTTCTGGGAATCAAATTTTGAAGAAGAATCACATTTATTAGTTATACATACATACATAGCATCACGCCTCATTCCCTTCGGGGTAGGCAGAGACAACATCCTTCCACTTGCCACGATCCTTGCATATCTCCTTCGCTTCTTTCAATCTCATTAAACCTTTCATACAAGTTCGTCGGTTTAGAGTACTCTTGACCTGGCCGTTATTTAAAATGTCCTGGATTTGGTCCAGGAACGTTCGCCTTGGTCTTCCCCTTCCAACTTTCGCATTCACTCTTGACTCATAAATCCTTTTTGTCAGTCTCCTTTCATTCATTCTCTCTACATGCCCAAACCATCTATCGATACCTTTCTCAATTTAAGTCACTACGTCTTCTTTGATACCACAACGTTCTCTTATCACACTATTTCTCAAAGGTCTTATCTCCACCGCATTTATTTTACTTTTGTGATTCTTATGCCATACCCTACTTTCACTACCATACATAAGTGTTGGCACCAACACTCCTGCATGCACAGCCAGTCTAGCCCTTTGAGACACCATCTGGCTATTCATAAAGGCGTGCAGAGCCCCATTTACCATATTCCCTGCATTTACTCTCCTTTCAATATCACTTTCACATGTTCCATCTTTTGTAAATTAGATCCCAAGTATACAAATACTTTCACCTCTTCCACTTGTTACACATCTATCATTAGTGATCACTGTTATTATATTACTATATCTTTATATTATGGTGAAATCTTTGTTTAAATACGCTATTCTCGGAATCGTCAACTGTGATTGGTGTTGTTATTTTTTGAGCGGGGAGTTTTACTAGGGATTAAGTTGATGGTAACGCAATAGAGCGAGATTCTTTGTATTTGTGACACGAGAAAAGTGTAACATTTTACAATTTAAAAAGGGAAAATAACTTCATTTGTTTCAGTACAATTTATTTTATTTATCTATAAATATAAAGTCTATTTATTAGCATCCTTATTTCGCTAGCAGAGGTCCTGAGTTTTTTTCCCGACTATCGAAAATGATTTTATATATAAAAAAATGTATTATATATACATGTAGATACTGATCTCGTGGCAGTACAAAGTCTAAGACGAACTTATTTTCTTTGATTGAAATTTTTAAATTCGTTAGATCTTTTGAATGGAATTTCCGATTTTAATAATTTAAATAATTTTTTACAGGTATTGAAACGGTCTTTATTATAACATCATTTAATTAGATGAAGTTTAATACAGAGGTATGAATAATATGGTTTGATTATTGCCGGCACTTTTATTAACTTTTAAAATGCAAAAAAGTAGTTATAGTAGCATAATTACAGTAGTTGGACATATGGTATTCTAGACTTTTTTGTAGATATTTATACGCTCTATAATATTGTAGAATATTTTTTTGTTCTATCTTCAATAGTTTTCGCAGCGCACGCGATGACAGATTTCATGGGACCAATTTTTTCACACCTTGGGTTACATTATTGTATTTTTATTACGGATCCCTATTTTTTTGAGAAAATAATATAGCCTTTATCGCTCAGTGACAACGTAGCTTTCTAATGGTGACAAAATTTTCGAAATCGGTCTAGTAGTTTTTGTGTGAAAACGTATCAAATATACATAGAGAGACACAAATGTTTTCTCTTTATAATATTAGTTAAGAGATGATACCATTCCTCATCCAATTACTTACATTATATATTTTTTATAGATCGAAACCTCTTAATAGCGTATTTTAAGAGTCACATTTAAAGCTTGTATCATATTATATTTGTATATAAATAATATTACATATAGAAAAACATCACAAACGCCGCAATATTGAATCTACGAACAAGTTCATTAATATTTCGCGGATGTAAACTAAATATTCAATCAAATTAATATTACATGTTGTGGTTATTGGAATATTTAATATTTAATCCAAAGTAACTGTACATATATTCTAACTAATACGAGCACGCCTATAGTATGGAAATGAGGCTGTTTGCATACAGAGAAATCGCGGGTTTGATCCCTGGACAAGCACATCTCTATAAGTTACTCTTCATAAAGAAATCAAATCAAAATATCTTTATTCAAGTAGGCATATTACAGCACTTTTGAATCGTCAAATTTTTTTTTTTTCTTTTCTTTTCCACACTCTAATTCTAATGTACGTCTGATGATGATACTCCAGAACGACTTAAAATCTAAAGTTACCAGGGTTCCTTCGCGCCCTGATCCGAGAAGAGCCCACAACAAACTCAGTCGGGTGTTTTGTTTTATTGTTATCATCATCAATACAATATCATATTAGTTTAATATATTTCAATTCAAATATAAAACTTTACATTTCCGAGAGTTAGAGGGAGAAGAAAAGGAAGTTAGGAATGTAATGAATTTAAATATGATATTAGCTAGTATACCTAGTATATTATAGATATAGACTTAAACTTGTAGAGAATAAAAATACTCTTATCACTTATTTACTAATATCATATTTAAATTCATTACATTCCTAACTTCCTTTCCTTCTCCCTCTAAGTCTCGGAAATGTAAAGTTTTATATTTGTATAAATATAAAAAAAACTTTAAAATTAGTTTGCCAGAGAAGTTTCACTTCTGACATTATTTTTTATTAATTTTCAATTCAAATTAGTACTCTTGCAATTATAATACGTTTTTTCTATCAACTTTCTTTTAACAAAGACTTTGAATTTATTCATTGACATTTCTAAGACGTCTTGTGGGAGTTTATTATAGAAACGTATACAGTTACCCTTAAATGATTGAAAACCTGGAATATCTCGGGTGCAGTACTGGGTTACGAGTAGCCTGTCAACCCACAGTGTAGTGTAGTGAAGAGTATAGAGATTTGAGTCCTAGCGATTAGAGCTTTCAGAACCCTTTATTCTATGAGTGATAAAGCCCGAGTCTAGAAGTGGGAAATTAATTTGATGTTGTTTACGTGACAGAAATATACCGGGAATAATTCTAGGATATGTGTAGCCTGTTAATCCGCATTGTAGCAGAGTGGTGGGTGTCGAGCTTCGTTTCTAATGCCTAGAGCTTTTAGAACCTTTTATTCTATGACTGATAACGCCTGTGCCCAACTGTGCGACGTTAATAAGATGTTCTTTACGTACCCAGAATATATCGAGAATGATTCTGGCATATGTGTAGCCTGAAAACCCGCGTTGTAGCAGAGTGGTGGATATCCAGTTTTAGTGCCTAGAGCTTAGAGCATTTAGAACTCTATATTCTATATTATAAGTGATAAATGCTGTGCCCAACATTGGGACGTTAATACGATGTCGTTTACGTAACCTGAACATACCGGGAGTAATTCTGGGAAATGTATAATTTGTAAATAAGTATTGTAACATAATGGTGGGTATAGAGCTTCGTTTCTAGCGCCTACAGCTTAGAGCTTTTAGAACCCTTTATTCTCTGAGGGAGGAAGTCTATGCCCAGCTGTGGGATGTTAATACGATTTAGTTTACGTAACTTGAATATACCGGAAATAATTCTGGGATATGGAAAGCTTGCCAATCCGCGGTGTAGCAGAGTGGTGGGTATCCAGATCGTTTCTAGTGCCTAGAGCTTGCAGCATTAAGAACCCTCTATTCTATGAGTGATAAAGCCTGTGCCCAGCAGTGGGGACAGTAAGTAGCAGCCAATTAACGTCCCACTGCTGGGCACAGGCCTCCTCGCTCATATGAGGGAGGGTTTTTAGAGCGTAGACCCACCACGCTGCTCCACTGCGGATTGGCAGGCATAGTACACAAGTGCACTCTCTATTCCTTCACTCTCATAGTCCGATGTGACGGGAATCCGACACGACCGGAGAGAGATCAGGCGCAGGACCGACGGCTTAACGTGCTCTCCGAGGCACGGGGGTGGATCACACCGCCAACTTCCCAACTTCGGGCAAATATTGAGAAAATCTTAATAGAAAACTCAATATCGATTCCGAACTGGCCCGACCCGGGACTCGAACCCAGGACCTCATATCTGTAGTCGAACATGCTAACCACTAGACCAATGAGGCAGTCAGTGGGGACAGTAATAGGATCTTATTTACGTAACCTGAAGATACCGGGAATAATTATGGGATATGTGTAGCTTGCCAATCCGCGGTATAACAGAATGGTGGGTCTAGAACATAGAATCTAGAGCTAAGAGCTTACCTTTTAGAACCCTCTGTTTGAGGAAGTCTGCGCCCAGCAGTGAGAATTTAATCATAGTAAAAGGCAAAATGAGTAACTACATAAAAAGACTAATAAGTAGCAACTTAAATACGTTAGTAAGCTTAGGCATTTCATGCTCAATGTTATAAGCTGTCAGTGATTAAAAAACAATATTAGGATTATTGGGCATGTAATGTAAGTCTTTACTGTTCTCGTATCATCATCATCTCACCAGTGATGACATAGTTTAAGAAGTTAGCGCACTGACTTAAGAGGTAATTTATCTCTGCACATCATCTTACAGGAACGTAGTACCGCCTCCCGCCTCCGTTAATCCTCCGTCGGACTAATCCGGGTCATCAGGATAGAATGCGAAAGCTAAACACCTGGTACCTCACTATTGGATGACGAGGGATCCGCTGGGTTTTATTGGATATCGCGAGACGTCTTATCGCCGAGTCCCACACTCCTGACTGAAACAAAAGAAAGGGTATGGTGGTTACTAGTCGCAGCCGAAACTTCCCACCAGTCAGACTCAAATAAATTACGAAGTAAAACTTCTTAAATCTGTCTAGCCGGGAATTGTACTTAGGACCAAGTGTCATTGCGTTAGCAAGTTGAATACGACATTCGACATATCCTTTCTTGATGTAGACGCTCATAAGTAACGGGATAATCCCATTCGAGAACATAGATGTAAAATGATCACTCACTGAGAGAACTACAATAGTGTTACACTGATTGACTTAAAATTCGGTACGTACTCCATTCGCGACGTAGACGTTCATTAATAACGAGTTTCCAGGTCATCCAGAGCGAGAAAAGATCTTTGACTGAAACATCTCCATAATTAAATACCCGATGGAATTGAAATTGGGCATGCATACTCCTCTCTCGACGTAGACGCTCACTAAGAACGGGTTCCCCCATTATCCTACGTTATCGGGTTGTATAGTCGAGAAACGATCTTTTACTGACAAATTACCATAATTAAGTACCCGATTGGATTGAAATTCAGCATATATACTCTATTCGCAACGTAGACGCTCACTAAGAAAAGGTTTTTTCATTATCCCACGTGATCGGGTATATATATTCGATCATTTTATTAGAGATACGCACAACTGTCAACCTTTTTGACATGAAATTCGGTAGACATATTCTTTTAACGACTTAAATTCTCACATGTTTCATATTTCCACGGCATCAGGAACACTTCGAGGAACTGATATTATTATATACGTTATAATTCACAAAGCGAATGCCATGAAAGCTCTCAAACATTCAATATACACACGGGCTAATTAAATTTCATTACAGTAAACGCTCAAACTACACACTGCAATATTCAATCCGATAAATAATTCAGGCTGTGGTCGGTGAAATATTTTACACGGGGAATTTCAAAGAGTTTTTCATAAAGAATTCCTATTTAAACGTCCATGTAAAATTCATCGGGAAAATTATGGTTAAATTTCCCTTAATTAATAACTGTACCGCGATAGCTTAGTCAGATATATCGACTATTGGTCAATGGTGTAAAGCTTGTACTTTCTATTCACGAAAAATCAATAACAACTAAACGGATTTTCATACAGTTTTCACGGATAGATAGAATGATTCATTAGAAAGGTTTAAGTATATAATTTGTAAAGGTTTTATGTAAATTGATTGTAATATAACGATTAATGTTGAATCAAGTCGGCTGTGAGCTTTCATCCACATAATGCAGTTATATTTCTTTATATTTTTTAATAAGTAAGTAAGCAGTAGCCTATTAACTTCCCACTGCTGGGCACAGGCCTCCTTACTCCGCGGAGCGAGGGTTTTTAGAGCATTGACCCACCAGGCTGCTCCACTACAGATTGTCAAGCATAGTACACAAGTGCACTCTCTATTTCTTCACTTTCATAGTCCGATGTGACGGGAATCCGACACGACCGGAGAGAGATCAGGCGCGGGACCGACGGCTTAACGTGCTCTCCGAGGCATAGGGGTGGATCACACCACCAACTTCCCAACTTCAGGCAAATATTCAGAAAATCTTAACAGAAAACTAAATATCCATTTTTGAATTGGCACGACGCGGGACTCGAACCCAGCACCTCATGTATGTAGTCGAACATGCTAACCACTAGACCAATGAGGCAGTATCTTTTAATGATAGCGCAATATATCCGATTTATTTTCTAAGAAAATGGACAACTTCAACACAAAATTTGGAAAGTTATGAAGACGGATAACAGTATTTAAGCCTTGTCAACTTAAACATGTTAGTTATCTAATGTCATGTATAATATGCTTTTTTATACGACTGATAAATCTTAAGAGATATTAGTATTAGATAGAGAAATTGTTTATGAAAATTCACTAGTTAAGGAGGAACAGAATGCAGGGGGAGAGAGAGTTTATGTGTAACATAAAATGTTAATATTACATAGAATAATATTGGGCAAGAAAACCTTTGCAGTACGAAATCCCAAGTTAAATCTTTGTATAGCGGTATCTCACTCGCACACTAGTTGCTCCTGATTGGGGGAAACAATACGCGCTCCAGTCGCAACTAATGTGAGACTGGACGTATATATGTTCAATTTCGATTAATCAATACGGTTCTGTTCGCTCACGTTCCTGCATGCCGGCTGGTTCGACTCCAGACGCTGTAGAACAAGTTCATGCGCAAAGCCACGGGCGCCCGCTGGTTCATGCGCAACGTCGATCTCCACAGAGATCTCGGCCTCGCAACGGTCAACAATCATTTCAAAACGCTCTCCGTAGATTATTTCAAGAGAGCCGTCAGTCACCCCAACCCTCTCATTAGAAATGCCGCCTCTTATGGGATTAGGCTAAACATCCCGCCTAGGAAGAGGCGGCCCAAACACGTCCTTGACGACCCAGACGACCAGATTACTATTGACAATGCCCCGTACACAAACACACACACACAGCGTCTTCGCCGGCGAAGACGAGGTCCCCGCTATCTGACGCACCCCGGCCGCGGCTCCCAGTCGCGGACCCATGGGCGTCAAGATTAAGCACCTGTCCGATTGTCTTTTTCAGCAGCAGCAAACGTTGCTCTAAGCCTAGGTCCGAGCCTCGCAGGAGGCGCCCTTAGAGCAACGTTTTCCCCCGACGCAGCAGGGCCCTTCTACGGGCCCACCCCTCGGCAGAGCTTCTGCGCTCGCCACCCCTCTCGGTTACGCTGTAAAAGCCAGTAGGGCTAACAGCAACTACACACTTCCAATAAAAAAAATCAATACGGTTCTGTTTTGTTCCTTTGTTGATATTAATAATGACCATTTTTGGCTTGATATAATTGGTAGCTCAGATTACAGTAACAGTTTTTAAAATGGACATTTTGAAGAGGAAAATGCTAAGGGTAGCCAAACTTTTATGGCAATCTAGCACATAAACTATCAATACAACGGTATATCCAACGATATAAACAATGCAGGGTTTGGTTTGTGAAATATTTCACGTAGCAATTCAATGAGTTCTCCATAAAGAATTCCTCTTCATTGTTGTATGTAATGAAAATACATTGAAACGTGAAATAAAATTCCGTTGAATCGCTGAATCGACAATTGCCTTTTTAAAAAAAAATATTTCAAATGTTTTCCGTCGCTGAATGCTTTTAAAGGGGTGCATATTGCTATTGTTCGCTATGAAGCTATATTTTTAAATGGAATAACAATTAAATTAATGTAAATACATAAAAATATGTAGAAGCCGCGATGGTTTAGTGGACCCCAGGGCCACATCTTGATGTCCATGGTTCCATGGATGTTATTAATGACGAATCAGGTTGAAAAGCAGTGGCCTCCATCTGTGAGACTGTCATCCTGCAGGAGGCACTAGATAGGGAAAGGGAGAATACAGTGGGCTATTCCTCTTGCTGGAGCAGGAATGCACCAAAAAGCCCAGTTTTGCTCATCTGCTCTCATTGAACCAAAACTTTAAGTCTGATTCTTTCGGAGGCTCCAGAGAACACCACTAGCTAGATAAAGAGGATTCCGCTGGGTTTTATCAAGTATCTTAGCGAGTCCCTCACTTCCGAAAGAAAAAAGTTGAAATATACATTCTTGATTCAATCAACTAGAAGCTTCTTTATATGATCTTACATATCTAGTATTTCATATAATATACTAACCACTTCTCCACTCTTCATACAATTTGGTCAGTGGACCAGCTTTGTGTATTAACCGTTCATAAAGAATTTTTAAATACCAAAATATAACAGATCAGAAGAAGGACCCATCGGATCAAACTAAGAAAGGGTTTCCCTATATTTCCACGAGATCAGGAACCATACAGGTACCACAGCGGGTTACAGCTAGTGTATTAAAGAATAATGTCCATTCTTTCGTATAGGTCAAGGCTTGTTAAGATACGATACCTATAACTTTTAATCTAACGATGATCTCATACAATATGTTACGGATTTGAATTTTTTATTGCAGACGGGTTAACGCTTGATTGCGGTCTCACCTGATGGTAATTGATAGTTTTAGGTAGCGTACTGACCTTTGAGAGGTAACTTACCTCTTAATTGTTACTCTACAATATCTTGTCGGAAGGCACATATCCAGAATTTCGTTACTTGGCATATAAATTCCTTTCGCACCTAGGCACGAATTGAGAAGGATTTCCCCATATCCCCACGGGATTAAATCTTTTTTCTTCTTTTGTTTCTCGCTGACTAAGGGCTTTACGAACCCCAATCAGACCTACAATCTTATGGGGAGTGTGGGAGTCGCTAGCAAGCCAGAATACCCCTTATCCTACATACATAGCATCACACGTCAGTCCCATAGGTAGGCAGAGACCACATCCTTCCACTTGCCACGATCCTTGCATATCTCTTTCGCTTCTTTTTTTCTCATTAAATCTTTCATACAAGTTCGTCGGTGTAGAGTACTCTTGACCTGGCCCTCATTTAAAATGTCCTAGATTTGGTCCAGGAAAGTTCGCCTTGGTCGCCCCCTTCCAACTTTCCCGTTAACTCTTGACTCATAAATCCTTTTCGTCAGTCTCCTTTCATTCATTGTCTCCACGTGCCCAAACCATCTAAGCTTACCTTTCTAAATTTTAGTCACTGCATCTTCTTTTATAGCACAACGTTATCTTATCACACTATTTCTTACTTTGTCACTCAGTTTCAATCCACTCATATTCCCTGCGTTCACTCTCCTTTCAATATCACTTTCACATGTTCTATCTTAAAACACAGCAATACTCTCCACATCATTTAGGCGACTACTAAAGGAACTGCATCTACCCTGGTACTCTAAAATATTCCTCTGGGAAACTTAAGCAGGATATAAGACCACGACCACCCACGAACTTGACACGAAATCCTTTAAACTATTCGGTAAACGTATTTCTTTCACGACGAAGATATTCACTAAGAATGGGTTCCTTTAATTCATTCGGTTTAAGATTAGATAATATTCAGGACAATTAACCAGAATTTTAAAAAATCAGTTACACGGTAACCGTTACTAACGGTGCGTGTGTCGCGTCGAAGATCATTAAGTTTTTTTGTGGTATTTTATTAACTGTGAGTGTTTATTGGAGATTATTTGTATTTTTGATTATATAAGAGCTGTGAATAGTAATTAAAACCCTTGATGTAAGTTTTAATTTTTAAGATATGAGCCTATAATGACAAGACAGCCTTTTTTTGACTATCTCAAAGTTTAGCGCAACATGACGCTACACCGGAGTCTTAATTTAATAAACAAAAGATAATATTGTATAGTTTAACTATTAGCTAACATAAAAATCAGAACATTTGGTAATCTTTCATGAACATTTAAGTCCCAAGAGGCACTTTAACGTCATAAAACGCGGTCGTACAATCTAAAGCTTTATCAACGCTAACTGTTACTACGATCGGGTTTTTCCATATTTCCACGGAATCAAGAAGCATGTGGATGACACCACCATAGCTACATAGGAATATAACATTTAATTATTGATATTACGCTGTAACCACTTATCATCGATTCGGAAACTAACCGAGTTTTAGATAATAAAAACTCGACGAACCAAATGACTCATTTCAACCATAAAAGTGCAAACAAAAAAAAAAGCAAATTTAGTAGGTAAAGATACAAAAAGTGGACGTAAAAACACGGTATCACCTAATCTTACAAGCTTCCACTTTCCTTCAAATGTGCCCGAAAGGACCGGTTAGGTGTGCGAGCAAGAGATAAGATAAACCCCATACGGGTGACAGAGATGGGGAATGGACAAGGACCGCAACACAAACACTAAGAGATAAACTATCTAATATACCTTCTTGGGATCTGCATTTTTTAATATCAAATGATTATAGTCTTTGAACCATAACGATAAGTTTCAAATTTCTTTGTATTTAAATTTAGATTTAAGACCTTTTGGTTTTGGTAAGTGGCAGTGCTGACACGGGTTTGGTCAATTCAATTCTATCAGCGTTTTCGTTTACTTGGATTCGTATGCAATTTTTTTTATTTCGCGGCTTTTCTAAACGTTTGTTGGATTCAATAACAATTTATAGTTTGAAAATGCAAGAAAATCTACTCTTCAACAATAAACCCAGCTACTCTTACATATATTTCAATATTAAACTTTTATTTATATGTTTAAATCCGATACTAATAATTTCGCACTCTCACTTTTTCACTGTAGTTTAATCATTTTTTTATGATGATTATTGCCAAGATAATACGGTGATGTTATTAAATAATTATACAGTTATCGTTTCTTAATGCGTGTATAAAATTTCAAGTAAATCGGATGTCTTTAAATAGGTTAAAATTACATAGAAAGACTTAACTAGATATTGATTTTGTTTTACCCTGATGATCCTGGTCAAGATATTGGGATAATGTTATCAAATCATTATACAATCATCGTTTCTGGATACGTATGTAATTTTTTAAGTAAATCGAATACTTTGAAGGCCATGAATATTACTTAGATAGATACATGGGGACTTAAACATAAAGCTGAAGTGTTTGTTTGAACGCGTTAATCTCAGGAATTACTGGTTCGATTTGCAAAATTCTTTCAGTGCTAGATAGCCCATTTATCGAGGAAGAGCTTTAAGCTATATATCATCACGCAAAGTTTAACAAAAGCGTGTAAAAATGTTTCAAAATCGGGGTTTTTTCCCCTTTTGGGAGATTTCGCTGCGTGCGCTGCGTAAACGGTTAAAGTTTCGCAAAAATCATGTATTACAGAATTGTTTCCTTTTTAAAGTTCTAAAAAAAAGTCTAAGGTCATATATCTATCTTTCCTGGCAGGTGATCCCCCATGGGAGCTCAGGGCGGAAGTTCTCACGACTGCTTACCAGTGCAGAGTAGCAGCGAGAACCAGAGGGGAATTACCAGATGTATGAAGTAAGAAGGGTCAGGGTTCTAGCTGACAGAGCTTTGACCCAAAGGTGACAAGAGGATCTCGGGTCCCCAGCGGCGGGCGTGGCTATAGTAGAGGCGATCCGCTCTCTTCTGGATAAGTGGCTGGGCAGAGAGCACGGATCGCTCTCCTACAGGTTGGTACAGGTGCTTACCAGTCATGGTTGCTTCGGTAGTTACCTGTATCAAACTGTTGCCAACGGCTGTGAGCCGTCGGCCAGCTGTTACGAGTGTGGTACAAACCTTTCACTGGCTAATATTATAGATGTAATGCTCACCAGTGAGCAGGCCTGGAGAGCGTTTGCCTCCTTTTGCGAGACTATCATCTCGCTTAAGGAGGCACGACAAAGGGAGAGGGTGAATGCCGCTGAGACACTCCGGCCCAGACGAAGGGGAGTAGGAAACAGGAGGCGGAGGTTCATGCAACTTTTTTTTTTATTGCAAACAGATTAGCGCTTGACTGTGATCTCACCTGATGGTAACTGATACAGTCTAAGATGGAAGCGCGCTAATCTGTTAAGAGGCGATATACCCCTTATGGTTTCTACCTATCGTACCGGAACACAAATCTCTTTGTTTTGGCGGTACGTTTTTGCTGGTAGGGTGGTAACTAACCACGGCCGAAGCCTCCCACCAGTCCAGACTCAGACAAATTAGAAAATACAATTTCCTAAATTCGTCCTACCGGGGATCGAACCCGGGACCTCCGCTAGCAAAGCGAATACTCGCACCACTGCGCCAGCGAGGCCGCCAGCATGAATGAAAATACTTCCGAAAATTGGTAGCTTACATAGCTGACAAATAAATTCACTGTAAAATTTATTAATTTCGTCATAGAGATCAAGTGAATACTTCTCAGAATAGAGGTAGTGCGTGTGAAACTATATAAATAATGGCATGGAATANAGGGGCGTAGGGTTCTCCGCCGACATCGTTATTAATTAGATCCATTATTTAATTTCTTATTCTGTGGGCGTTCATGGGTATTGTTGGTGCAATCAAACACTGTATTAATTAACTCGGTTTATAATGTTCAATCACTTAATGTTCCCGATATCAATTTACACAAACTCATTAACACTAATAGCCAGGAACGCGACAGTTTCAACAGTTGACTGCTCCGGTCGAGCGCTACTCGACAACTGTCGAGTGACTCCCGCCGGACTGCTACCATTGACTCTGTCGATGCCGATAGATGGCGCCAGCGTTCCACAGATATCTGCCCTCCGACATATATATAAAAAAATATATATCTATCTTCTAAGGTTGCTCACTACACCCTTTCTTATGCCAACCAAATAGTACTAACACCGAACATTATTTCCAATTCTTCAGTATTTTAATAAAGGTTTTAATTTTATTACGTGACATCTCTAGAACGTCTCATCCAAGACATGTTGAGCTCAATTCAACGGTATTTAACAGCACTGGCGTTTATTAAGGTAATAGTTCTATAAACTTAGTTACTGGGAACTTGGTTACAGTTAACCTAATCGTTTAGAACAAATTAAAACGGGTTATAATTAACTCGCACTTGGTTTTTACTTGCTAAGATATATTAAGACTGGCTATGCCCAGTTTATAAAGGGAATAATTTAGGGTTTTTTTTATTTAATTCCTATAATATCTACTGTTATTAGTTCACACTATCCATATATATGTTTCGTTTAAATTTTTCATTTTAAACGAGTCAGTGAGTTCGTTTAGAGGTTTAAAACTGTCGTGTTCTCTTCTTTGTGTTCTTCCTTCACATACTATTAAATGAAGTCGCTTCCGCTATTTGTTACGCCATATCTTTTACACTGTTTAACATATTTTAATACAGTTTTCAGTAATGGAAAGAGTGACTCAAGAGAAAGGTTTATATGTATAATAAATAAATATAATAATACAAAAAACGCCGAAAAATTCAACGATTTGTTGTATCATGTCGTAATAAAGAATTTCGCGCGATTAAATCGCAAATCCTGTGTAAACCTTATGAGATAAAACAAATTAATGTACTAATGACTTGTAGATTATAAAACAATCTACAAAAATGTCTGTGAAGGTACATATTTATCTACAAAGGATAACTCACAGTAATCATTTAATCTTTTACACATTACAAAAGAATATGTTTCATTTACCAAGCTGTTTTATACAATAAAGTATTATTATTAATCCAATTAAATACGTTATATACGTTGTATATTTCACGTAGATCAAAACTGCCCTTAACAGCATTTCATTAAAATGGATATTTTAGAAGATATCACAGATTTAAAAGCGAGGGCACAGCGCCTGAACGTTCGATTCGCCTTAGTGACATTGTAACCTAGAAAAACTATGTTTAAAACACAATTGCCTTCCGAGAACCATTGGTAGATTAGCTACCAACGGACAGAATTATGACGATTCAAATAACCTTCGTAAATAGAGAATATTTTGATGGTTTCAAAGCTTATAAAGGGATGTAGGTGGAAACAATTTACTGTTTTGTATATATAGTTAGACAGATAGACAAACAATTACTAAATTAAGCTAACTATTTAAAATAATGTTTAGAGATATCATATGTCTATTATCAATTTGTTATAATGATTCACTGGGCAGTGGGTCAAGGGTGACATCATGATATGCGAAACCTTGCCAATTAGGCAGATTTTTAACACTATCTCTTGCATTCGGTTTGTATTTTTATTAAATATATAATATTTCGAATATCTGTGGACCGTCACGTTTGGATATGTAACGTTTTCTCGGGTAAATACGTCTCCCAAGGGACTGAGGGAGTTATAGTCTCACTGCTGTATTTTATTTCATATTTTTTTATAGCGTTTGATTATGATGTCACCATGGTAAGTAGTATGGTAAGTAAGTGGTGATTTGATTTGCTAGTAAGTTGGAAAGTAGCCACGGCCGAACCTACCAGTCAGAGACAAAACAAAAACTAAAATATCTTAAAGTAGCTCTCCCAAAAATCGAATCTGAGACTTCTGCTTGCAAAACAATTACTCCTTATAGAATGAGACAAGCGAACATTACATAACCATTTACTCTAAAATCCTAATTTCTAATTCATGTTCAAATAGATATAGATTAATAATTAAAAAATATTCAAATTAACAATAATCTATTTAGATTTTGCATTAAATGAGATGAAAGAGATAGTTAAAATTAATTGATAAAGAAATAAATGAATAAAGACATCCACAGAAAGCTTACTCGTTGAGTAGCGAACGTTTGCCAGACGCTTTCGTTTTAGCTTCCCTTATCAGGTTGAAATTTAAACTACATCAAACAATCAGCTGGTGGTGTCGAGGTCCCAGTTATTTAACTTCACCCAGCTGTAGACACCTTCCAGGAGCCTGGGGGAGCTACATCCTAGTTCAGATTACTTCTTTCGTTCCAAAGCTGCTCCATGCCGATGCTGTTCTCACAGGAGACCTTGGTGAAGCATTTCCAGTAGGACAAAGCCTTTTTAGGGCTCGTCCTCAAATTAGATTTCCCCATGTCAACTACTGATACGACAGTTGTGTTCAACTCGGGCAATCAGTAATATCAGTATTTCTTTCTTTTTAAGACATAATGCATATTATCTATTTCGCTTTTTGGTAACTGTCGTTGAAAAATATACGTGGAGATAACACCAGACAATAGAAAAACGAAAACTAAATCGGTAACAAAGTGACTGTTACTAAAGAGTGTGTCTCGTCGAAAATCGTTAAGGTTTTTTCAGGTATTTTATAAACTATGGCTGTTTATTTGTGAGTATTGATCTTTTTGAATATATAAGTGATGTGAATAACAATGAAAAGTCGATAAAGTAAGACCAAAGTCTTCGAACAGTGCGTGTTGCCAGTCATGACCAACGGTTCTGAGATGTGGTCGCTGACTATGGGCCTTATGCGGAAGCTCAGAATCACTCAGCGTGCGATGGAGAGGGCTATGCTAGGAGTTTCTTTACGTGATCGAAGGACCGATGGACGTTGGGGGCCGTAAGGAGACCCCCCACAAGGTGGACCAACGACATAAAGAGGGTCGCCGGTAGCCGCTGGAGCCAGGCGGCGCAAGATCGGGTCTTTTGGACGTCATTACGTGAGAGCTATGTCCAGTAGTGGACGTCCATCGGTTGAAGCGACGACGACGAGCCTATAAATGCAAGACAGACTTTTTTCACTAATTAAAGTTTAGCGAAACATGACGCTGCACTATAGTAATAATTTAATAAACTAAAGATAATATTGTATAGTTTAACTATTAGTAAACATAAAAATCATAACATTTGGTAGCCTCTCAAGAATATTTAAGTCCCGAGAGCCACTTCAGCGTCATTCGATCCGCGGGGCATAAACGCAAAAACGTCCGTACACAAAAAAATGCAAATTTCGGGGGTTATCAATTAATGGCCTAAGAGTTGTGGGCTAGGAAGGGTCTCACAGATTCCTTTAGAAGAAACTACGACATTCTCTGTCGTATGTATTGAAATCAATTCCTATTACAAGCGTTACGAAGCACGAACTTCTTAAGATAAAAAGAAACCTTTAAATATAATTTCTAAACAAACTTCCATTACACAAAATATATATGTGCGCAATAATAAATGAGGAGATAACAATAACATACGGGTCACGCGTTCAAATTCAACGTTTGCAAAATAATATGACTCAATACTTCCTTAAGTGAAACTGCTGTGACGAATTGATTGACTTCCTGTGGTGTTCGATGAGATAATTTCATGTTAAATAGGTATTCAAAAGCAGCTAGTTGAGCCACGCGGCTTCCTCTACTTCACAGATGTCATAGAGAAGTAATTTTATTATCATAGAAAAGGTATTTGGTAATCAAAATATTCAAACTTTCTATTATTAACAGGTTAGCTATTGATGAGTGATGATATTGTCTGTCATGGAAGGGCATTGACTTGATAAGAGAAGATAAGGCAAATTTCGTGGTCGGGGTTACGTTTTTGATGGTAAATATCCAATAGCCAAGAGGCCGTAGAGGTGTACAACCACCCTGCTCCCATATTCTTCTTGGGGACGGGAGTATTACAATAGGACGGTACCTTAAGTATCTGGGAATTATTTTGGACAGTCGTTGGGGATTTGAAGAACACTTCAACCGACTGGTCCCCAAAATTCAAAAAATTGCTGGGGGCAATCCACCGCCTGCTCCCCAATCTTGGGGGTCTTCAGGAAGGAGTCCGCCGCCTATGCGCAGGTGTAGTGCGGTCCATGGCCCTCATAGAGCACCTAGTCGCAGAGATTGGCTGTCAAACGCGTCAGAGCAAAGTTTTATAGCGTATAGCGTAAGATTGCAATAAGAGTTTCCCGAGAATATCGAGCGATATCTTTTGAGACAGCAAATTTCTTGGGACGATCTCCACCACTGGATATCCTGGCGCTTATAGCCACTTTGATCTACTTTCAGACCTCTGCTATTCTCCAGGCAGGGGGAGACGCAGTTGAGAGGGAGCTCTGCTTACTTAAAAAGTGGGCATATGGGCAAATCAACACAAAATAGCGGGTCCGTCTTGAGGAGGAACGCTCAATACGCCAACGCATCGTCAAGGCGATTCTACCTATCTTTGAGGCCTGGATTGAGAGGAGTGACGGCAACGTCACGTTCAGGTTCACACTGATGCTCACCGGACACGGTTACTTGATCCACGGTTACTTGATCCATTGATGTTGCAATCCCTTGAATCACTGTGGGGCAACCCAAGACGACGCTCAGTTTACGGTTGAAGTGTGCCTAGCGTGGCACTCCGAACGACGCGTCTTGGTGAATAAAATCGGAATAGATCTCTCGATACAAGCAGTAGTTGCAGCGATGCTTACGGTGCAGGGAGCATGGACGGTGGTGGTCTCCTTTTGTGAAGATGTTCTTCGCAAAAAGGAGACTGCCGAAAGAACCCATGGGAGGGTTGATCCCGAACACAGGGGCGGTCATCGGGCCTGTGGCGATAACTAAACTGCAACGGCTGTAAGAGCTGTAAGGTCGTTCTGCCGGTACCAACCCAGCAGGCACATATCGCTACCGAGGTAGTTTTAGTGACTAAAAATCCCACATAACCCGATTTCCTTTCCCCAGATCTCGGGAATGTTTTAACATTTCCCCTCCATCAAGAAGGTGGTGAAATAGTAAGGCATGCCATGCCAGAACAGACCAGACCAGACCATAGTCTGACAAAAATAAAACGCATATGTCAATTAAATTGAATTATTAACAAATCTAGCATCCATGCAGAAAGTTGATTGAAACTCAGTAAAGGAAGTCGACTTTAAAAGATAGAAGTAGGCTTTCAAGGACTTTTTATAGAGCTTTTTAAAAGGTGCAATTCCGTGGTACATAGTTGTTGCGTTACCGTTAACTTTAACCGTTTACGCAGCGCACGCTACGAAAGCTCTGAAAAGGAATACGTATCCCTGTTTTTGGTAAATTTAATTGTGTCTTCACTCCTATGGGACGTACCTTTTTATTATTAATATTTTTTTATTTATCTTTCATCATTTACAGCATTTTTGAATGATTAACATAGCCACATTTACCTAGTATTTACACTGTACCTGATAATGATATAACATCAAATAATGACTTCAAATTTTAATTAACGAGCGTACCCTGTTGTCACAAGAAGAACTCACGATAACTCAGTCGGTTGTTTTTATAGACTTATAAGAAAGAAATGAATCCCAATACACATTGTTTTATTATACCTCTAAGGAATTTGGCAGCGTTTTCGATGGAACCTTACAAGAGCCTAGATCTTATTTGCGACAATTTACTGATTTATTTAAATCGGACACCAGCAGGTTACAGTAATGATACGCAAAATATAAAGAAGGAACAAATAACAAAAAGTAATTACTGGTTGCCACAGCAGGCAAAAACAATTACGAACTAAGAAGAACTACAAACTAAACACATTCAATGAAGAATTAATAATAACAATTATTTAAAAACTAAAAACTATCTAATACTAGATACAAGTTCTACGTCAGGAGGCAAGTCACATTGTTTATTCAAGTAGGATGAAAAAGCACTTTTGAATCGTCAGTAGTCTGTCCGGTGGTAACAAATCTACCACCGGTTCGGAAAGTTGATTCCGCTGAGAAGAAGCCGGCAAGAAACTCAACGGTTACTCCTTTAAACATAGCTTTTTTGTAGTTTACAATGTGTTTAGCTTTCATATGCAACTGGAATCATGTCCAAACATCTTACAATATGCCTTTATATATCACATTATAATATGCCTTTTTTATTAGGACATTTTTAACATACTTCTTAAAACTAAGTGGAGCTAAACCCAAAAGTGATTCGGGTATCTTATTAAAAATGCGTATTCTCAACCCGATATCTGAAACTTCTTACATACATACATACATAACATCACGCCTCATTCCCATAGGGGTAGGCAGGGACAACATCCTTCCACTTGCCACGATCCTTGCATATCTCCTTTGCTTCTTTCAATCTCATTAAACCTTTCATACAAGTTCGTCGGTGTAGAGTACTCTTGACCTGGCCGTTATTTCAAATGTCCTGGGTTTGGTCCAGGCACGTTCGCCTTGGTCTTCCCCTTCCAACTTTCGCATTCACTCTTGACTCATAAATCCTTTTTGTAAGTCTCCTTTTATTCATTCTCTCTACATGCCCAAACCATCTAAGCATACCTTTCTCAATTTTAGTCACTACGTCTTCTTTTACACCACAACGTTCTCTTATCACACTATTTCTTACTCTGTCACTCAGTTTTAATCCACTCATGCTTCTCAACGCTCTCATCTCTACCGCATTTATTGTACTTTTGGAAACACGAGATCTTAATTGATATATGACACGTATTCCTCTTTTTTGCAATATGGAGATGGTATCAATGTCCGACGCCTTACCCCATAACAGTATGCCGTAAGACATAATGCTATGAAAATAGCGTATCTATATCAGCAATATCATTTTATTTATATAAAAATAGCTCCATAACAAATTGTAGCCCATTTCAGTGAACACAAGTTAGTACAAACATTTGTTTAACAAACTAATTTCATTAGTGAACCAATAATAACGAAGTTTAAACCAATAAGGCAAACGAACTCGGATTCATTTGATCTTCACACGCTTCTGTGCTGAGATCTAATTAAAGAAAACGCTGGAATTTCAACCTTAATTGAATGAAGATAAAGTGTAAATTTTCCTGTCTTTTCAACGAATGTGTCTATAGTTTTAGAGCACCCATTATCAGACTACTAAGTAAGTCAGTTGCGTGAATTGATGATAATGTACTCGTAAGTTTGTACTACGGCGACGTAAGCTAAATNGGTCATTATGGCAGAGACTCTGGAAGATCTCAATGCAATGCTCGATGACCTCAGCAGAGCTTCTCGACAGGTGGGCCTAAAAATGAACATGGATAAGACGAAAGTTATGTCCAATATCCATGTTCCGCTCCACCCAGTCATCGTTGAGAACTCTACACTCGAAATTGTTGACGAATATACATACCTGGGACACATAGTCCAACTAGGTAGGTCCAATTTCGACAAAGAGGTAAACCGCAAGACAAGACCGCGCCTTGTGGACGTCATTACGTGAGACCTATGTCCAGCAGTGGACGTCCATCGGTTGAAGCGACGACGACGATGAGTAATGCCCTGCGGTTTCACCCACGTAGATACCGATCTTGTGGCATTGGAAAATCTGTGAAGTCTAATCGATATACAAATTTTACTTTACAACGAATATATATCGACACGTAACATTTACGTGGAAGTGCTCTATCTTTCAAAACGACGGCGGCATTGACCGAGATGTTACTAGCAGGATAAATGCAGGTTGGATGATGTGGAGGCAGCTCTTGGGTACAATTTGATAGGCCAGAATGCCCCTAAAACTAAAGGGGAAAATTTATAAAAAGATCGTAAGACCTGTCATCCTGTATGGATCAGAGTGCTGGGCTACCAAAGAGGTGACTGAAAGGAAATTGCATGCAAATGTTGAGATGGATGTGTGGAGTGACAAAATTAGATAAGATTAGGAATGAGTATATTAGAGGAAGTGTGAAAGTAGCACCAGTGAGTGAGGAGATAAGGAGTGGAAGACAATCCTGGTATGGACACGTCATGAGAAGGGAGGATAGCCATATATGCAAGAGGGTCCTAAATATGATGGTAAGCGGCAGGACCGGGAGAGGGCTACCAGAAAAAGTGTGGATGAACTTTGTGAAAGAGAAATGACAGAAAACATGCTGTGCCGACCCTACCTAGTTGGATAAGGGCAAAAAAATGATGATCTACATGGAATGTCCGACATTAGTCAATTTAAAAATACTCTACAGGTATTGGAAAGAATTTTCTAAATCGGTCCACTAATTTTTAGCTTAAGTATAATAAATTGTCTCTTTAGATTGACATTTTAAAATTTGTTACATCTTTGTAAGTGCCGATTTTAATCATTTAAAAAGTATTTTACAGGTATTGAAACTGTCTTTAATAATGTTCCAATTACCGTATTTTACGTAACCATTTGTTTAGAAGATAAAATAGACATTATGAGTTATCCATAAAAGTCATCATGGTGTTATTGTAGACCTATAATAGAAGAATCATTCTGCGATACATTGTTTTCTTATACCTCATAGGGCAGCTTTTCCGATGAAAGCTTCCATGAGGTTTGATTTGTTTTTATATTTTCCTCATTTATCGTTATATTTTAAGAAATTCACGATAAACGTACACCAATTTTATACATAAACCTTTCTCAGGAATCACTTTATTTATTGGTGAGACTATCCAAAATGCAATTCCCTAAATTTGACATGAGAGGTAAGAAATGTCTGCATAATTCGATATAAAATTATATTTACATTCCAGCCTATCCCGGGGATGTCGCTCGCGTAGTTCCTGGTCGTGTGGCAATATGGGATAGTCTTAGTGACCAATTACACAATGGGTCAAAAACGTCTTCTTATAGGAGGGCCACATATGTTTTCTACCGCCAGAGGAGGCGGGTTACAAAGCAACTTTTGTTTCCGCGCGTGTTTCAGGTCTTTGTGAATCCTCAGTCGGAGTCATCCGTGACACAAGCGACTAATGCGAAATTTGAAACTCTGGCGCCACATTCGTGGATGAAGACGGTTCGGCTGGGTTTAAGTTGGTATTGTGAGACTTTACCCTATCGAGTCTTATTATACTCCTGGCCTGTGGCTCGGGATTTGTGCTTTAAAGCATTTTCCAACGAAAAAATAAAAAATAGGGCCTCAAATGTTATTCGGATATTGTTGCGGGCCTCAAATGTTATTGGAATATAGTTGCGGGCCCCAAATGTTACTGGGATATTGTTGCGGGCCTCAAATGTTATTGGGATATTGTTGCGGGCCTCAAATGTTATTGGGATATTGTTGCGGGCCCCAAATCTTACTGGGATATTGTTGCGGGCCTCAAATGTTACTGGGATATTGTTGCGGGCCCCAAATGTTAATGGGATATTGTTGCGGGCCCCAAATGTTATTGGGATATTGTTGCAGGCCTCAAATGTTATTGGGATATTGTTGCGGGCCCCAAATGTTACTGGGATATTGTTGCGGGCCCCAAATGTTATTGGGATATTGTTACGGGCCCCAAATGTTACTGGGATATTGTTGCGGGCCTCAAATATTACTGGGATATTGTTGCGGGCCTCAAATGTTATTGGGATATTGTTGCGGGCCTCAAATGTTATTGGGATATTGTTGCGGGCCTCAAATGTTATCGGGATATTGTTGCGGGCCCCAAATGTTACTGGGATATTGTTGCGGGTCTCAAATGTTATTGGGATATTGAGGCGGGCCACATTTCGTCAATAGTTAATTAATTTTTTTTCGATTGAACTAATTCTGTGTATTTTCAACCATATTTAATCGTTACTCTTATTTATATGCCTGCGGTCCGCACCGCAGTAGCTTACGGGCCGTTGCTTGTCGACCCCTAGCTTACACCGAAAGTAGTAATTTAATATTTATCGAGTGTCATCTCTAAGAGTTCTTCTGATAGTTTCAAATTGTATACAGAAACTTGAGTCATCGCAAATCAAAGTAGGTTAGTATATAACGTTTTCATATGTTATGTTATCTATTAGTTTGCAGTTTATCTGACCCGATTGGTTAAACTTGGACACTCGTTCCCACCGACCGACGGACAATTATTTGCTGTAGATAACACTTAACTGGGCTCTGCCAATATGTGTTTTTGATATGTCACCTACATCATACACAAATTAGGGCGTACAATCGCTTCTATTAATATAACGTAATGATAGATTGTTTGTGTGTTTTATTGAGAATTAGATGCCACGTGTATGCCTAATATATTCATTGCAATATAATAAAAAGGAGAATTCTCTACATCGTACCTGTATTGAAAGTTCATACTTTCCGCTCTAGTTTGAGTGACGAAAGTGCCACATTGCGTGCCGTTTAAATAAATGGGTTTGGTTTATATGTCAAAATATTTGATAATTCGTTTTGCTGCGTTATCCAAATTTGTAATATATTTGAATCATTACTTAATACATTTTATTCAGTTTCGCAGACTTATTGTGTTTTTGATTGCATTATTTTTAGGCTATAATATAATTTGTAAGCTTATAAGCTTTGAAAAGGAAAGGAATGAAAGTTAACGTAAACAAAACCAAAGTTATGCTTTTCGAAAGAGATGAATTTATGATGAATGACAATATTTTGATAGATGGGGAACAAGTGGAAGAGGTGAAAGAATTTGTATACTTGGGATCTAAATTTACAAAAGATGGAACATGTGAAAGTAATATTGAAAGGAGAGTGAATGCAGGGAATATGGTAAATGGTGCTCTGCACGCCTTTATGAATAGCCAGATGGTGTCTCAAAAGGCCAGACTGGCTGTGCATGCTGGAGTGTTGGTGCCAACACTTATGGGCAGAAGAATCACAAAAGTAAAATAGATAGAGTGACAAAGTAAGAAATAGTGTGACAAGAGAACGTTGTGGTATAAAAGAAGATGTAGTGACTAAAATTGAGAGATATGCTTAGATGGTTTGGACACGAAGAGAGAATGAATGAAAGGAGAATGACAAAAAGGATTTATGAGTCAAGAGTGAATGTGAAGTTGGAAGACCAAGACGAACGTTCCTGGCAAAATCTAGGACATTTTAAATAAGGGCTAGATCAAGAGTACTCTAAACATACTGAAAGAAGCGAAGGAGATATGCAAGAATCGTGGCAAGTGGAAGGACGTGGTCTCTGCCTACCCCGTAGGGAATGAGGCGTGATGCTATGTATGTATATTTATAGTTTTTGTTTGAAATTTATCATAAATAAAT
Source organism: Elymnias hypermnestra (assembly GCA_015832385.1). NCBI lineage: Eukaryota > Metazoa > Arthropoda > Insecta > Lepidoptera > Nymphalidae > Elymnias > Elymnias hypermnestra. Next base: position 74,202 of record JACTOM010000036.1, on the reverse strand, counting down.
GAGTAAACTATACATCGCTTAGATATGTAGTCGAAGCATGCAAGCTATTGATTCAATATCAAACTTTATTTCATATTATTTCAAACTTTATTGTTTTAATTTTTATCAAAGTTTTGATCTCAATCTGGTGGAAAATTGTATATGCACCAAGGGACGAAAGTATGTCATTACCACCCACGTTTTTATCAGACTTATCACTTTATTTATTAGGTGCGTAATGTACTTTTGTTCAAAGAGGCTTTTATATCCCATTGTGTCTAATGGGGTGGTATAGCTATATGTTATTAAATTTGATAATAAATACTGCCTCATTGATCTAGTGGTTAGCATGTTCGACTACAGACATGAGGTCCTGGGTTCGAGTCCCGGGTCGGGCCAATTCGAAATCGATATTGAGTTTTCTATTAAGATTTTCTCAATATTTGCCCGAAGTTGGGAAGTTGGCGGTGTGATTCACCCCCGTGCCTCGGAGAGCACGTTAAGCCGTCGGTCCTGCGCCTGATCTCTCTCC